>JAJJWW010010974.1:0-101950 GCA_023531295.1 Papaver armeniacum | reverse complement strand
TGGCCAAGGTAACACGTGAGTTACTAAATTTTGTTATGAAAGGCTGCATTGGCATTCAAGTTGCATTTTTATCATTATTGGGTTATGTACTTATATTGACTACGAACAGATAACCGCATTGTTTGAGCATAAGAGAATTTCAAAGCAGCAATCATCACATGTAGCAAACTTCTTACATAGCATGATTGAATATCGCGTGGGCTTGGGAGAAGCATGCTGCTTTTGCACATATTTGCATGTTCCGGGAAGAAAAGAAAAATAAATCATATTCAAACCTAGTCATTTCAAAAATGAATACACTTTTGTTTTCTATATGCAGAAAATTAAGAGAAAATGTTTGATGTGGGCATTTTTTGAAGGGGTATAGGGGAAATGATATGTTGACACGTGCATTTGGTATTAATGAATTATGTTTCCAAAAATACCAACACTAATTAAGAAAACAAATTTTCTCTCTAAAATTACATTTTTTTATATTTTTGGAAACATAATTCATTAATATCAAATGCACGTGTCAATATATCATTTGTCCTCCATGCTCCCATCAAAAAACGCCCCCATCAAAATTTTTCTCCAAAATTAAGATCAAAGCTTAATCACGAGTCCACTACTTGGCCTACATGGAAAAGCGTAAATTCTTGGGCATGCCTTGATTCTGCTTATCCAAAATCTCGTCAACAAAGAGATAAGTTAACACCAAGATGGACAAATTCCACATTTTTTTCTCCTCAGTTCTGCGCTGAAATGACGTGAGAGAAAGTTATATCTTAATTATCCTCCTCGCATGATATACAGATACCGTTCTCTAAATGATACTACCTCCGTCCCACTATTAGTTGACCTAGTAGCACAATTTAAAAATAATTTATTTGTCAAACTATACCACGGATATTTGTAAATTTTAGATCATTGGAAAGAGTTTTAAAACATCTACTTAACGAGTATAAACATGAATATCAAATTATATAAAATTAACTATTAATTAGACAAAATTAAAAAACAACTAGGTCATCTAATAGTGGGACGGAGGGAGTAATTTACAACTGAGTCAATCAATGGTTGACTGTTTCCGGGACTTGAAAGAGAAAATGCCTTTAGTAGTTTAGTTCTTTATGGGAATTCTTACTTTTTAATTATATACTAATTTCCGAAAGTCCTACGCCCTTAGACAACAAAAATTCTTCCATAACTTGGATTTATTATTCCCACATTTCCTAAATAATCCATGCTGGTTTTTATAAATAGATGTTTCAAAAATAAGCTAGTTTTATAAATAGATGTTTCAAAAATAAGCTAGTTTCATAATTGAGAAAGTCAAATGTTACTTTAGTTTTCTGGGACCATTTCTCTCTTAATTTCTTTTGATGACAAGTGTCATGACTCATGTGGACCATTTCACTTTACTTCTTTTGCTGACAAGTGTCATAGCGACCATTTCACTTCACTTCTTTTATTGACAAGTGCCATGAGGACCACTTTCAATGATTAGTTCTCTTAATTTTCTCTAAAAACAAAACCAGCATATTAATTAGGAATGTAGAGAGTATTATTTTTTGGTTTATCTTGGTTGAATTTATTGTTACAATTTTCGTATGGATATGACGTGCAGGGATATAATATATAAACGTAGACTTTGAGAGGGCGGAATGAGTCGAGGTTTTGCAAGAGGAAAAGGTAAAATGGCAGAATGTAAAAGCTTAAAGTCAAATTCAGGATAGCCGTCCCAAACTTGGACAGAGTCACCAAATCATGTAAAACTAGAAGACAAATGCTATCCCACACGACTTTGTGGGATGGCTTCCCGTAAAAGCGGCTTCTTTACCGTTGGATAATCAAATTAACGGTTAGATTCATATTCAGAAAAGGACCCATCACTTTGAAAAGGACCCACCACTTTCGGGGGAAGGACCCACCACTTCCCTAAAGGGTCCAAAGGTACATTAGATGCGGGTTTTAGCATGATCAATGGTAAAGAAGGCAGACTTTTAGGAAGCCATCCCGCAAAGTCGCGTGGGATAGCACTGCTCAAACTAGAAACCTAAGAGGGTGACTTTTTCGGAAACACCCACTTTATTTTGCAATCTTGTTATAGGGGCAGCAAGTTCCATTAGAGGGGCGGCAGTGAATAGGACAAAAAGGGTCATTACATGGTAATTCTAAGTGCCCCTTATAAAATAAAACTTGAAAATGACTAATTGACTCTTACATAGTTTAGTGTTGATAAACTAGTTTAGTGTTGATAATCTAGTTTAGTTTTGATAATCAAATTTCACTTATATTTACTCTAAAACAAATCAAAATCAGTTTTTTAGAGTAAAGAAAAAAAAGTTTAGAGGAAAAGAAAAAAAAAAACTCTTGTGATATTTGTGAAACCCTAGATTTTGATTCACTCAACCAAAATGAGTGATTCCAGTGGAAAAATTGAGATGGGTGAATCTCTATATGATAGAGAAAACATATACTACATACCTCTTGATGGAGATCCTGATATGGAGTATTTGTTAGATGGTAGAGATTTTTTAACCCAAAGTCAAGGTCAATCTCAATCAATTGAAGAAATTAGCCAACAAAGTGAAGAACCAGAGCCTGAAAATGACCAGTTATACTTCTAAATTAGTCGGAAAATGGGTCATTTGTCCAAATATTTTTAAAACCTGGTTCAAATGGACGAGTAAAAATTAATATGGGTGAAATGGACAAAAAAAATAGCAAGGATGAAACTGGATTCATCCTGACTTAAACTTAAAAAATAACAAGGATGAAACTGGATGCATCCTTATTATGTAAATTAAAAAAAAGAAAAAGTATTTGAAAATGGGTAGGATGAAACTGTTTACATCCTGGCTATTTTTGTATTTTTGTCCATTTAAACAGTATCAAAATCTAGATGTCTTTTTCACCCAGGATTTGTTGATTTTGGTCTTTTTAACCAATTTTGTGTAAATTAGTTCTCATTAGCTTTTTGTCGCTCAAAATTATCTGAAGTACTAAAAAAATCAAAAATTTTACATTTTCAGAAGAACTTACGGTTGGAATTGTGCTCTTGACCAACCGTAACTCTGTGCTACGGTTCATAAATTATTGAGTATCAACAATGCTTAGGTTCAATTGGGGGAAACCAATCATAATACGATTCTGGTTGGTAAAAAAAAAATCGGTACGAACCGTACCTAATTACGGTTTGAAACATGACATATAGCAACCGTAACAGATAACAATTAGTAACTAATGAATCGAGACCAACCGTAACTGACTTATGGTTGGTATTTCAACTAATTTTGAACCGGATAAATTGCAAAGACAGAATGATATACGGTTGGTAATGTTGTTTGAGTTACAAACCGTAACTCAATCACGGTTGATAAATGTGATGAAAATACAAACCGTAACTGAACATTTTTTTTTCAAAACTAAGAACTTACGGTTGGTATTTGTGTTAAAGGAACCGTAATATCAACCCAAACTACAGTTACGGTTCATATTTGAGTTATTACCAACCGTAAGTCACATGCAACACAAAAATTTCAATTTCAATTTTGTTCCAAAACCCTGATTTTTGATACAAAACTAACTTCAATCTAGTCAACCAAAGTTACAAATAGGTTTGACCATTTTCGCAGATTGTTTGTTACAGAACGTAAATGACTGACTATGAAAAAATGCACTTTGATCATTCCAACCCCATGGGCCACTGCGGTCAATTTCAGCTGCAACTTGAAACGACAAGAATTCAAGAAGATATCTTCTTATCAGCTACGGGGTGGAAAAGCGCACAAGTTGTGAGCTCAAAATTTAGTCCAATTGGCAGTAAATAACTGTAACGATAACCCTGTCCCCTCTTTACACGCCATGTGCCTGTTCTGAAATCTTATCAACACCAATATGAACGACCCTCATTAATATTTTTCTTTTTAGTGGTTGAATTTACCTTTTCAAATTTTTGCCGGAATATGATGGGGACAGTCACAGTCACAGACATTAGTAATAAACATGCGAGTACGGTGCAAGGATAGAGACACGGAGTGAAGTGGAGCTGGACATTAGTTAGTTGTATTATTATAGTCTACATGGAAGGAAAAGGGGAAAAGGGCGGATTTTAAATAGACGGCTTTTGGCTCTCTGGTCATGAGAAGGCGCTTATAGTCTCCAAAAGGACTTGAGTGTGCCTTCCAACGTGGATGGAATTTGCTCCAAACATAGCTGAGTCATCATTATAAACCACTGTGTACAAATGTTATCCATGACAACAAGAACGTTGAAACGCTTTCGATGCACTACCATGCAAAGCAAATGAAATATGAAATGTATATTAAACACAAGGAGACCAATATAATAGATTTGATTTCGTCAAGCGGTGATGATGGTAATGGATGATGATGAATTGATCTCTTATGTTAATTGCCATCACAAGTGGAGGTTGTCGATAGTCGATAGGTTATCAAACATTATTATTTTTTTCTTCTCTAATAATATCATCAGAATTTTAAACACGGTGTTATTATCAAGAAAGTATAATCCTTGAATTCGATTATGTTGTATTGAATCCTAAAAACATAATTCGAGTGACCTGTTGTACTCGCCAATTAATTGGGAAAAATCGAACTATTGTCCAAAAGAATCAAAGATCCTTGAAGTCAAGAGTACACCATGCTTCTGTTTGTTTTTATCCTCAAGTTTGTCTACTATATATATAAATCGACGTTGGGATTATCGAAAGATTAAAGTCTTTAAAATTCTTATACTTTTTCTTTAGTCTAGTTTGTATACTATATAAATCGATGTTGGGATTATTGATAGAGTAAATTATTTAAAATTCTTATACTTTTTCTTTAGTTTTGTCGATATTTTTACGGAAATTGGTTGCTTTGGTAACAAATTTCTTGTTACTTTTGATGAGTGCTTGGATATTGAGAGGAGAGACATTTCGTTGATGTTCTTATAATGATTATCACTTTGATAACCAAAATATCAATTTGATTCATCCATGATACGCTTGCAGTATCTTTATGTTGTGTTTCAAGCATCTTGTTGATGTTAAGCTATTGATGAAGAATGATAGTACAAATATTGATGGAAAATGCATCACTTTGGTTCAGCTGGAGCATGGATGCAAATATGTTCAACAATAGACTGAAATATTTTTGGTTGATAATGAGGGAGCTCTAGTACAATTTGATTTTATCTTCTCTTAATTTGTCTTATTTTTATTTATTAAAAAAAACGTATGAGTGGAGTCAAATGATAAATAAATTTTAATTCAAAAAAAAAAAAATGTTCTTTTTAGAATTGTGTGGGATGTTTATCTACTTCTATCCGGAATTTCTGTATAATTTTCCTATATTGTCTTTGTTACAGTTTTTTTCTTCTTTTACTGTCACTTAATGTTTTCTTTTCCTCATGAGGTTCGACAACCTTAATATGATATATCTCTGGATACATGAAGTAGTTTGTTATCCCCTATAAATAAATCGTCGAACTAGGTTGCTCGTATAAAGTGTTTCATACAAAGTACGTTGATTTTTTTCTCGTTCAACGGTCATCCTCTCTTCTTTTACTTCTTTATGTCCTCTCCTTGTAGGAGAAACATTGCAAATACTAGAATGATATTGAATTAGTATTACATAGACCTAATTCCTAGTATGTATGTTACCTTAATTGATGAAATCATTAGCTGTAATTTCTTGACACAAAATGTTCGATAAATAGGGTTTGGCCATCAAGTAGAGGTGTTGACTAAGAGCAATATATTGTCTGGAAAAATAAAAACTACAAAGTCTGACATTTGTCCCCTCATACCATAATCACAGGTTCGGTCATGTTCTTCATTTTGGGTCTGAATATATGAATTCATCTACTGCTGATTTCGTGTTCTTCAGCTGTTATTTGTGTTCTTTGGAAAAATAATAGGATTAATTTTTTTTTCTAACTTAAGACGATATTATTTTTTATTTCATACTAGATGATTCTCAAATTTTGTTCAGCTATAATTTATGTAATAACGATGCTACAATAGTCATGACACCAAAACTTATCAGTTTCAGTTCTGCTTAGTCTCATTTTTTTAACTTAGTCTCAAAAATGAACAGCGCAGAAGAAATTGAGACATAAATACAGAAACCAGGACCAGCAAGAAACACTAAAACTCAAATTTGTTCAATAATACTAAAACCACTTAATTGACTCAGGAGAGCTCTGAAGATTCTTCAATGCGCTAACGGTTACCACGCATCTTCTGCACTACCGGTGGCTGTCAATGCTTCAGTTCCTAGAGGAAAAGGCAATAGATGTTTATATCGGATGAGTTGACACCAACAAATTTTTCAAGAAAGGTCCAATCTGCCCACGGATCACATCTTGAACGCTTGCTAGGTTTGAGAGCATAAAATTGATTTCAAGAAAAATGTAATTCCATCCATGTGGTTGTCAATAGATGTTTTTTTCCAGTAGAACCTGGGATTGACATATAACCAAGTAACAATTCAGAACGTGATTCCATTACGATGGAAATGTTGTGTCAGGATGCCGGCTCGAGGTAAGTTCAAAATGCCTGCTGAGATGCATCAAATTCATCGGTTGTAAATGTAGGTACACAAAATAGGCTCGCCACGTGGCCGCACAGGAAGGCACGAAATAGGACTGAAGGATCTCACTCAAAGATCCAGGTCAATGACTTGTCAAATCAAATGACAGAGTTACCTCGATACTGATTAATAACGCTAAGCACGAAGAGGATGCATCCTATAGCGAAGTAGCTCGCAGAAGAATCTAAACTGCGAACGATCAATTGGAGTACCCGGCAAGATACCAATCACGAAGTAAAGATAGGAGAAATAAGGTTACTTGGCTAGAAAGATAACTTGCGAAGTCAGTAAATTATAGAAGAAAAGAGAAAGCTGTCCCGACAAACACCCAAAGTTGCCAGCGAAAGAAAGGGGAAAACTTTATGGAAAATGATCGAGGAGAAGTATAAGGCATCACCACGAGAACCTGACGAAGTAAAATGAGCTGTACGCCATTAGCGTTGATTGGTCTATAAATAGGGGCCCTTGGGCATTGTATAAGGGGCGGATTCTTGAGAGAGAGGATAGATATTGTATAGAGTGTGAGATTAGGGTTTGTGGTGGTTCTAAACTTGTAATTGTACTCTTGGGAGATAAATCAATAAAAGTTTTCTTATTCATAATATTTATGATGTCTTAGATCTTTGCTACTTTCTATTTGGGTGTGCTACTGGATTTCCAGTAGTTACATTTTGGCGCCCAGAAACAAGAACTTAGATTGAGGATTTATCCTCATCTAAGAGCTTGATAAAAGCTGAAGTCGTCTTAAAGATGCGAAAGTAAGAGATATTGGCGAATCATTCTCTTGAGGTTAGGGTTCTGTAGATTTTGAGCGATTTACCTATAACTAAAACCAGATATTTAGGAGTGATCCCTGAGTGTCGCATCGGGAGGTTGGTTAAAGTTCAGAGGCATAAGCTAGTTTGGAAACGTCGAACCAAGGATTAATCGATGGTCAGGACACCAGATCGGACGACACACTTGATAGCAACGAGAAGAAGCAAACATTTGGAGGCGAAAAGGGGGAGAAGAATGGAAAAGGGAGGAACATCGGCTGCAGGAGGGAGGCAAGGAATGAATCAACGACAGAATGAAGAGGCCAGTGAAGATAACTTCAGGGAAGGTTCCGTACACACTTCTGATACGGACACCATTGCAGGAGAAGAACTGACCCTTGAAGAGATGGAGGAGAATATTAGTGAAGAAGATATGACATTGGAACAGCTAAAGGAGACACTTCTCCTTCAAAGGAAATGAGACAGGGATCTAGCAGAGTAACATGATGGACTGATGAGGCAAAACGCTAGGATGGAGCTACAAAATCGCCAACTTAACGAGGAAGCAGCGGCTGACGCCATGGACTTGGAAGGAAACACGATATCATCAGGGGAAGAAGAGCCATGACAGAGGAGATATGCCCGCGAGGACGACGGAGGAGAGCGACGAAGAAGACGACAAAGAGAAAGCGGTGAAGAAAGAGATCTGAGAAGAGTGTTGGAGGCAACGAGATGGGAAGATAAAAGACGGAGATATGAAGAAGAAAGGAGGAACGAAGACAAAAGGAGGCAAGAAGAGGAGAGGCAACGCGATGTAAACCAGAGACACGAGAAAGCAATCAGGCGTTGGGAAGGAAGGCTTAGCGTGATGAGAGGCTATCATCATGAAGAAAATGGAGGAAATCTGAACCAATAAGTCTTAAACGAGCTGCGAGATATGAGGACATTGATAAACAATTCTCGAAGAGGAGGAAGGGTGCAGCTGGCGGAGGCAATTAGGAGGCTGACAAATCTCCATTCACCTACGAGATAATGTATGTGGACATCCCTGAAAAATGTGTATTGCCAACGCTCAAAAGCATATTCAGCGGGTCAGAAAGTGTTGTGCAACACTTAAAACATTACACTCTTTCGTTGATGCAACGGGGGCGAAATGATGCAGTACTCTGTAGGTACTTTCCCGCGAGCTTAACCGGGGAAGCACTGGCTTGGTTTGATGGGTTACCTGAAAGGTTGATTTCGTCGTTCAAAGACCAACGGAGGCGAAGACCAACGGAAAGCTTACGAGGACTAGTAACGAGATGGAGAACAGTATGTAGTGAGCTGGTAGGAAGAGTTGATGAGAAAAAAATTATCTTAGCCTTCGTGAACGCGTTAATCCCAACCGATTTGTTGTATACCCAAATATTCATTATCTGGACATGAATGAATTAAGGGAGTATCAAGAGGAGTATATAGCGTTGGAGGAAAAGCAGAGGCAAGCCAGCGAAGTAGTACCAATTCCAGCGAAGGAAGGAAACTCAAGGCTACTACCGAGAACAGTGCACAACGTGGAGGGTGATCCGAAATACGAAAAAGGGGAGCCTTCAACTCATGTCCCTAAGAAACTTGTGGCTGTGTCAAGCGGGGATCAGGAATGGATCGATCAACAAAGATATGAGAACTCAAGACAAAGGAATTATGAGCCACGAAATTATAACACGGGATATCAGCAAAGAGGAAATCAAGGACCTAGGTTTGGAGAGCGAAGACCGAATTGTGACGCCCCAACTCCTAAACCTGCTTAGCTATAAGATTACAACCTAATTGAAGCATCAAATCCGTATTATCAATATTAAGAACCATCTTCACATAAAGTGCTAACAAATAAACCCAAAACTCTCTGATACAGTATGTTTGAAAGTCTCTCATGTTATATAAATATATAAATGTGTTTTTTTACAGAATAAAGAATGAATACTTATAATACAGATACACGACAACACTATACTCGGCAGAGCACTAAGCTTCGAAAACGGATATCTTCGCACTCTTCATTCCTTCTGATTACTGAAACTGAAGTGGGAACAAGTGAGCACATCGTCCCAAAGGGTGCCCAAAGAAACATATAACTTCCAAGTAATCACTAACATGATTCACACAGAGTGCCCATACAAACCATGATTCAGAATATTGCCATCAAGATCAGAAAGTTATACGAACAAGTATAATATGCACACGAGTGATTTCCCTCAAATAAATTAGTATATATAATATCATAACGGATGAATTACCGCCCTACTAGGATAAGATTGCATATGGATGAACTACCGCCCTACTATATTAATAAGCAGTAATATTATAACGGATGAATTACCGCCATACTAATACTATTAAAACGGATGAATTACCACCCTACTAATTAAATTAGATTTAATAATATTAAAACGGATGAATTACTGCCCTACTACATAATATTGTCGACGGATGAATTACCGCCTTACTTAACTTAGCTAAGAGCCGTGGGGAAACACAGACACTCTCCGCAGGGAAATCTCACAATGCATATCACACACAAACACATCGTAACAAACATCGTACATAAAAATACAACATATACATTACACTTAAGGATACATGAATAGTAAATCAAAGTATACACTACCATGCTCACTGAATAGTAAAGACTCATCATGCTCGTAGAATATAAGAAAGCTTAATGATTACAAGAAGGTTACAAGGTTCCCACTTGGATTGATGAAAAGCCATGCCTACCTCAAGATCCGCGATCCACTGGTTCGTCCTTTGAATCGATCGTTGTTATTAAATGAGTAACTGTTAATCATACAAGCACTCTAAGGAATAAACTAAGTGAACTATCAAATGGTTTCTAAGCCCATTTAGGGTTCGACACCTTTTCATTACCTATCCTTAGCACATCTAAGGTTTACTAATTCAATTACGTAGGTTCTATAATTCATTTGATATGTCTTATGAATATCTACAACTTTGTAGAAGGAATCAAATGTCAATTTGGACCATAAGGGGTCCAAGTCATCAAGATAGGAAAACTAGCCATAAGCCCAAACCCATTACACAAGGTTTGGATCAACTAACGGTCACTAACAGTTAACGTTAGGTCAGAGAGAATCAATTAACGGTCAACATCCAATCATAGTCAAGTCTCGGTCAAAGGGTCAAGGTCAAGTCCAAAATCAATCGGGAAAGGTCCAACTCGGACAATGAGTGTGCTTTGAGTCGAACCGATTCAAATCAATCGATACATCGAGTCGGTTGAGATGATCTGGTGACTAACAGTCATTGCATAGGCAAAACCTTTGCACAACCAAAAAGGACTGTTGCACCATTATGGTGCAACAACAAAGACCTGAAAAACAAACCAAAACACAATTGCAATAACACTAATCCATTAATCTAATTTCCAACCTACTTCTTAGTTCAAATTCAACATATTCTTCATTATCAATACAATACCACTACCAAGATCAGCTCACATCCCTCAACGTACTACCAATCAAACTCAATATCATCACTGCAATACAACCACCCTTGCTTGCATTCATAACCTCCGTCTTCTCACTAAAACTATCTCCAGATTAGTATCACCACCCTTACACACAGTAGCAGCATAAACCTCTCCACCTGTTCAATCAAGCTCTTGATATAATCCCATCGACAATAACTCAAGAACCAAATCCTCATACCTACATCAGTTCATATATTTCCCTTAACTCATTCATCTAAGAACATCTTCCCCATGTCAATCACAGCAAGCTCGAACTCTAATCACTTTCTATATCAGTTCTTCATATCCCCTGCCAATTTAATAACACTACCACATATACCTCTCCAAAGATTCTTCCATGTCTATCATTCATCTAATTCTATGTCAACTAAACTCTGAACTTCATAAGCATCATCAGTTCAACAACAGACCACCAACATCATCATCATTTACTCCACTTCATCTTCATAGAAGACTCCATTATTAGATTACTCACTTAGCAGTTCCAATGGATACAATAGTAGCTCACTACACCAAAATGGCCAATTTACCACGTTTATTTTCGTTGCTATGAATTTAAGCAACGCTTATGTATGTTGCTTACACGGCGTGACAAATTATATGCAACGTCTACAAACGTTGCTTAAATAAAAAAAAGCAACGTATTATACGTTGCTCTTAATAATTAAAGCAGCGTATGTGTAGACGTTGCTTTAATTAATTTAAGCAACGTTTTCCTATTTTGCAACGTAATATCAATCGTTGCCCAAGTTCTTTGCCACGTGTCAAGAGGTCCCACGAAAATGGTGACACTGGTCGGCATTGTGCAACATTTATATACGTTGCTTATCACTCATTGTCAAAAGAACGCTTTAATTACCAACATTTATATACGTTGCAAACTTTTAATCGAGTTTAAAAAAATTAGATTTATCTTTGATCCGGTTTTCCAGATTTCTACACCTACATAATTAGCGAGACCCAGGATACACATAACAAGGATTGATTTGTCATCACCACCCATAACACTTTGGTTTCCAACTAATTATGCAAATCGTAAGAGAGACGCCTAAATTTTAGTTACACAAATTCTTGTCAAGAACCCTAGTTTCTAACCAACTAATTATGCAAATCGTAAGCGAGACCCCTAAATTTCGAGTTGCATAAATTCTTGTCAAGAACCCTAGTTTCTAAATTTGAGAAGGATCAAACATCAATACATATTAAAACTAACCTTCAGTCAGTAACAAGCTCTATAATGACCAAATCCTTCCAACTCCCGGACTACCAACGGTACTTGATCCACTACAAAAATCAACAAACACAAAATGTAAGCATTAAATCGAACATACATATACCACATACGATAGCCGGAGAGATAGAAGTAAAATTGCAAATGTTACCAAGAATGTCTCCATATTCTACCTTCCAAAGTGGTCAAGGCTAAATGTATTTTACCTTACAAGCCCCTAAGAACAAAAGCAAAGCCTCGAGTGTGTTTTAACTTGGAAATGGTTTGTGACGGAGAATTCGAGTCGATCAAATTAAGGTCGAAGCAAATTGCGGACATATATATGACTTACCCAAGTCACCAAAATAGACATCTACAAGATCTGCCCATTTGATCTTTATCTTGGATTGAAAAAAGAGGACTCATTCAAGTACTTAACCTAAAAAGTAACACAACCAATACAATGATCAAACCATGCATCAAGATGGCAGCCAATCAGCGAAACAAAACACCTAACATTAATCTTAACCAAACAAACCAATTCTTAGTTGTTTCCATTTGAACAAATAAATTACCAGGCTGACGAGAATGTATTTCAGACCTCAAAGCATCTTCGCAACTGATCCAGCTTCCCACACACTATGCCCTACAAGAAGACAAAGGTAAGAGTTTGATTACTTAAAACGATTTTTTTAAAGAATGTTGCCTCTATTAGTGACAATGGTAGTGGTTCTGGTTATGTTGGTGGAGTTGAAGTTCGTGATCTTTGCAGGGAGCTGGTGGTGGTAGTAACAGAGATGGGTATGGTAACGGTTCGAGTTTGATCTGGATTTATTAACTATTCTTGACAAATGACAAGCACCAACAGTTTTTCCAAAGAACAAATAATAGATATTGCAGGAGATGGATGTCATTTACCTGAACGAAAGGATGGTCCTAAGAGCAAGATGGAATGTGTTACAAAGGGGAGACACGACAATTTACTTCCTGCAAGAAGAGATTCAGAACATAAGAAAGAGATCTTCAGCAGTGACTTCGTAATAACGTTGATCAACAAAAGAAAAGTGTGACTACACAAACTAGATGGCACCAAAAACAGAAAACTCTAGCTTATGGCATATTATGACATACATTCTCTCACAATAGAAGTTTAACTTCATGGCATGGGATCAATAACTTGAGAGAATATTTTAACCAACATGGAGCAATAATATCTTCACTACTTTCCATTTGATTCCAGAAACATATCATCTTTACCAAAAAAACCAGCATATAGCAAATTATCAAACACCATGGCATATAATCATTGACAGGGATACATGTCCATTTCACTAAACCGATTACCTGGCCTTTTCAATTCTACCCCAATCGTATTCTACACGCTCTGCATAAAAAAACAACAAAATAATGAGTGCTCAAGACCAACTACAAGTTAGAAACAAGTAAAAGTTTCTTAAATAATACTGGACATACAACAAATCACTCACCAACGATCTTGCAGCTGTGAATAACTTTCGCGCACAATTAGCACCTACAGAAAGAACCCCAACAAGAAGAAACATAAGAACCTAACCATTCAGAAAAGTCAGAAACAATAAGTAAACACGAAACCTAAACTAACTGTTGTTAAACACAAAGCCACACAACAAAAAGCATATAATTAACCCCTACAAATACATCCAACAATAAGAAAAGTAAGAACCTAAGCATCAAGATAGAGCAACAAAACATATACAATGACTGAAGTACGATTAACTGACTTTTTCGATCAAGTCAGCAGGAACCACTACCGTAATCTACGAACTCGCATCAAAACACAAAAAGTATATTTTAGAAAAATTGGTTAACATAAATTACCAACAAAGCACTCGCTCAACTAGTCACGGAACAACAATTGGTTAACATAAATTACCAACAAAGCATCATGCTCAACTAGTCACAGACAACAACTGAGTACCAAATCAACAACAATAACTCGTAACTAAGCATATTTCAAGTGAAACCATACGATTTCTGAACACGAAGAACACAAGTGAAGAAAATAACCAAACTTTAATGAAATCTCAATGAAGAAAATAACAAAACTGAAATATTGAGAAACAGATGGAAATTTCTCAAAGATGAAAACAAGAGCATAAAATAGATGAATAACATCCAGATGTTATCAAACAACATTTCAATCAAGAGTGAAACCATCATCTTACTGACCAAAAACAAGGGTTTAATCAGCCAAAAAAACAAAAAGAGAGCAAAAATTAGGGTTTATACCTTCTTCTGAAATTATGGTCAATAGTTGATAGATCGAACTTTTAGATTTAGGGGTTTTGATTAGGATACATATCTTAAGAATAAACGGGTATCGATTTGAGGTTTTAATGTTGAATTCTAGGGTTTCTTTCCTGGTTGAAAATAGGGTTTTCAGCTACTCAAAATCTTCAATTAAACTTGGGATTTCGATCTGTTCATCTGGAATCTCAGGTTTTCGAGAGAGAGAGAGAGCTGATAAGAGAATCGATTTCGAGTTCGAGTTCTTGATGAAAGTTGAGAGAAGAAGAAAAAAGAGAGAGTCTGAAAAAAAAAAGGTTCGAGAGAGAGGTACATCTTCTGTCTTAGTAGAGAGAGAGTTTCTTTTTTAATAATAGGGTGAAAAAACTGGGGAAATAAGTGCAAATAGGGGGGAAGTAAATTAATTGGGTCAAATTAACAAAATCTTAACCAAATAATTAGGACTAATGAAATTGATAATGATTAGAACTTAGTGAAGAAATGATTGGACTTAGTAAAAATTAATGAAGCAAATAAAATCATTATAAGTTTATGTAAATGAGAAAAATGAAGTAGAAATAAATGAAGTAAAAGTAGTATTATTAAGACTAAAATGATTAGAATTAGATTAAAGTTGAAATAAATATGTAATGATTATATTTTGGGGGAAAGAAAATTTGGTAGGAGAAATTTGGGGAAAGTAAAAATTGAGAGTGAAAATATAGATAAAATTTGAGAGGAAAATAAATTTTGGAAGGGAAATTAATTTTAAATTAAAATAAAATGTTAAAAAAGAAATAAAAAATATAACCAACCAAAACACCCTTAAAATAAAACCAAATCACAAAGCGCCCTTTATAAGCAACGTATGTTCACGTTGCATTTACGTTGCTTAATTATTATCGGAAATTACATAATTATAGCAACGTATTTTTGGGTTTGCAACGGATATAGACGTTGCCACGTAAGAAACGTTTATATACGTTGCAAACCCGAAAATATCAGCGTTGCAAATATGCTGAAATGGTGTAGTGGCTTCACATAATCTGTAGTTGCATCTCCTAAAGATACATCTATCTACGTTCATTCCAGACTCAATAATATTACCATCTAACTATCACAGCCACAGCTAACCCCATTCTCTTAATGGCATAACTTGTCATGTCCATTCAGTACCAACACTTGCAACAAAGTTCACCATAGAGCCAAACCCATATCAACTAATCCCTAATTTAGGATGAACCCTAACTTAATTTCAACTTCCTATAGGAACTAAAAATTAAACCTAATATATCCAGCTATACTTCAATTTAAAACAAACCCACCATTAATCGGTCAAACTATAAATCAATTTCACACAAACAGAATAATTAAAGAACCCTAAATAAATCTCTGATTTACCTTTTTCCGATCGATTCATCATTAGAACAGCACCACCTTCAAACCAATAACAACCCCTCGATTCTTCATCCCAGAACGTCAATTTATCATCTTAAGTTCTACAAGAACCCTAATTCCAGAAACCTTAACCTCAATTCAAAATCTACATCATCCTCTTCTTCTCCTGGAGCTCAAACATCTTCAGTTCTAAGTTCATTGTCTTCGATTCGTCAAGCTAACTATCTATGAACCTCTCACACTAAAATAACTCTGAGATCGACAAAGAGAATGAGAAGAGGAACATATAAGAAGAAGAAGAAAGAAAGAGAAGAAGATAACATAAATGATTTTCTCTCGACACGTTTTGGATGATAAGGCCAAAGGTAAAATGATAAAGGCACCCGTCCAAATGATATGGGCAGCCAGGTCGGTATGAATGAACTAATCCAATGATATCTTCTTCGTCTGGTATCCGAATGACAAGTTTGAGTAGTCTATTACGCATGAATTTTCGAGATCTATCTAACGGTACCAATTTCGTATCAAGATCGTTGTTAGATTAATCTCTATTAATTAACGTTCGTCTCTAATTAATCGATTCATTAGCGCCTTAGTCGTCTCTTGAATGGTCTAATAGCGTTGACGAGCTTGAGGGTCCTTACACGAATGCACCATATTTTGAAGATGTAAAGCTTCCTAGACTCAACACAACTGTGGAAAAGGTATGGGAAGCCATAGTGTTGACCGAAGAGATCCCACCCCCACCAAATTTGGGAAGAGAACCACCATCGAGTATTAGGAGTCACGAGTTCTGCAGGTATCATCGGTTTCATGGACATCATACGAATGACTGCCGAAACATCCGGAGGATTACACTTCGTCTAGTAGAACATGGGAAGCTCGCCCATTTTGTGGAGGGTTATGCGCCCCCACCACCACCACCACCTCGTGACAATAAACAAGTGTACCGAATCGAAATAGATCGGGGAACCCAAAAGCTGAACTGTAATTCGATAATACACTCAGCCAAGAACATCCAAAATTTCCATGATAATATACTCAAGAGGGTGCATAAGATGGACTTCGAAAGAAGCGAGATATTCAGTATAGCAAAGAAAGAGCCATTAGAAGAATGGCAAAAGAAGAAGATAACGTTCTCAGTAAAGGACGCACCCGAGGGAGGAGCTTCGCACACAGACCCATTGGTCATAACCTTAAACTTTGGGAAATACTAAAAGTGGGGTGAGGACGAAGTCAATAAACAAAAAATTTGGGCAATAGATAGAATCTTGGTAGACACCGTGAGCTCAGTCGACATACTCTTTTATCATACATTTAGAACCATGGGGTACAAGGATTCCGACCTTGTGCCATCGACGTACAATATATATGGGTTTAACGGGGTTGCATCAAGGCCAAAGGGAGAACTAGTTGTAAAAATATTCGCAGGCGAGTTGGAAATGAAAGTTACAGTCTGCGTGATAGATATAGAATCTCCCTATAATGCTCTCATAGGTCATCCATGGATACATGGGATAAAAGGGGTTGCATCTACATATCATCAGGCCATACGGTTTCCTATGCCAAGTTCAATAGGCGAAATCAAAGGAGACTAAAAGGATGCGCGAGATTGTATCGAGAAGGATCTCTATAACTACGATGAGAGACTAAAGAGAAAGACAGAACAAAAAAGGAAGGTATGCGAAGAAAAGAGGGCAGAGCAGATGATGGTATTCACAATTGGGGTAAGCGAGGAGCAGACTACGACACAGGAGGGCATAGAAGAGGCAAATAAAATGATGGTTGGAAATGAAAGAGTTCGTGAGATGACTCCGGAGAAGGAAAGCCAAGTTAAGATAAAGCAAAGTGGAAAAACAAAGAAAGGAGGAATAGCTGAAGGAAGCAAAGTAACGAGAAGTGAGAAAGAAACCCCCGTCAACAAGGAAAAACGAACCCCACGAGGCGGAGCAAAGTCAAATATCTCCAAGCGCAAAAGGACATCGATACAAGAGAATGAGGGAAGTGTGGAATTGCCCGATCCTTCTGCTAAGGAGAAAGAAGCATGTGACGAAGACAAAGAGAGGGAACAGTTAAAGGAGGAGCTCCATCAAGAAAGGAGAAGGAAGAGAGAATTGGTAAGCGAACGAATAAAGCTTGAAAGGCAAAATGAAAATTTTTTGGTCAAGAACAATTACTTAAAAAGAAAACAAGCGGAGCACAGCGCCCAAAAAGGAGAGAATGCATCTGGAAGGAAATTGGCGATTAAAGGGCATCATGAATACTGGCGAGAAATAAAATGGCAAGGGGAACGAAATGAGCGAGAAGATTTAAAGAAATCCATAGAAAGTAGCAGGAGGGAGTTCATAGATAAGGAATATCGAATGCATCAAATGATGGCAACTAGAAGAAAAGGGACAACGAGCAATGACCCAGCGGCAGGAAGAAAATCAGGAATGCGGGAGCAGCCAGAAATAACAAACAAATGTGCAAGAAACGAGCCATGCAAACCGGAAATAGCGGCACTATTCTCGTAGAAACAAAGAGAAAATGAAAGCTTGCGAAGTATTGTGGCAAGATATTATATGATTTGCAGAAAACTAAAAGGAATGCTATAAGAAGAAGATTTAGTACGATCGTTCATTTATGCGCTGTCAGCCAGACACCCCTTATTTACGACGTTGTTCAAGATCAAGAATGAGGTAAAAATGAAGGAGTTGAAAAGGTACCAGTCTGAGCACATCCGCCTAGAAGAAGAATGTTGATACCAAGGAAGAGTCATAGAGACGAGAAAATGTACTTGTGAACTTATCGTTTGGCAATGTATCATATTTACAAGATAATAACAATGATATTTTGAATTTTGATGAACCAATTCAAAGATATGGATTTTCATATTTATAAAGCATATAAAACGAAACAAACCATGAAACAGGCAAGTAAGACCTCAGATTAGGAGGAAAATAAGACCCGCGAAATAAACAATTTTCTAAGAGAAATTTAAAACCTTCGCCTAGGAAGACTGAGATCCACGGCATTCACCCTAGTTCGCATGAAAGTGCAAGAGGCAATACCAAACGCATGTCGTGAACAACTCTCAGAGAGAAAGTTAGGGGCAATGATAAGACCTATCCGCTGAGGGTCCCTTTTATGATGGACTTCGATAAGGAGTGCAAAGTATGACCAAGGCGCCGACGTATTTGGTTGAGCTACGGGTGCCTGGGACGTCTGTAGCGTTACCGGCCATGACCGTATGGAAAGTCTTGGCTACAATGCACTCGATCCCAAAGAAACCTCACTTAGGGTGTGACTTCGTAACCTCAAGCCATATAGGTGAAAGGGATAAGAAGTCACGAAAACAACTGAATGTCGTAATAACTAGATGGGAGGAGACCAACATGCATGTTAAGGTTAACCTCTCCTTGAAGGGGAAATCAGGGGGAATATAAAGGGATGGCACCCTCCAGATTAGGGAGCTGTGTGACCAAAAAAGACGGCAATGTCATGGGACTAATATTCATGGGAATGGCTAGGCCTGTCGCATTGTCGCGAGATGGGGTTCAAAGCAAATATTAAGACGAGGTTGATGGATTATTATTTGAAAGAATAATAAGCGCCTGATACTTCGTCGAATTAAGATCCTTCAAAAAGGATGGGGCGCAATAAGACCTTAATTAGGAGGCACAATAAGACCTCGGAAAGTAACACATGAATGAGCAACACTAGAACAACATATAAAACAAAATTATCATGAAGCATGTAAAAAAAGATAAGGGCAGGAAAAATAAGTCAATGAAGAAACGTTAAGCAACAAAGGGTGAGGACGACGCGAGAGGCATAGACGGGAACTCAAAATAAGAACACACGGTGAGGCAAGTAGCAAGGTTCAAAGCTTGTGCGAAGTCAAAATAGAGAAATATTAACCTTTGATCTCATACCTCGGAAATACACAAAAGAATAAGAGGCATGTATATACTTTAAATTTTGTTATTCTTTTGAGTATTCCCTCGGCGAGTATATACGTGGCGAAATGGAAAATTATAATATTGATATGATGAAATGAAAAATCATAGTATTGATATAAAAATCAACCAAAGTATTACTCAAAAACAATCAAAGGAGTCAAGGTGTTTTGCCCCCCAAGCTTGGGAGCGCCCAGAAAGAGAAATTGTTTCCAAAATAGTTAGGGATGAGACTAAAATGTGCAAGAAGAAAAACTAATATTGTTGCTGAAGAGGAACACCATCAGTAATTGTTGTCTCATGAATTTCACCACCAGCCCCACCAAGACCAGCACCAGTATCTGCATCAAGATCCGAAGGTTGTCCCAAAGAACTCGTGGAAGCAAAGGCACCCTTGGACTCTTCCTTCTCGACCTTCGTCTCATTAACCTTTTGCTCCTCGTAACCTTCAGTGAGCCTCTCTTCTTCACCTGAGATAACTACGCGGTTGACTGGTTGCTCGTCGTCAGAAAAAAACCTCCATGGGAAAAGTAGGATGAGGAATGCCATGCTCGTCGCAGAAGTTGTTGAAGAGAGAGACCAGGTAACTCTGGGTATTGTTGCGAGCTAACTTCGCCACTGTTGCAACATCTTCAATCATCTCGTCAATATCGACATTCAAACCCTTAACTTCATCTTTGAGGCGAGAAACCTCTCTGCGAGACTCATCCCTTTCGTGAGAAAGGTGAAGGACTTGATTCTTGTAACGCTCTTCGGATTCTGCAAATACAAAACAAAATTTTATCAGAAACCTGAAATTTGACATAACCAATAGTATCTCGCATTACACCTGAAGCTACCTTCTATCTGTAAGATAGTGGTGTTCAAAGTCTCTTGGATATCGGTATACAAATGATCCAGCCTGAGGATTGCTAAATCCGACTGTTGGAGTTGAACGCATATCTCATGATACGAATTGTCCCAACCTTTACCATGACCAGACATCGAAGTATCTTTGCTAGGTTGAATGACAAGAGTACCCTTGTTCTTGCGAAGATCTGTAGACTTGACTTGGGAGGAAGATTTGACAGACTTCGAGCGTGAGGAGTTATTCACCTGAGCCTGAAGAAATTCCACCTTTTTCTTCAGACAATCAATCTCTTCGTTTAAACCAGCTACTTTTTTACGAGATTTACGAAGATCAACCACAGCCTGATTTTTCCTACTGATTACGCGCTCGTTATCTTCCTCCATCTTCTTATAGGAAGATAACGCCGAGGAATGAAGATTCCTCGAAGTAGTAAGGGAATCGTTAACCCGCTGAAGTTCTAACTTAAGGCGCTCATTCTCATCATGAAGATGAAGATTCAGCTCCTCGTTACGAGAACAATCGGTAGACAGACGGTCCACTTGCGAAAAAAGGGTCTCGACCTTCTCATTCAAAATCTGGTTCTCAGACACATAACAATCATTCAGAGTCACGAGGTTTAGGTTCTCAGAACGAATATCTTCCAGCGAGGCGGACGCTTCGGAAGCATCCAGTTGGCGTTGCATGCATCGAGCTTGACGAAATACAAAATAATAAAATAACAGAAGTAAAAGCAAACGCAAGGAATGGATCTGCAAGGAGAGGGAACATACTCTGAAGCTTCTCTATCTTCTTCTCTTGTTTGCTGGAATACTCTTTCTCCTCTTTAAGTTCCTTCGTCAAGGATTTGATATGAGCATCATCCTTCTTCATCTTCTTTCGAACCAGTCTAGCCTCCACTAAGCTGGCCATATGACGGTTGACTTCCTGCGAACCGACGAAGCATAACTTAGGAATAAACCACGAAGTACTATAAAGATGCAGTTGAAAAGGTATGCAGGACTCACCAAATTCATTAAAGAGGAATGTTGTTGGCGAGTCAAATTCATGGAAGCATTCAATAACACGGAGGACTCTTGAGAAAGAAAGTCGTCAGCACTGAAAGTCACCAAAGAATCAAGCGCACGAGACCTCGTAGCGGGATCTTCACGAGCCTTATTATAGATATCTTGAAGGAACTTCATATCTTGATCATAGATGGGGTTAGACACAAAGTAGTCGAAATCGTTCCTCGTTTCTACTCGGTTGGGGAGCTTGGTGTAGGATCATAATATCGCAATGCATAGGGCTCGCGGGATCAATAAACGACGGTACCGCGAGGGAGTCGCAGGAAACTAAAATGAACGACGCGATGAGAAACGACACACAAAACAACTGAAAGACATGGAACCTGGCGAGGGTTAAGAAGTGTCGCGAGATTGAATAAGTTGTACACTGGCGACACTTCGCGAGACATTTCCGAAAATAAAGGATAGCTTAGCTGTCATCCACTATGTATTACCCTATATAAAGGGTCGAGTGAGTCTGTTGTGAGGGGAGATCTTTTTAGAATTGTTAGGCAAGTCATTAGGAGAGAGAAAGTTTAAGAGTGTTCTAACTTCTAAGTGTAATTCTACTTTCCTGTGTAACACTTGACGAAATTAATCAATAAACATTCTCAATTATACAACTTTCAAGAGACTAATTAATCAAAATATAGTGAGGGTGTAGTGTGGGATTTCTGCTACTACATATGCGCTAGAAACGGGACGAGCAGTGATTGACGAAGAAATTGGAAAGAATTTGGATTAACGAGAGAAGAGATTCGAAAAAGATACTCAAGAATTCATTGAAAAAGAAAGATGGCTAGAAGAAGAAACGTACGTCTGGAGCAACCAACGATTGTAAGAAGAAGTGGGAGACTTGCTGGAGAAAGGAGGAATGAAACAGGGAGAATCATCAAGGATGAACATGAGAAATGATGAAGAAGGTCAAAACCAGCCACCAATCTCCCCCCCAAGTAGCAAACGCGGCGGGTGGATTATGATAGAGTAAGTGTGCATACTTGGAGATCGATTCGAAGACGAGAGAGAAGAGGAGCAGCGGCTTGGTGAACAATGGACAAGGAGAACAAGGAATGAATGGAGAAATGAACCCAGGAAACGAAGAAATGGCAGCGTTAGAAAGATTGAGACAAACAATACATGAGGAGAGACGGCTAGAGGCAGAAGAGCGAGCAAACTTGACAAGACAAAATCATGAATTGAGGATGGAAAATATGAGATTGCAAAGTAGGAGATCTAGAAGTAGCGTGAGATCAAGTTCTAGATCGAATCTAGAAAGAAAGAAGAAGAGTTTTACCAACAGAGAATACCGAGGAAGAGACACAAAATCCAAATACAGAGCATGGCGAAAGAAGAGGGGAAATAGAAGATCGTTATATTCCTCAACCCGAAAATCTTCAAAATGAGCGAAATAGAGAAAATCAAGGAAATATGCAACTCCAAGAACAGAATGACCAAGCTGCTGAAGGGAGAATGATCTTGCATGGGAGAGAAGAATTGAGAAGAAACCGAGAAATCGAGGATGACATTGAGAGACACTACATAGAACAAGCGCGACTAGCTCGCGAAAGAGAAAGAATGAGAGCGAAATGGAAAATCAAGAGATGGAGGAAGCAATCCGGCAGAATAACCATGACAACCGCGAGAGAAGAAGGGAACAAAATCGTACCAATAGAAATATTAATGAAGAATATGAGAGGGTGCAGATGATGAGAGCTGAGAGGCAACCAAGAAGAGAGAACAATCGATATAATGGCGTGCGAATTGGCGAAAGAAACGAAGAAGAGCGTCGCGAGGAAAGAAGAGGAGAAAATGACGAACAGGGAAGGTCAAAATAGGCACGAGCGAAGAAGGAAAGAAGCGAGCTAAAAAGACCAAGTAGAATTAAATTACGAGGCAAATGAACAAATCTTAAGAGAACTAGCCGAAATGAGAGGATTCTTGAACAATAGAAGAGAAGGAGGAAGGAGACAAGGCTGGACGAAGCCATCGCAGAGGCCGCGAAGAATCCCCTTCACGCTAGAAGTACAAATGGGAGGAATACCTCCTAAGTGCAATCTACCTGCATTAACCAACATCTTTGATGGAACAACTTTGTGCGATACAACATATTAAGGCTTATATGAGATGTATGTTACAATGGGAGGACCATGATGCTATATTGTGCAAATATTTCGCGTCAAGCTTAATAGGAGAAGCACTAAAGTGGTTTGAAAGTCTACCAAGGAATACAATTACATCATTTCACCATTTACAAGCCACATTCCTGGGAGCATACATAAGTAACAACTCTTCACGACCAGGTATTGAAGATGTGTTCGGGTTGAAACAAAGGGTTGGCGAGAGCTTAAGGCAGTTGACAATGAGATGGAGAACCATGTGTAGCGAAATGGCAGGACGGGTTGAGGAGAGATATCTCATCCTCTCATTTGTGAATGCTCTCTTTGCGACTAACTTGTTATACATTCAAATTTTTAGAGCCAAAAATACAATCACGATGGCGAATGCGAGAATTACGGGAAGAATATATCGCCTTAGAAGAAAGACAGAATGAAATGAATTCTTATCCGTTGCGAACACAAACTCGAATGCCGCGAACACAAGCTTGTTACCTCGGTTCATCAATACGGTGGCGAGCACTTCGCAGGACGACGAGCAAGGAGAGCTGATGAGGGACAGCAGAAGATAGTAGCCATGGGAAGCCATGATCAAGAAGAGTTTGAGCGAGAAAGGAACTACTATAACCGTAACAGCAATAATAAGATTCAGAGGCTAGATCATGTGCAAGAAACTTATGGTGGACGAAGGCAAAATAACCGTGGAGGGCAGAGAAATCATAGAACAGTATGGGAACAAATTAAGATGCCTCCACTGAATGCTAGCGTTGAAAAGATCTGGGAAGCTATACTTGTGATGGAAAATGTACCAGCACCTTGGAATGTTGGAATGGAACCACCGCCAGGAGATAGAAGTCATGAGTTTTGTTCTTACCATCGCTTCCATGGGCATCAAACAAACGATTGTAGAAACATAAAAAGAATTATTCTCAGGATGATTGATCGGGGAAGTCTGAATCACTTTCTAAAGGGAGAAGAAACAGTCGGACATTACCACCACCACCGAGAGATGCATAGAACGATTGTCGGCGAAAAGGAAAGGAAACATTTGTGATAGAAGTAGGAACCAAAGCTAAGAATTTGAATTGATATAGAAGTGAGGGCTGAACATACCCCGCGAGGTGAATGCTTAGAGACAGATCAATATTATAACAATGGAGAAGCAAAAGATATGAGGAACAAAAGGCATAAGAAGTGAATAATCAATAACAGCAGGATGCAAAGTAACAAATTGAAGTAATGATGTGCGAGAATCTGACCAAGAGTGAAATGAGAATACGACTAAGAAAGAAAAGTGAAATACAACAAGTGAAACAAAACTGTGCGAATACTTCGCAAACAAATATCAGCAAATAATGAAACATGAATGATTGAATGATTTAACAAATATAAATGCGCAAATGAATGGGACGAACCTTTATGGCGTACACCTAGTTCGCGAATAACATTTCGTAAGAGGCAAATGTAAGACCTAAAGTGCGTCATATAAGGGGTATCTCTCGCCGTGGCTCGGGTGGAAGGTTACACCGCTCCCGAAGCTGAGTCATGAAAATTTGGGGCCCATGAAAGCCTATCCGGAAGAGGTACCTTGGATTCCCAACTATATATGTAGGTTATACCCTGGTTGGGCGACCGAGGGTCTCTTCTTAGGAGTCGATGGATGCACAAGGCGCCGAGGTACACGGTTGAGCCGAGTGCCGGGATGGATGAACCTACCACGCCATTCTTGGCAAGTCTTGGCATGTCTTTCACTCGCCCGAAGAAAACTCCACTTAGGGTGCAGTCTCGTAACCATAAACCATATAGGTATAAGGGATAAGAGGCTGCGAAAACAACTGTTGTTGTTAAGACCGGATGGGAGGAGCTAGTCTTGTATGGCCGATGTTTCGCCTCCTTGAAGGGAGGCAACCGGGAGATGATAAGGCGGTGCTCTCCATTAGGGGGAGTGCCAAAACAGACGCAAATGTCATGAGGCTTTGTTTTCGCAAGGAGACTTAGGCTTGTCATATTTGTGCAATGATCCTGCAGAGGCAATAATACTAACGCGAGGGTAAGGCGAGATCAATGGGTCTTTACATGAAAGTGTACGGACGTCCTGCGATTTCGTCGCACGACGGAAATGTCATGGGGCTTTATATTCGCAAGGATGTTTAGGCCTGTCATATTGTCGCAACTAAAACATCCTGCAGAGGCAAAAATACTTGGAAAATGATAAGACAAGATCAATGGGTCTTTACATGCAAGTGTAAAGACGTCCTGCGATTTTGTCGCGATGAAAGGTGGCAGGGGAGGACCTCTAATTAGGGAGGTCTGACTTGGAAGACCACACAAAATGATAAGGCAAGGTCAATGGGCCTTTGCATGAAAATGTAGAGGCGGCCTGCGACCTTGTCGCAACAACAAGAGATAGAATTCTCAATTCATAAAGATATCTGCGACCTTGTCGCAACATAAAGAGATAGAATTCTCAATTCATAAAGATACCCGCGACTCCGTCGCGATGATCCATTTCAATTAACAATAAGATTATTATCAAATACAAGAAGACAGCTAAAATCTTCCATCTGAAGATAAATAACAGAGGCAAGTATGGGAATGGAAAAGATGGAATATTGTTATTCATCTTAGATGAAAGAATTGTACATCAATAAAGATAGCCAATTATATTACAAGGAAGAACTAACAAAAAGGGGAATGAAGATTGAATTCATGAAAAAAGAGTTCACTATAACAAAGATACAAAGAATGTACGGATATTACACGCAGCAAAAGAAAACAAAAGAATTACATCTTGGGTGATTCTTCTTCTTCATCGATTCATCGGTTTTATTATTCTCATCGCCAGAATTTTCTTCTTCGCCGACTTCACTATCGAAACTTCGAGAGACGGGTAGATTCTCGGAACCTTTTCAAGAAGCCGGGGATATGTATGCGGAGGGATGTTACGGTGTTTACAAACATACTCCATGGCTCCATTGCGAAAACGAATGGCATCATTATTAAAGTTTTTCACTGTCGTTTCAAATTGTTCCTTCAACTTGGAATACTTGTTATTACGGAGGGAGAGACTCTTCGCGAGCTGTTGTTTTTCAGATTCAAGTTCTTCAATTCTCGCTGGAAAATTCCTGGCGAGTTGTTCTTTCTCCGATTCAAGCTCTCTAATTCTAACTTGAAGCCTCTTCTCGGACTGCTGCAAATAAGTAACAACAAGTTAATAATTTACAAGCAATATTACGAAGTAAGTAGTAAAGGTGTAATAAATAACCTTCTCTATCAGATATCATATCTTTAACCAAGGAAGTATGCTCGGCGTGAAGACTAACATCAACACCTAGATTATTTCTGGCATTATCTAAAACTTTCGCTGCCCAGGCGAATTCATCATCATTATTTATAACAAGGAGGGAGCGAATTTGATCTTCTCGCTCACTAAGCAAAGAATTCTGGCGAAGCAATTCATCCCGCTCAATTTGTAATTCAAGGAGAGATTTTTGAAAGGTTGCTAATGCCTGTGCACCATTGTTAGCAATGCGATCTTTATCATCTATATGGTCACTAATTTTCTTCCTCAAAATTTTGATTTCTTTATTGGACTCGAGAAACATTCGTTTAAATTGGTTGGCAGCACTTAAACCAGATCTATGTTCAATTTCTAAAAGACGATATTTAGTCCAAGTTCATTTAATGAAAGGGAGTTAATTTTGTTTGATGAACTACTTAAAGAGTTATTGAGGTGAGCGAGAAGAAGGTTATTATCCATAGGATCAGGAAATGTATGGAGAAGGATAGCCTCATCGGAGAGATTATATACATCTGCGAAAGTAATAAGTTAGGTAGCAATATGCGACCGATAAAATAAGAATAGTGAAAGGAGGAAAAATTTTATACCATAAAGTTGCTGATTGGCGTTTTGAAGAGTGGACACCTTATCCTTTTGGGAATCAAGTTCGGTGTTTAATTTTTGAATTCTCTCATCTTTATCGCGAGAGGACGTAGCTTCGGTCTCTAATTCTTGAATCTTCTTGCTCAATTGCAAATTCTTCTTTTCAAGATTGTTGCGTCTTCTCTCAAGGTCTGAGGCAACTACAAAGGAAGATCTTCCAACCTATAAAAGAAGATAGAAAAATCGTTAAAACATATACATATACTAAACAATTTAAAGTTAGCAGGGAAATATGCCAGTACACATACCAGAGACCCAAGTGCGTTCAAAAGATCAGGAGACACAACTCTAGAGACTCCATTGAATGAATTATTGCCTTCGATAAAGCGAAGATTACACACGTTTTGCGAGAGCCCCCGCAAAGAGAAGCTAGGGGAGCATCTCCCATTCCTTGGAAACAGTCTGAGAAGATGTTGGATAATTGATCCATGGAAGAACTGGTCAATGGAATCTTCTTGGCGAGAGAAGAATTCGATTCATGATTATCCTTGTCAGAAGATTCAGAGCTTGAGTTAAGGCGAGAAGAGAATTGGACCTTTCGCTTCTTAGTTAAGGGGGCAGAGGATTTACCCTGGCGAGCGACAGTTTTACCCTTGCTTTTAGTCTTCGCGGCTAAAGCTTCTTCAACTCCAACCTTCGCATACAGTCAAAGATAAGAAACAGAGGCAACAATATTGTTTCAAATAACAAAGGAAGTGTTTCTTACTTCACTAGTAAGCGATCGAAGTATGGATAGAGTACTCTCCAAGGGATTATCCTTGTACTTTCTTCTCAATTTGGCGATCTGAAAAATTATACAAACTCAACATATGTAAACAGAAAGTTGCAAAGGCAAGATTTAAAATGGGAAACATACCTCAGTTGCTTTATCAGGCCATTTGAATTCCCAAGGATGATACCCTGCGAGATTCGCAGGAAGAACGTTCGGGCCCGCGATATAAGGACCATTTAAAAACAAGGGTACAACCCACCATTTCTCATCTTTGGAGTGGCGAGGAGTAGTATTATTACCCGGGTGCCAATCAATATCCTGCATGAGCAATTTATCCTCAGGGACATTATCCTTCTTTTTCAGGCGAATGCCCCAGCGAGACTTCGCATTAACCATCTTTATCACTGAATAATTTTCAAAAAAGTTTTCTACAGTGTACTTCTCTGCAACTATTTCCAAGTCTTTGAAATCGGGGTGTCTAACAGTAGTAGAGTATAAAGATCCTTTGCCAGCGCCACGATACGCGAATTCAAGCATTAGGCGAATGCAATCGCCACTCAACTGATAAACAGCCCGAGAGAATTCTTCATGGGCCAAGATTTCATAAAATAGAGGCAACTCTGGATCGTATAAGGGAATGGGAAGTCCCGCGAGAAGCTGACCTAGCGAGACTATAATCCTTTGATCATCACATTGATGATCAGAAAATAACCTTGCGGAAAGAATGGATGAGGGTTCTTGATCAGGAATGGTCAATAGAGTAAAACCCTTCTCGAGCAACTTCTGTTGAACTTCATCAAAAGAAGCTTGGTATGCACGACTAATGGCAGACATTATCAGTATGGGAATGGATGAGAAGTTAAAGGTTAAGATCGATGCTAGAAAAAGACGAAGAAAAAATTGGCAATAGCAGGAGCGCAAATTGCGGAAGGAGAAAATAAAAGAAGTTGCGAGAGAAACTAAAGAGTGAAAAGGAGGGGAAAAGAAAACTATATATAGGAAAAAAGATCCTCGAGAAAAACGAGGTCATTTAATGCGAGAAGAGACATGAACGGTCAAGAAAAAGTGGTTGAAAGAGACGTGTCAAGAGAAGACATTAATAATCAAAATCCGTGTAAAAGTATAAAACTGAAGATTCTAAAGATAAGCGATCGCGCAACGATATTGTAAAAATCTCATGGTACTCTTCCCCTCGCGGGAGAAGTATGAGGAGAGATAAGAGACGATATTTCATATATATCTCAAAGAAACTCCGGAACTTCGCACAAGAATAGAGGCAATACGTACTTTTCAAGCACGATGTATTCTTACGCTCGTTCCTTCATCAACAAAGATCAAAGATTACTACAACAACGGATTTTTCCTTTAAGATCGCTCTTCAAGCAATATTCAAGGAAAAAGAGGCAAGATGTAGGATCATAATATCGCAATGCATAGGGCTCGCGGGATCAATAAACGACGGTACGCGAGGAGTCGCGAGGAAACTAAAATGAACGACGCGATGAGAAACGACACACAAAACAAGCTGAAAGACATGGAACTCTGGCGAGGTTAAGAAGTGTCGCGAGATTGAATAAGTTGTACACTGGCGACACTTCGCGAGACATTCCCGAAAATAAAGGATAGCTTAGCTGTCATCCACTATGTATTACCCTATATAAAGGGTCGAGTGAGTCTGTTGTGAGGGGAGATCTTTTTAGAATTGTTAGGCAAGTCATTAGGAGAGAGAAAGTTTAAGAGTGTTCTAACTTCTAAGTGTAATTCTACTTTCTGTGTAACACTTGACGAAATTAATCAATAAACATTCTCAATTATACAACTTTCAAGAGACTAATTAATCAAAATATAGTGAGGGGTGTAGTGTGGGATTTCCTGCTACTACACTTGGAGCGAGGAGCAATACGATCGGACTTGGAAATCGCCAAAACTCTGTCTAATAATCGGAATGTATTTATTAATAACTTATATATCACTGCTCATAAGTCATGATTTTTACCTAATTAAAATTAAAACTTTTACACTATCATGTAATTAAGTGTATAATATTATTATATTTAACTTATTTATCATGTATTTAGAGGTTTTTCTATTTTATAACTCTCATGCAAGGCCAACTCGGAAAGATCGTTAACTCTTTTTGCTCGAAAATCGATCTCAACCGGCGAAATCGGGCGGCTTAATCGCTGATATCGTAAATGGCTTGGAATCGGAAATCGCCTCGGTCATATACCCTGTAGCGATTACTCGGCGAGTAATCATCCTTGAAGAGCGATTTTAACTACACTGGTTAGACATCACAGACGAAGCTGCTTTCTTCCCCTTTTCACAAGAAGGGGGTTTCACCGTGGATTTCTCAGGATGCTCGCCCGAAGGAGGAGGAATAGGAGAATCAGCGACTTTGGGAGAAAGAGTTGTACGAGACTGGGAAGATTGATGCTTGGAAGGAGTAGGATGACTTGGAGCATCAAAAGAGCTCCTGACCGCAGTCAAAATCGCCAAGTCCAAAACCCTACGCCGCCTCTTGGGCTCGCCAGAAGGAGGAGCGTGTAAGGCATTAGTCTACGAAATAACAAGTTCACTACAATCGATAGATGGAAGGGACGAAGTATACAAGATGACAATTTGGACGAAGTAAAATACCTGAGTAGGAGGAGGAGGCGGAGTAGGATGATCACGTCTTTTTTGTCCCTTAGCTAACTCAAAAGGGGGCTGCTTAACGAGGAGAGTATTATCCTACGAAGAATAAAGGGTTGGAATTTAAGGTTATCACGGAGAAAAGAAAGTAGTGGGCGAGGTGGCTACTTGTTTAAGAGCATAAGATTCAGCAGTAACATCCCTTTCCTTTCGATCTTTGAGAAGACCAGCAACATGCACCTTCGTACTAAATAAAAGAGGAAAAAGGGTAAGAGAACCAACACAGCCCAAAACAAAAGAGAGACCTAAGAGACGTGATAATACCTCAGATGGCACGGACCATCGAAGCTTCCAAGGATCGCAACCAGCGAGATAACAATGTTGGGGACACTACACCAAATTCCTGGATTCGTAACAGGCATTCGTAACGGCTTTGTGGCCATTACAAAATTCCCGTTACAAATGGCCGTTACAAAAAATTCGTAACAGGCTGTAGCCGTTACTATTTTTTTTAAAATTTGTAACAGAGCTAAGCCGTTACGAATTTTTTTATAGGCGTCTTGAGTCACACGCTTGGTCACACACAGGTCGTAACACCTTGAGTGCATGCGTGTGCCATTCACATGCGTAGCATTATGTTTCCACCCACGATCATTTATACTAGAGGATATTTCCCCCTATGCGTGTGCCACTCACATGCATGATTTTTAGGATATACCCAAGGGAATCGACAAATCGAGTATTCATTTTTCATTTCTCTCTTCTGCTCCTGCCTCTCTTGTTTTCCTCTCATCCGATGAATCGATGAACCCTGGTGAAACCATTAGTCGAGAAACCATCACAGAAATCTCTTCAATCTGTTCAATAATCTTCAATCATCGATCTATGTAAGTGTTTATCATCATAAGTTTCTCGATTTTTAGGGTTTTCAATCGTCTGGTTTTTAGGGTTTCATTTCATCTATTTTTCCTAATACGACTTGTTAATCCGTGAATCTAATACTTTGTTTCATCTTATTTTCGTTTTGTTAATTTTCTTCGATTGAATCTAATTCTACTTGTATCCCTTCCTTTATTCTCTTTGAAGAGAGAGCAGCTGCTGCGTTCTGTGTGTGAATCGGTGGTTTCATCATCATCTTCTTCTTAAAAATCAATCAGCATCATGTCTTACCGATTGACAGATGCAAACCTAAAAGTGCCGTCAAGAATGCAAAAAGAGTTACGCGTTGTCAAGATCGGTAATTTCTGAGATCCTAGCTATCACCTCATCCACCAATTAGGGTTCGATTTAGTTATTGAAATTCATAATGAAAAAACCCTATTTGTTTCAATCGATTTAGGGAAGATCTTTGAATCATTATTTAAGTTTCTGTTTTTGTAATTTAGGGTTTTTTTTTTTCCTTTCATAATTTGGGTTTTATGTTTGTGTTAATTGAACAGGGAAATTGTGTATTGAAGTATTGGATGTGGTATCTGTGTCAAGGTAGGACCTTTTTTTTTTTTTTTTGTTATGTGGTTATTCATTATGACTTATTGTCCTGTGTTTTATTTGGTTTCATTTTGGAATAGAAATGCCCATATGAAGCCATTCATATTATCAACCTGCCTAAAGATTTGGATAAGGATACAACACATCGTTGCAGTCCTAACACTTTCAAGTTACACATGTATCTAAATGTCTATCTATACTACCTCTGCCCTGTTAATTACTCTTAATTCTGTTGTCGGACTGATCAAAATTAAAAGATCATAATCCCAACCATGTAAGCATTATAATAATGTAACAGTGCTTGGAAAGGTATTCACAAAATGTTTTCGTTCATGAAGGTATCACAACGTTGATTAGAGGTGGGGTGGTCCTGGCATGGAACTCGTGCAACTACATGTACACTGAACACTGAAGGTGCAGGCGGTGTTCATGCTCAAAATATCATCGAAGTATCTAGTGTAATACATGTCTTGCCTTCATCCACCAACCCAACTCGTCCTTATACTCTTAATACAGTAGATAAGCACGTCAACATGCTAGTAAGAAGAACACAAAAATAAAATTTTATCTTTTTTTTTTCCTAATTCTTGTTGTTTATCTCTTATTCTTTCGGCCTCTTAAACTGGTCTGAGTTTCATATATATGGTTTCTCATCATCTTAATAAGAATATCCCAGATGACGTATCATCTGTTGAATCTCGAATAAATTTGAGTCAATTCTTTGAAAGACATTTTGCGTGATATGGGGGCCATCAGTATTATTTCTTCTGATTCGCAAGCTATGGGTCGTATTGGAGAGGTCTAGTATCTTTCTTCATTAGTTCATCTGTCATTTTCTTTTCGTATAAATACTTTTTAATGACTGAATATGAACATTAGATTTTTGTTCGTTTTTTGTTCAAGGAGATTATACACATCTTAAGTGATTGCTCTATGCGAGAATATCTTCCTCTGCAGTGACATTGCCATTGATATATTCTCAAGTTCTTATTCTGAAATTCCATAAGGTATAATCAAGATTGCATGTTTATAGGTGATAACATGAACGTGGAAAGTATATGATTGTTTTCATGCTTAGATTATTATCTGTTTGGTATAAGAGTGAGATCTTGAGCATGGATGCATTGGCTCACACAAACACGTTTATATCTCACAACTCTTATTGGTGGGTCTTATTTGCATTTTTTGCAGATTCTTTCTTTACAGAGTTTGTTAAAAATATGGAAATATGAATTTGGTGTTTGATGTTTCGACTTTGTTGTTCTTCAGGTTATGCAACGAACTAAAGCTGAAGGGGATACAACTATGATGGAGATAATTGTTGTTATCAGTAATTGAAACTAGAATGTTTGAGCTAATGGTTTGTCATGGTTGTTTGCAGTTCAGGTTAAGAAGTAGAGAGAATGGTCAGTTGTGTGTATGATGCAGTTGGAAGGTCTTTATTGAGTCTGAAATCGGGTGACTGAGATTAGCATAAGAAGAAGCTTACTGATAATGGAATCTTGAGTGTATATGATGATGTTGCAGTTGAGATTGGTTGATGTGTATGGATGCTTAAAATGAATGGGTTGCTTCTGAAATAAGCTGCAGAGATGATGTTGCTGCTAAGCAAGTGATATTAATTTGTAAGTGTATCAACTGCTTAATATAGTTAGTGATCTTACTCTTTTGACTCAATCCAGATGCCTTCAAGACGGATAATATCCTTAACTAATTGAATTTTCTTATTAAGCTAATAACTTATATGATTGCATGGTGGTACCATTGTAGGATCATAATATCGCAACGCATAGGGCTCGCGGGATCAATAAGCAGACGGTCACCGCAGGAGGAAATCAGGAAACTAAAATAAACAACCGCGATGAGAAACGACACACAAAACAACTGAAAGACATGGAACCTGGCGAGGGTTAAGAAGTGTCGCGAGATTGAATAGTTGTACACTGGCGACACTTCGCGAGACATTCCCGAAAATAAAGGATAGCTTAGCTGTCATCCACTATGTATTACCCTATATAAAGGGTCGAGTGAGTCTGTTGTAAGGGGGGGATCTTTTTAGAATTGTTAGGCAAGTCATTAGGAGAGAGAAAGTTTAATAGTGTTTTAACTTCTAAGTGTAATTCTATTTTCCTGTGTAAATACTTCAGGAATTCAATCAATAAATGTTCTTGATCTTACATCTTCTAATGTATTAATTAAGCAAAATCGAGTAAGGGGTGTAGTGTGGGAAATCCTGCTACTACATATGCGCTAGAAACAGGGAACTGTGCAGAGATTGACGTAGAAATTGGAAGGAATTTGGATTAACAGAAAAAGGATTTGGAGAAGATACTCAAGAATTCATTGAAAAAGAAAAATGGCTAGAAGAAGAAATGTACAAGGGCAACCAACGATTGTAAGAAGAAGTGGGAGACTTGCTGGAGAAAGGAGGAATGAAACAGGAGAATCATCAAGGATGAATAGGAGAAACGATGGAGAAGATCAAAATCAGCCACCAATTTCCCCCGATAGCAAACACGGTGAAGATTATGATAGAGTAAGTGTACATACTTGGAGATCGGATTACGAAGACGAGAGAAGAGGAGCAGCGAGTTGGTGGACAATGGACAAGGAGGAGAAGAGCAAGAAATGAATGGAGAAATGAATCCAGTAACGAAGAAATCGTGACATTAGAAAGATTGAGACAAACAATACACGAGGAGAGACGGCTAGAGCGGAGGAACGAGCAAACTTGACAAGACAGAATCATGAATTGAGGATGGAAAATATGAGGTTGCAAAATAGGAGATCTAGAAGTAGCGTGAGATCAAGTTCAAGATCGAATGGAGAAGAAAGAAGGAGAGTTTTACCAACAGAAAGCACCAATGAAGAAACACAAAATCCGAATATAGAGCATGGCGAGAGAAGAGGAGAAATAGAAGATCGTTATATTCCTCAACCCGAAAATCTTCAAAATGAGCGGAATAGGGAAAATCAAGGAAACATGCAACTCCAAGAACCGAATGACCAGTTCTGAAGGGAGAATAATCTTGCATGGGAGAGAAGAATTGAGAAGAAACCGAGAGATCGAAGATGACATTGAGAGACACTACATTGAACAAGCGCGACTAGCTCGCGAAAGAGAAAGAATGAGAGCGAGAAATGGAAAATCAAGAGATGGAAGAAGCAATCCGGCAGAATAACCATGACAACCGCGAGAGAAGGAGGGAACAAAATCGTACCAATAGAAATATTAATGAAGAATATGAGAGGGTGCGAGATGATGAGAGGCGAGAGGCAACCAAGAAGAGAGAACAACTGATATAATGGCGTGCGAATGTGAAAGAAACGAAGAAGAGCGTCGCGAGGAAAGAAGAGGAGAAAATAACAAGCGGGAAGGTCAAAATAGGCACGAGCGAAGAAGGAGAGAAAGAGCTAAAAAGACCAGTGAAACAAACTACGAGGCAAATGAACAAATCTTAAGAGAAGCGGGTGAGATGAGAGGATTCTTGAATAATAGAAGGGAAGGAGGAAGGAGACAAGCTGGACGAAGCCATCGCAGAAGTGCGAAGAATCCTTTCACGCTAGAAGTACAAATGGGAGGAATACCTCCTAAGTGTAATCTACCTGCATTAACCAACATCTTTGATGGAACAACACATGCGATACAACATATCAAGGCTTATATGAGATGCATGTTGCAATGGGAGAATCATGACGCTATACTATGCAAATATTTTGCGTCAAAGCCTAATAGGAGAAGCACTAAAATGGTTTGAAGGACTGCCAAGAAATACAATCACATCATTCAACCATTTACAAGCCACATTCCTAGGAGCATACATAAGTAACAACTCTTCGCGACCAGGTATTGAAGATGTATTCGGGTTAAAACAAAGAGTTGGCGAGAGCTTAAGGCAGTTGACAATAAGATGGAGGACCATGTGTAGCGAAATGGCAGGACGTGTTGAGGAAAGATACCTCATCCTATCATTTGTGAATGCTCTCTTTGCGACCAATTTGTTATATATTCAAATTTTTAGAATCAAAAATACAATCACGATGGCGAATCTGCGAGAATTACAGGAAGAATATATTGCCTTAGAAGAAAGACAGAATGAAATGAATTCTTATCCGATCGCGAACACAAGCTCTAGCAGCTGCGAATGCAAGCTTGTCGCCTCAATTCATAAACACGGTGGCGAGCACCTCGCAAGGACAGCGAGCAAGGAAAGGCGATGAGGACAACAAAAGATAGTAGCCATGGGAAGCCACGATCAAGAAGAGTTTGAGCGAAAAGGAACTATTACAACCGTAATGACAATAATAAGATTCAGAGGCTGGATCATGTGCAAGAAAACTTATGGTGGACGAAGGCAAAATAACCGTGGAGGGCGAGAGAAGCCACGAACGGTATAGGAGCAGTTAAGATGCCTCCACCTGAATGCTAGTGTGGAAAAGATGCGGGAAGCTATACTTGTGATGGAAAATGTGCCACACCTTGGAACGTGGGAATGGAACCACCGCCGGGCGATAGAAGTCATGAGTTTTGTTCTTACCATCGCTTCCATGGACATCAAACAAGCGACTATGAAAACGTAAAGAGAATTATTCTCAGGATGATTGATCAAGGGAAGCTGAATCACTTTCTAAAAGGAGAAGAAAAAGGCCAGACATTACCACAACCACCAGAAATGCACAGAACAGTGTCAGCGAAAGGAAAGGAAACATTTGTGATAGAAATTGGGACAAAGGCTAAGAATCTGAATTGCAACTCTATCGTCCACTCCTATCGCACCATTGAAGATTTTCATGACAATGTGCTCAGTAGAGTCTTTGCGAGAGATGCTAATGATAAAGAAATAATGAGTCTCAAGCGAGAACAATGCGAGTTAGAGAAGTGGCAGTGAAGACTATTTCTTTCTCTGCAGATGAAGTACCAAAAGGAAGAGAAACACATGATAGCCCGTTGGTTGTGAAACTAGAGATTAACCCAAAGCCGTTGATGGAGAAGATGATGAGGCTAGAAGCTTGCTGGGCGATCAACCGAATCTTGATCGATACTGGAAGTTCGGTGAATATTCTTTTTTACCATACTTATAAGACGATGGGAGGAAAGGATGAGGATTTGATCCCCTCTACATACAAGATATATGGCTTTAATGGCACTGCAAACAAACCAAAGGGAGAGGTTCAAATGAGAATACCTCTACAAGGATTATCAAGCGATATCTTATTTACGTGTGGTTGACGTGGAATCTCCATATAATGCGCTGATTGGGAGACCATGGCTTCATGAAATCTTGGGAGTCGCATCAACCTATCATCAATGTATAAAATTTCCACATCCAAACGGCATTGGTATCATACGGGGAGATGGAAGGAGTCGCAACCAGTGTCATGAGGTCGATATAGAAAGCTGCGAAGAAAGAAATGCCAAAAGAAAGGATTGGAAGCAACATGTGAGAAATGAACAGAGAAAGGAGAAACTGATGGTAGATGCTATAGAAGTGAGGGCTGAACATATCTCGCGAGGTGAATCCCTGGAGACAGACCAATATTATGACAACAAAGAAGCAAAAGATATGAGGAACAAAAGGCATAAGAAGTGAGCAATCAATAAAAGCGGGGAGGCGATGTAAAGGTTGGAGTAGTGATGTGCGAGAATCTCGCAACAACGAGTAAAATGAGAATTCGATTAAGAAAGAAAAGTGAAATACAACAAGTGAAACAAAACTATGCGAATACTTCGCAAACAAATATCAGCAAATGATGAAATATGAATGATTGAATGATTTAACAAATATGAATGCGCAAAAGAATGGGACGAACCTTTATGGCGTACACCCTAGTTCGCGAATAACATTTCGTAAGAGGCAAATGTAAGACCTAAAGTGCGTCATATAAGGGGTATCTCTCGCCATGGTTCAGGGAAGGTTACAGCTCCTGAAGCTTTGAACCATGAAAATTTGGGGCCCATGAAAGCCTATCCGGAAGAGGTACCTTGGATTCCCAACTATATATGTAGGTTATACCCTGGTTGGGCGGCCGAGGGTCTCTTCTTAGGAGTCGATGTATGCACAAGGCGCCAGGGTACACGGTTGAGCGAGTGCCGGATGGATGAACCTACCCTGGCCATTCTTGGCAAGTCTTGGCATGCGTTGCACTCGCTTGAAGAAAACTCCACTTAGGGTGCAGTCTCGTAACCATAAACCATATAGGTATAAGGGATAAGAGGCTGCGAAAAACAACTGTTGTTGTTAAGACCGGATGGGAGGAGCTAGTCTTGTATGGCCGATGTTTCGCCTCCTTGAAGGGGGCAACAGGGAGATGATAAGGGCGACGCTCTCCATTAGGGTGGTGTCAAAGCAGACGCAAATGTCATGAGGCTTTGTTTTACGCAAGGAGACTTAGGCTTGTCATATTTGTGCGATGATCTGCAGAGGCAATAATACTAACGCGAGGTAAAAGCGAGATCAATGGGTCTTTACACGAAAGTGTACGGACGTCCTGCGATTTCGTCGCACGTATGTTGATGTCATGGGGCTTTATGTTCGCAAGGATATTTAGGCCTGTCATATTGTGCAACTAAAACATCTGCAGAGGCAAAAATACTTGGAAAATGATAAGACAAGATCAAGGGGTCCTTACATACAAGTGTAAAGACGTCCTGCGATTTTGTCGCGATAAAAGGTGGCGAGGAGGACCTCTAATTAGGGAGGTCTGACTTGGAAGACCACACAAAAATGATAAGGCAAGGTCAATGGGCCATTGCATGAAAATGTAAAGGCGGCTTGCGACCTTGTCGCAACAAGAAAAAATAAAGTGAAGACCACCAAAAGCATAAGGCGACATTGTGTAACGAGGCAGTTAATAACAATGATGACAAATAAGATCTTTCATCCGAAGATAAATAACAGAGGCAAGTATGGGAATGGGGAAAGTGAAATATTGTTATTCATATTCTGATGAAAGAGTTATACATCAATAATGTTAGCCAAGTATATTACAAGGAAGAATTACCAAAAAAAGGGGAAGTGAAGATTGAATTCAGAGGGGAAAAATCCAAGAAATACACTAAAAAAGGGGACAGAAATGTACAGATATTACAAGCAGAAAAAGAAAACGAAAAGAGTTATCTCTTTGGTGATTCTTCTTCTTCATCTGATTCTTCAGTCTGATTATTCTCATCGCCAGAATTTTCTTCTTCGCCAGCCTCGCTATCAGAAACGTGTCCCGAGACAGGCGATTCTCGGGAATCTTTTCAAGGAGAAAGGGATATGAATGCGAGAGGATATCATGGTCCTTACAAACATACTCCATGCCTCCATTGCGAAAACGAACAAACATCATTACTAAAATTCTCCATGTCGTTAGAAATTGTTTCTTCAACTGGAATATCTATTCTCGCGAAGGGAGAGATTCTTTTGAAAATTCATTCTTTTTCGGTTTCGAGTTCTTCAATTCTCGCTGGAAAATTCCCGGCGAGTTGTTCTTTCTCAGATTCAAGCTCTCTAATTCTAACACAGAAGCCTCTTCTCGGATTAACAAATAAGTAACAACAAGTTAATAATTTACAAGCAATACTACGAAGTAAGAAGTAGTAAGGTGTAATAAATAACCTTCTCTATCGGATATCATATCTTTAATCAAGGAAGTATGCTCGGCGTGAAGACTAACATCAACACCTAGGTTATTCTGGCATTATCTAAAACTTTCGCAGCCCGGCGAATTCATCGTCACTATTTATAACAAGGAGGAGCGAATTTGATCTTCTCGCTCACTATGCAAGGAATTACAGGCGAAGCAATTCATCCCATTCAATTTGTAATTCAAGGAGAGATTTTTGAAATGTTGCTAATGCCAGTGCACCATTATTAGCAATGCGATCTTTATCATCTATATGGTCACTAATTTTCTTCCTCAAAATTTTGATTTCTTTATTGGACTCGAGAAACATTCGTTTAAATTGGTTGGCAGCACTTAAACCAGATCTATGTTCAATTTCTAAAAGACGATATTTGGTCTGAAGTTCATTTAATGAAAGGGAGTTAATTTTGTTTGATGAACTACTTAAAGAGTTGTTGAGGTGAGCGAGAAGAAGGTTATTATCCATAGGATCAGGAAATGTATGGAGAAGAATAGCCTCTTCGGAGAGATTATATACATCTGCGAAAGTGATAAGTTAGGTAGCAATAGGCGTAGTTAAAATAAAAATAGTAAAAGGAGGTAAAATTTTATACCATAAAGTTGCTTGATTGGCATTTTGAAGAGTGGACACCTTATCCTTTTGGGAGTCAAGTTCGGTGTTTAACTTTTGAATTCTCTCGTCTTTATCGCGAGATGACGTGACTTCGGTCTCTAGTTCTTGAATCTTCTTGCTCAATTGCAAATTCTTCTTTTCAAAGTTGTTGCGTCTTCTCTCAAGGTGCGAGGCAACTACAAAGGAAGTTCTTCCAACCTATAAAAGAAGATAGAAAAATCATTAAAACATATATATATACTTAAACAATTTAAAGTTAGCGGGGAAGTATGGTTGTACACATACCGAGAGACCCAAGTGCATTCAAAAGGTCGGGAGACACAACTCTAGAGACTCAATTGAATGAATTATTGCCTTCCGGTAAAGCGACATTACACACGTTTGCGAGAGCCCCAAAGAGAAGCTAGGGGAGCATCTCCCATTCCTTGGAAACATCGAGAAGATCTTTGGATAAGCCCATCCATGGAAGAACTGGTCAATGGAATCTTCTTGGCGAGAGAAGGATTCGATTCATGGTTATCCTCGTCGGAAGATTCAGAGCTTGAGCTAACGCGAGAAGAGGATTGGACCTTTAAACTTCTTAGTTAAGGGGGCGGAGGATTTACCCTTGCGGCGAGCAGTTTTACCCTTACTTTTAATCTTCGCAGCAATAGTTTCTTCAACTCCAACCTTCGCATACGCGTAAAGATAAGAAACAGAGGCAACAATATTGTTTTAAATAAGAAGAAAAGGAAATGATTCTTACTTCACTCGTAAGCGATCGAAGCAAGGTCGAGTATCCTCCAGACGGATCCTTTTTGTAGCTTCTTCTCAACCTTGGCTATGCGAAAGATTTCACAAACTTAGCAATTATAGAAAGAAAGTTGCGAAAGCAAGATTTGAAGTCGGAGACATACCTCTTTCTTCTTCTCGGGCCATTTGAATTCCCAAGGATGATATCCTGCGAGATTCGCGGGGAAGAATATCGAGCCCGCGATGTAAGGACCATTTAAGATCAAGGGTACGACCCACCATTTCTCATCTTTGGAATGGCGAGGAGAGGTATTATTGCACAGGTGCCAATCAATGTCTTGCATGAGTAATTTATCTTGAGAGACATTATCCTTTTTCTTGAAGAACGCCCCGGGCGAGATCTCGCATTCACCATAGTTATCAACGAGTAATTTTCAAAAAAATTTTCCACGGTGTATTTCTCAACGACTATTTCCAAATCTGCGAATTTGGGATTTACAGCGAGAATTAGGGTATAAAGATCCTTTGCACTGCATGATTATGAACTCAAGCATCGAGGCGAATACAATCGCCACTTAATTGATAAACGGCCCGAGAGAACTTTTCATGGGCCAAAATTTCATAAAATAAAGGCAACTCGGGGATTGTACAAGGGAATAGGAAGTCCGCGAGAAGGCGACCGAGCGAGACTATAATCTTTTGATCATCACATTGATGATCGGAGAAAAGATTCTGAGAAAGAATAGATGAGGGTTCTTGATCGGGAATGGTTGACCAGTAAAACCCTTCTCGAGCAACTTCTGTTGAACTTCTTCAAAAGAAGTTTTGTATGCACGGCCGATGGAAGCCATTTATCGGTATGGGAATGGATGGAAGATTGGAGATTAAAAACGCAGCGCTAGAAAGGATGAAGAAAAGCTTTGCGGTAGCGGGAGCGAAAATTGCGGAAGGAGAGAATCAAAGAAAAGTTGCGAGACAAACTAAAAGATGAAAAGGAGGGAAAAGAAAACTATATATAGGGGAAAAGAGCCTCGAGAAAAACGAGGTCATTTAATGCGAAGAGACATGAACGGTCAAGAAAAAGTGGTTGAAAGAGACGTGTCAAGAAAAGACATTAATAATCAAAATCCGTGTAAAAGTATAAAACTGAAGATTCTAAAGATAAGCAGTCGCGGCAACAATATTGTAAAAATCTCATGATACTCTTCCCTTCGCCGGGGAGAAATATGAGGAGAGATAAGAGACGATACTTCATATATATCTCAAAAGAAGCTCAGGAACTTCGCAAAAGAATAGAGGCAAGTACGTACTTTTCAAGTACGGTATTCTTACGCTTGTTCCTTCATCAACAAAGATCAAAGATTACTACAACGGATTTTTCCTTCAAGATCGCTCTTCAAGCAATATTCAAGGAAAAAGAGGCAAGATGTAGGATCATAATATCGCAACGCATAGGGCTCGCGGGATCAATAAACGACGGTACCGCGAGGAGTCGCAGAAACTAAAATAAACGACGCGATGAGAAACGACACACAAAACAACTGAAAGACATGGAACACAGCGAGGTTAAGAAGTGTCGCGAGATTGAATAGTTGTACACTGGCGACACTTCGCGAGACATTCCCGAAAATAAAGGATAGCTTAGCTGTCATCCACTATGTATTACCCTATATAAAGGGTCGAGTGAGTCTGTTGTAAGGGGGGGAACTTTTTAGAATTGTTAGGCAAGTCATTAGGAGAAAGAAAGTTTAATAGTGTTTTAACTTCTAAGTGTAATTCTATTTTCCTGTGTAAATACTTCAGGAATTCAATCAATAAATGTTCTTGATCTTACATCTTCTAATGTATTAATTAAGCAAAATCGAGTAAGGGGTGTAGTGTGGGAAATCCTGCTACTACAACCATGGAAAAATTAACTCAGAAACATGCACTTCTTTTTGCAGCAGATGCGGGTTCTGGGATCAAATCTAGAAGCTCATTAGCTTTAACGGCCGGTACAACTAAAACAACATTGAACAATGGTCGGGTTGAAGATGCTCCTGATGCAAACACAGATAAAAGTTCTGCATCTACCACACTAATCCTCCTAGGCATGATGTTAGTCGCTGGGTAAATTTAAATACATGTCAATGCTTTCAATGATACTTCAACTCCTGTAACAACGAAATATGTTAATTTCCTTCTACATCTACTTACTGCTGGTGAATAACGCTGAGACAGATCAAACTATAATGTTAAAAAACATGCCTTTTACAATGCTTCTCTTGATGTATAAACATATATTTATCCAGCTAGGGTTCCTTTTTTTAATTCTTTTCTTAATGCCTTGAATTCTTCATGTTTCATCTTAGGTGATGTGATGTGCTTGGGGGTCACAGCTGGTGCATACATTCTTACGCTCTTTGCTGAACTTATTATTGATTTGATTAACTATAAATGAGGTACAGAGAGTTGGTTTGATACTTGTTTCTTGAATCAATGTACAAATGTATTTAATAATGTCAATATCATTATGCAACAATGTCATCGATTTCATTTTTTTGCATTGATTGTCGGGGAAGTTGCTAATTAATTTTGCGGCTTATGAATTTTCCCAAGCTATTCTGGCCACTTCCTTCAGTGCAAGCAGCATTATTATCAGGCATGAAAAAAAAAATTCTTCCCTAGGTTGTGCGTACATCTTTAAATAGCTTGGTCCGTTTGTATGAATTAGTTTGACATAGTGTTAAATAGATTTCTTTTTAATTTTTATTGTATATTTATTGGCACGTTGTCTTGTGAAGGAGAAAATATAATGCCATAAGTGCTCAAATTTTTACGTGGCAATGGAGCCTCCGGCAAATCCCACATAAGTAACTACTCCTGTTTCTCGTTTTAAGTACCGGGTAAGACATGTTACGATGATTTGGGATGAAGTTCTAAATTACATAGTTAGTGGGAGTTCTAACCTTCTTAACATCATCAAACCCCTAGTTGAACTATTTTACAACTATCTTTGCGGTTTATGGATCTGAAGGTGTATTAATACTTGGTCATTAACTTTCCGGTTATGGATTTCATTGCGGGAGCTGGGAGTACTCCTTTACATTGTGTACATTGATGTCTTCAATGGCAAACACGGGCGAGGTGCGATTTTGTAAGAAACTTGTAATACGTCGTCTGTCTTTGTCTTTGAAGACATCATTGTAAATGGTTTTTCTGTTTTGTGCAATAAGTTTGTTGGAAATTGACACCATCAATCCTGCGGATAAATTCATAACTTGATGTGTTGCTTACTTCCAACATCTAAGTATCCAAAAATTTTGTGTTCACGAGTTATTGCGAGATGTTTCTTTTCTTATAATATGGTGCAAAAATCTTGGTTGCCGATTGAAGTGTGGTACTTGATTATGTTCATTGACACCATCATCTTAGCAAGGGGTTAGTAAATTTTCTATCTGGTGTTACACCTATGTAATTAATTGCTTGTTTGCATTTACTTGCTGCGTATTTTGAACATTATTTCTTCAGTTTACTTGTCATAATAATGCGACATGTTGTATTTTGCGGGGATTGCCTATATCGGGTTTTCGATGCCCAAGCTTTCAACAAAATCAAGCCTACAAAGGATATAAAGCTTAGGCTTGCAAGGGTGGAGAACAAAGTAGCTTCAAGATTTGTAAGTTGCGGTTATTCAAGTTTTGTAGGCAGTTAGTAAGTTTCAGTGTTCCCCTAGAAGCTTGGAACCTTCCATGTATTCCCTTAGAAATTTGATAATTAACAAAAAACAAAAAAGTTTGGTACTTAGAGAAATTTCAAAAAGTTTGCGATTAGTCTCTTTTGTAATTTATATCATTCGGTTCTTTTGTAATATAAATCGATATGAATTGAATGAATGTGATATGAGTAGATTGAAGAAATTGTTGTTGAGTTTGGATGATGAATGTATGCAGGTATTGAATTTAGAATTCCGGCTTATTTCCGGCAGAAAATGAACTGCCAGTCAGCCTTGAACTGGTCAAAATTGGTCAATATTGACCAATTTTGACCAGGTCAAGCTTGACCGGCGATAATTTTTTTGTTACAAAAAAAAAGTTCATAACGACTCGAGCTATTACAACGTCCTGTTGCAAAAAAATTAGAATGCTTACCACGGCATTACCACGTGGCAAATTTGTAACGGCTCGAAGCTTGTTATGAGGGCCGTTACAAAAAACATTCGTAACGGCCACAAAGCCGTTACAAAAAAAATGTAACACCCACTTTTGCAACAGGCGAGGGCCGTTACAACCCGTTTTTGTAACGGCCTGGTTCTGTTTCTAATCCCAGAATTTGGTGTAGTGGGAAGAGGACCCTCACGAGGAACTCCTTTCTCGTCGACTCCCCAAATGAAGGGGCCCCCAACCACCAGAGGAAACATCGTCCAGTCATCATCGCAAGAAAGGTGTAGTAGGTCGTTTCTCCCAAGCTTGAGGGGATCCATGTCTAAAAAAAGAGCTTTGGATGGAGCAGAAATGGCATTCTGAATGAGCTCGATGCCCCACTCCTGGTACTTCCTCTCGCTGATAAACCTAGCCGAATAGTTAGACACGAAAGAATCCACATTGTAATCGCGGGAATCATACTTCTCAACTCCTGACGAAACTTGTGAAGTGCCACTCTCGGAGCGAATCCAAAATTCATTAGAGATGTGAATTGCATTACCAGAAAGTTGGAAAACCCCACACTGAAGCTTGTTCAGAATCTCAATGAAGATAGGGTTAGAAGGGTTGTAGAGGGGAAACGATAACCCTACTCTCAATTGACCAGCAGTGACAATCATCTTGTCTGCAGACCAAGTATCGGACTGAATCCATCTATAGTTCAGTTCCATGTCTTGAATTGCAGAAATAGGAGGAGTTATAGAAGAATCGATGGCAGGGGTTAAATTTAAACCCATCTTTTGAAAATCTTCCTGGAATTCCTCAAGGGTTTTGAGTGTGGTAGGTATTAAAACATTCTTTGGAGCCATACCGATGAAGGAAAAGCGAGAAAAGTGAGAGAAAATAGGGGTAAAGATAAGGGCAGAAACATGAGTAGAAGAGGTAATTAATGGCTTCAGTTCACGGAAAAGATAAGGAAGAAGAAACCCAAACTAGGGCTAAAACGAGATATTTATAGCAAGTGAAAGATTACCGGCAGAGCAAGTTTTCGACACGTTCGAGGAAACTCGATCGGTAATAACCGGTTACCAAGAGAACGTGGTCACGTGTAAGCAAGAAGGTGGAGAACGTGGCATCCAAGGAATATCAACCGGTTCTTATTCCATTCTCATAAGATTCGAACGAAATAAGAAAAGGCAAAATGTAGGTACACAAAATAGGCTCGCCACGTGGCCGCACAGGAAGGCGCGAAATAGGACTGAAGGATCTCACTCAAAGATCCTGGTCAATGACTTGTCAAATCAAATGTCAGAGTTACCTCGATACTGATTAATAACGCTAAGCACGAAGAGGAGGCATCCTATAGCGAAGTAGCTCGCAGAAGAATCTAAACTGCGAAGGATCAATTGGAGTACCCGGCAAGATACCAATCACGAAGTAAAGATATGCGAAATAAGGTTACTTGGCTAGAAAGATAACTTGCGAAGTCAGTAAATTATGGAAGAAAAGAGACAGCTGTCCCGACAAACACCCAAAGTTGCCAGCGAAAGAAAGGGGAAAACTTTATGGAAAATGATCTGGGTGAAGTATAAAGCATCACCACAAGAACTTGACGAAGTAAAATGATTTGTACGCCATTAGGGTTGATTGGTCTATAAATAAGGGTCCTTGGGCATTGTATAAGGGGTGGATTCTTGAGAGAGAGGATAGCTATTGTATAGAGTGTGAGATTAGGGTTTGTGGTGGTTCTAAAACTTGTACTCGTACTCTTGGGAGATAAATCAATAAAAGTTTTCTTATTCATAATATTTATGATGTCTTAGATCTTTGCTACTTTCTATTTGGGTGTGCTACTTCCTATTTGGCTGTGCTACTGGATTTCCAGTAGTTACAGTAAACGGCGGAGTTGGTTCCCAAACAAATTAAAAGTATGCCAAGATGGAAACAAAGAGAAATTGGAGTAATGCATCTGACATGGTTAATTTACTGATACTTCCATCCGTGAACTTCATTGCACAAAAAGTTTTCATCAGAACAGGCCGGATCCTCTCGCAGCTAACGACCTACTATTAATGAACTGAACTTTCTAAAGAGATAACAAAAAAGTAATCATGCATCACTGTGGACTGCAACTAAAGCTTACCAGTGTTCTTCTTACACACCGTCCCTAGCTAAGTTGACCATTTACTTCTCCCAACTCCCAAGTATGAAATTTATGAACCTAAGGTTACAAAATTCTCCTCGGTGATTTGTAGTCATAATTTCTTTAGGTGGACAAATTTACATTTTCAAATTTTGTCGGGAAGATGTGGACATACATGAATAAGCATGAGTTTGGTACAAGGATAGAGTGAAGTGGCTGGGTATCCTCGAAGGGAAAAAGGTAAAAAAGAGTGAAATACCTTTGGCTCTTTAGTCGTCAAAAAAGGCTTGAATGTATTTGCTACTTGGATGAAAATGGCTCTGATCAAATCCGACTCGTTGTCAACATCGGTAACACAACAACAAAAATGTTGAGATGTCTACGACTACAACTACAAGTATAGTAATCGGAAAATGGGTCATATGACCATAGCCCCTAAAGGCTGGTAGCAATGGACTGCTAAAGTATGTGTTTGGGTGAAAAAGATATACAACTAAAGAGACCGTCCTACCCTCATCTATCTTTACAACCTCGTTCAAATCGTCCTCCCAACATATCTCCTTTCCTTCTTCTTCTTACGGTTACAGAAAAACCCGGGCTTCTTCTTCGTCGTCGTCGTCCCCATAACCACCACCATCACCAACTTCTTCTTTTTCTTCTCCACCATCAACGCCGACATCAAGAATAAGACACTATTTCGAGAACTAAGAAATTCATAAACACCATCTTCTGAATCAACTCCAACAACTGAGATGCCCTAATTTTCTGACCTAAAACTGTTTTTTAACTTCACCATTATTTCCAGATGCCCTAATTTCTCTGAAATTCTCAATTCAATTATTCCGTGAAGAACAAAGGTTGTTTATTTCATCAATTTCATAAGATGAGCAAATGACCTAAAACTGGTAAGCTTCTAACCCTAATTTGGTTGATTTTTAATTTTTGATCTATGAATTCATCATGGGGGTTTCTTCAATATTGAAATGGAACATTATTGTGGAAGTACTGCATGTTGAAATTAAGTTTTTGAATTGGTGTATCGATCTAGTTTATTAAACTTTGGGTGTATCAATTGGTTGATTTTTTTCTTTTATGGAATTGAAATTTGAACAAGAACACTTTACTGCATGACCAAATCGAACTTGGTTATGTATTTGAGATACAACCACGTACATCTTGGGTAAATTAGGTTATGTTTGGTTTGTGCATGTTGCAGTAAACTCAGATGTACCTAGGTGCATCTTTGGTAAATTTCGGTAAGTTTGGTATGCATGTTGCACTGAATTGAGATGCACCTGGGTGCATCTCGGGTAGATTTTGCCATGTTTAGTTCGCATATTGCAATGAACTCAGATACACTTGGGTGCATCTCGAGTAAATTTGGCTATGTTTAGTTTTCATATCGCAGTGAACTCAGATGCACCTGGGTGCATCTAGATTCGATTTTTTTAACATTGAATTTCATCTTGAAGTAAACTCAGATGCACTTGGGTGCATCTTGATTCGATTTGTTTATAACATGGGTTTTCTTTGCTATTCTAAGAGGTGGTGCACACTGCTTCAACTACACACACTGGTAGATTTTGAGTTGTTGTGTGAATTATCTGCTCATAACTTTCTAATGACTTGTATCTATTGTGAGTGTATATTCTGTTGAATTTCATCTTCTTGGAGTTCATGTTGTATTACGCAACTCAATGATATCCCCCCATCACTTATGCTTTGAGATTTCAATCTCATTTTGGCAATTTGAAACATTTAACTGTGTGGTCTATATTGTCTGAATCCTTATTGTGATATATTTGGTAAACTAGAATTGTTGTTATGGCTTTTGTTAGCCTTCGGTGGTCCTAATACGTACGCACGCATCAATTATTATGACTTTCTTATAATTCTACCCTCGCACATTTCACCTCCAAATACATCATGTTATTCGACATTGGTTATGGCCACGTGCCCACACTTATCGAGTTACAACAACTTGTAAGATACATTTAAGACTCCCTATCTTATAAACCAAATTCGAATTTTCATCTTGCAGTAAGATACACCTGGGTGCATCTTGATTAAATTTGGTTAAAATTCAATTTCTATCTTGCAGTAAACTCAGATGCACCTGGGTGCATCTTGATTAGATTTGGTTAAGTTTGCTTTCCACTTTGCAGTAAGCTCATGTAATAACCCTAAGTAGGTCAATGGCTATTGACTAGTCAAGAGACCTTCTGCCGTGTAATCATTTTAATCAATGAAAATTAATCTTAAAATATAGTAATTAAAGGAATAATAATTTGGTCATGAAATTAGTACCACTAGATAGATCTCGAAAATTTATGTGAATTGGACTACAATAACGCGTCAATCGGACGTCGGACGGAAAAGATATCGCAATCGGAAATTTGGATGTTGCAGTTTGACTAAAGTCAACCGGTGTTGACTCGTCCGTTGACCGGAAAACCTTGAACTGACCAGGACCTCTAACCAGTACAAAGTTACCCCTTAGTAGTTTTGAGTGTTTGGTAATATTAGAAATTTACTAATCAAGTTAGGTTGATTATTTATAGGCTAATTATGTTTAGTTAGGTTAAGGATTATAAACAGATGTACCCCTAAATTTAGGCCCGACTTAAAAATGTACCCCTGTTTTTTTCCCATTTACAAATATAGGCATGTTGGATGTTTTCCATCCAAGTCCGTTGGAAAAGTCAATTTTACGTGATTTTGGTCAATTTATCGTTGGCCAGAGATGAGAAAATTAAAATGTGATATTACAATTACATCCTCCAGTTGAATTGTTACCATTGATTAGCAATTGGAGGTTGAATCTCATCCTTCCATGTACACCTAATACATATCATTTTCCGGAAGCGAGAAAACAACACCTTGATATTCATTCTTCTTGATTCCTTCTCGGCAGCAACATCCTCAGTCTTCTTCTTCACTTCTTCATTGAGTAACAACACGCAAATACCTGCACTTTCAACAACCACCAGCGCTGCAACAACCTATTCAGCTATTTTTATTTTCTTTTTCTCCTCTGTCCAGAAACTCGAGTAGTAATTTTTCGCCCTAATTTGAAAATTATGTTTGTATAGACTTATTTCTTTGATGGGTTTCTCTTTTTATGTATTATTATGATCTTGAGAAGGTTTAATTTGGTGAATTGAGCTTTCAATTTTGTTGTTCGATTTCTTTAAACCTAATAAGTAAATGTATTCATGATAAAATTTGTTTGGTATATTTTTCCCTAATCATTGATCTGGATTCATTTTCCCCTAGGGATTTAGATTTAATCGATTGATACTAGACACATTTTTTTTATTATTTTTGTTTCACAGTTATCCTTTGCCCTAATTGATTGACATGGTTATTTTTTTATTTATATTCTGGTTTCACAGAGTTTGGTCATGTTCAGATTGTTAGGATGATATTGAAATACTTCATGGAATTGATGCAATCGAAACTATAGTCACCTTTTGTTTTAAATGCTTTCGTATTGATTTAGCTTGGAAAATGTTTGATAAAGGGAGTTTGCGATTCAATATATTGAAATTCTTTTATGTGAAATGTGGATCAATTTAACTTGCTTTCGATTGTTGTTTGATGAAATGCACAGGGAGGGATTTTTTCTTGTTCTACTATTATCATTAATGGGAACTCGAGAATGTGGGAATATTGAGAAGCATAAAATTTAAGTAAAGGCTTAATGGGTAAGGAGATGAATTTGTTCATGGGTTTCTTATGTGCGGTTGGTTAATCTGGTGGTTGGTTATCCGATCTTTATGCCTGGAGATATGAAGTACGAGGGGAGAAGATTGCAAATAAGGTATTTCACTAATTTACAATTTTAATTTTCAGATTTGATTTTATTGAGATTGAATTGTTATGTTGATAGGCTTGATCGAAAAGAAATGCAAGACTTAGAAAATCACTTGCCCCCTGTTTAGGAGTTCAACTAACAACTGACAAGGAAAATTGAGATAAAAGATAAGTTGCCTTATATAAAACAATGTTTTTGAAAGAGATAAGTGCACTAACGGGGATGTATTTACGATAAATGAGATTCTTGATATGAATAAGTATTATTAAAACTTAAATCAAAGTTGGTGCAGCCTTTAACTCTATGTAATTCAAGTAAGGGAGCATCAATGAAGATCATAGTAGCAAATATCTATGGTTTTTAAAATGGTCTTAGATCGGATCGCAAAGAGGTTTACGTTTGAAAATAGTTGAGATCAATTATAATGAGATGAAGGTGATATATTCCACACCTTTGTGTACTAGTTATATTTTTGATTTTCACTATGCAAGAATTGTTTTGTCAAGTATTAATTGGAATGTCTTTTATCTTTTCCATTGCATTTGTTCTAATTTATCTATCTAGAAGTTGGTGTAATGAACCACTTTGGTCCCTTCATATATATGTTAACATTGGAATAAAAATGCGTTGAGGTCTCCCATGCATTTTCCATTTGTATTATGTAGATGGACAGTTTTATATACTGCTTTTCCATTTGTTTTTTTTTCCTATCACCCTATTTTGCGGTTATCTAGAAATGCACATGAACTATTTAATTTTTTGTTTTTATTGGTTTCGGGAGCAACATTTGGGGACTACAACATTGGGGATTTTGTATGTATCATTTACTTTTCTTTCGTTGTTTTTCTCGGCAGCGATTAGGATGTTGGGGTCGAAGAATGCTTTTCTTGGTAATCTTTGGATATTGGTTATATGTGGCTGCCAATTTGATACCATCTGGGTAAGCATATTTTGATTCTTTGTTGTTCTTGGATGCTTTGACTTAGTATGTTCACTTGTGAAAGGTTTTGAATGAGTATTATTGAGTCTCGTTTCCCTCATTGTTAATGAAAGTGGCATCATTTGTTAATCCGGATAAGCATCCTAGTGCTATGTTATTTGAGAAAATTTAGCTTAAGCTGTTAAAAATAGGAAATTTGTTAGATAATTATTTTATTGTATGAGCTTGGGTGGTAGGTGCTGATCATCTTAGTGTCGCATCTGATTTAAGTTATTGTATGTTTCTAGAGAACATCTACTTTTGGTAGGTTCTAGTAACTTTGGCACCAAAGCTTTTATAACAAGCTTCATGTTTAGATTATGTTGATCAATTGAACCCAAAATTCGTCAGGGCAAGTGCAAATTCGGATAGATTTTCTATGTCTAATGTCTATGCTATGTATATCATACAATACAGCCAACAAACTAACTCTTTCTTCCTACGGGTACTCAATGTTTCCTGTTGCTCTATACCTTGCTTTGGCAAGTATTAACTGTAATCTTTTTCCATCGTTCTAATTTATCTATCTAGCGGTTGGCAGAAAATCCGATTGAGGTCTCCCATGCATTTGCAAAAGATGGACTCATGAACAGGTTTATATTATGCTTTTCTATTTGTTTTCTTTTGCTATCACCCTAGTTTGCATTTGTCTAGATAGGAATGCACATGAACTATTTGATTTGGTCCCGAGATAACATCTTCCCAATTCGACAATGGTGTTCCAACAATTTTCCTCGAGGCCAAGAGCTGTGTGTGTATTCTCTGTTGCCTTAGGAGGATTCTTGGCATATGGAGATCTTGTAAATCACTTCTTACTTTAACGTAAATCATATCATAAAGGGTACAACTAGTATTGGAACATCTCGAACATTGTGATACATGTAAACAAAATCTACCAATTCAATTAGTGTTTATATTTTGCCTCCCTCTCTTTATATATACGATTTATTCTCAGAAGATTTGATTTTGCACTCCGTAATAGTTGATCTCTATCCCTGCCCTTTAGTTTAATTTTGATTAGATTAATTCGGGATTTGATTGTAAATCTAAAACATCCAGAAGAAATCACAACAATGGTTTTAATGAACAGAGGAATCGGCGATTTGAACGAGTTGGTTACTTGTTAACTCAGCGATTTAAAGGACTAGAAGGTCTTTTTAACATGACTTAATTGCTGACATGGAGGATAACTTTCAGTTAGCCGTTTTTTCAAAAAAACAGTCAAAACTGGGGTACATCTGTAAAAGTGAAAAAAACGGGGGTACATTTGTATACGCACAAAAAAACAGGGGTACATCTGTATTTCACCCTTAGGTTAATCACCTAATTACGTTAGTTAATCAAATAGATATTTCAATTGTTTGAAACTTATCTCTTGAAACTTGGGAAGTTGCTGATGTTGTTAGATAGAAGGTGGTGTCGATTGTTGGAAATAGGTTAGAGGTAAGTTTTGGGATTATTTAGTTAGTATAACAGAGAATAGGAAGAGAAGTTTTGTTATGATAAAAAGAGATTAAAAGAGGGAAGAGTGTTATACGATTGTAGTAAAGAGTGATGGGTATAGTATTAATGGTGAATAAGGTGATGGAGAAATCAGTGAGGTAGAGGGACTAAGTGTACTAGCTAGAGAGTATGAAGGTTTGAAAATTCTTTGATGATGAATATAGATGATAATCATGATGGAAAGATGATGGAGATGATATAACCTCTTCCAATGACCAAGGTAATCTCTTCAATATTTTCTAGTGAGTTATTTATGTTTTTGGTACTAGTTGTATGTTTGAATAAGTTAGAATCAATCTTATAATGATAGTTTGAAGTTTGCATGAAAATCATGATTTTATGTGCATGGGTTTTGTGTCACTGGCCATTTTGTAGAGACATTTCTAGATACTTTCAAAACCGAATTAGAAGTAACTATATAAATATAAATTGTAATACGCCAGGTGGTGATTATTTTCATATAAGAATTGTCTGAATCGGTTAAGTAATGAGAGAGATATAGATGCCGGAAAATTAGTCGACGCAGCAATTACCAGGTGTATCAGTCACGAGTATCTATAAGTAGGAGACATTCTAGATAGGTTAAAGTGAGAACTGGAAAATATGTAGTAGGATAATATTGTAGATAGTGATCCCGTGATTCAGGGGAGCCATCGTTTGTTTCATTTGGACTTATATTTTGTAATTTAGAGACCATGGAAGTTGTCTACTCGAAACTGTGTTTTTGCCCAAACACTTGGAAAAATAATCCAACTCAGGTGAGGAAGATGACTGAGTCAGATATGACTCAATTGAACCGTATGACTCGAAGTGAGTCAGATCAATACGGTTCAGTGGATCGTGCCAAATCAGGCCCATGGGCTTGGGATTAGGGCCAGAAACCTTATTTTGAGTTTTTGGACCACTTATGGTCCGAATTAGCTTTTGGTTTCTTCTGCAAAGTTGTAGCATTTTTCGAGGGCTTTCTAATGACACCTAAGTTGACCCCATTTGGATAAGTAGATATTATTTTATGCCAAGAACACTTAACACTAGGTTATGGAACCATTAATAAAACTAGAACCGTTAGCTATTTGACTTAGCCTATAACTAGAGATTTGTGTGATATTATGTTATGAATCTTGTATGAGCCTATTGGATAAATTATTAGAGTTATTATGTGATTAGCAATTAGTCTTTATTAACAACGATCGATTCAAAGGATGAACCAATGGATCGTGGATCTCGAGGTAGGCATGGCTTGTCATCAATTTAGGTGGGAACTTTTTAACCTTCTTGTAATCATTAATTCTTCCTTTATCTGCGAGCATGATGAGACTTTACTATCTGTGTGCATGATTTCATGTACCTTGATGTACTATTCATGTATCTTTGAGCATGATGTATATGTTGAATATGTATGTACGATGTTTTGCTACGATGTGTTTGCCTATGATATGCATTGTGAGATTTCCATGCGAGGAGTGTCTGTGTTTCCCCACGGCTCTTAGCTAAGTTAAGTAAGGCGGTAATTCATCCGTCGACAATATTATTTAGGGGCGGTAATTCATCCGTTTAAATATTATTATAACTATTTCATTAGTAGGGTGGTAAGTCATCCGTTTGAATATTATTGCTTATTAATATAGTAGGGCGGTAACTCATCCGTTTGAATATTACCTAGTAGGGCGGTAATTCATCCGTTATGATATTATATATACTATTTATATTTGAAGAAAATCACTCGTGTGCATATTATACTTGTTTGTCTAACTTTCTGATCTTGATGGTAATATTCTGAATCATGGTTTGTATGGGCACTCTGTGTGGACAATGTTATTATTATTGATTAGGGTTTCTCTCGCGTCGTTTTGTCCAATAAGTTGGGCGAGGTTAGAGTGACACTTGCTTTATAATGCATAAATAACTGAATGGTTAGTTTCTTCTTGTTTTCTTTCGATTTATATTCTTTTGGAACCGTGAGCATGTTAGTGATTACTTGAAAGTTATTTGTTTCCATTGGGCACCCCTTTGGGATGATGTGCTCACTTGTTCCCACTTTAGTTTCAGTGATCAGAAGAAATAGTACGTGTGAAGATATTCATTTTGTAGCTTAAGGTTTTTAGCGAACTGAAGATGTTTTGTTTATCTTTTATTTATGTATTATTTTGTTAATCTGTAAAACAACACATTATTATATTCATATCACTCGAGAGATTTTTACTTATATAATATCAGAGTATATGGAATTGTTATGGGAATCAATTTATGTAATTATGATTCTTAGAATCGATAATTTGGATTTGATGCTTCAATTAGGTTGAAATTTTATTAGCTAAACAGGTTTAGTACTTGGGGCGTCACAGCTCAGATGCACATGGGTGCAAAATTGGTTATATTTGGCTAAATAATATTTTTCATCTTGGTCTAAACACATAATCTGATGGTTTTGCAGTAGCGACGATTCCAACAATGTATGTTCAGTACTTCATGAATTGGGTGATGTAAAGTGGTTATGAATTTCTAAGTCAAGAAACTGTAATGAAAAAGGTGAGGATAAAACAAGTACAAGATGTATATAAGATTCTCCAAGATGAAAGAAGTAGCTGGAAGAAAGAAGACCAATGGTGCTATTTAATTTAGAACTATGTTATTTGTATTTAGTTTAGACTAATGATGTCTTTTTTGGTGTTTTTAATTCTATTTCGTTACATAATTGTGAATCTGGATCATTTGTTATGATCCAAATATAAACATTCTTGTAGAACTTGATTCGAAAATCGACTTAATATTATCCCTTATTGGCAGATAGTTTCAGCCCTTATATATTTTCTTTGTAAAATCTAAATCTTGTCAGATTGTGTATGTACCCAGGTGCAATCTTAGAAATCTTCATTATGCACCCAGGTGCAACCTTACAAAACGCATTTTCATGCCGGACTATGCATTATGCACCCAGTTGCAACTTTGGCAAAAACCAACTTTAAAATCAATTTTCCTGCAAAGTAGTAATTTATTTCATGGTATTCACAACAAAGATTGCAAACCCAGAAAAGCCAACGAGCACAAACACCCATTACATATGTAAAGTAAACAAGAGATTTAGAGAGATAGACCACAAAAGGGGGAGAACTTGAACTATGAATCAATAACGCGAGCACAAGAATGACAACACAAGATATAATAGAAGTGAATGAGGAATAAGAGATGACAACAACAACAACCCATAAAACTTCCTTACTGTAGTCGTGGAAACAACATCAGCAGCCCTTCTTGTTTTCCTGCACAAAGTTCACACACGCGACAACATTAACAACTCGGAAACTGGTAATGGAGAGAACTGTTTTGTTTTTGTTCTCTTTTTCATTAAATCTCCTTCCCTACTACAATACATGAATCTAACGCAAACCCATTACTCTGCTCTTCAAACTCAACTCAAATTGCATTTAAATCACCTTCATTAATTATTAAATTGAATGCCACACTCACACAAACAATTGCAACAACACTTGTTTCTTGACTAATACATCAACCAAAACTCACACATACTCACACAAATTCAATCACAACATCAACACATTTCAATCGACGACGAACTGATCACCAACCATAAACATACATAAATCATTAACCCATCATACTACAGGCTATTTATAAGGTGTTCGGGAAAGAATTCTGTAGGATCATAATATCGCAACGTACAAGGCTCGCGAGATTAATGAACGACGGCGTCGCGAGGGAGTCGCAGGGAGCTACAATAAACGACGCAATGAATAACGACAGGCAAAACATAAAGAAGACGTGAGACACAGCGAGGTTAAGAAGTGTCGCGAGTGAATGTTTGTGCAGCTAACACTTCGCGAGACATTCCCGAAAATAAAGGGAGCTTAAATTGTCATCCACTATGTATTACCCTATATAAAGGGCTAAATGAGTCAGTAAGAGAGAGAGATCTTTTGGGAATTGTTAGGCAAGTCATTAGGAGAGAAAAGTTTAAGAGTGTTTTAACTTCTAAGTGTAATTCTATTTTCTGTGTAAACACTTCATGAATTCAATCAATTAATGTTCTTGATCTTACATCTTCCAATGGATTAATTAAGCAAAATCGAGTAAGGGGTGTAGTGTGGGAAATCCTGCTTTACTACATATGCGCTAGAAAAGGGACTGTGAGAGAGATTGACGTAGAAATTGGAAGGAATTTGGATTAACAAGAAAAAAGATTTGGAGAAGATACTCAAGAATTCATTGGAAAAGAAAAATGGCTAGAAGAAGAAATGTACAAGGGCAACCAACGATTGTAAGAAGAAGTGGGAGACTTGCTGGAGAAAGGAGGAATGAAACAGGAGAATCATCAAGAGTGAATAGGAGAAATGATGGAGAAGATCAAAATCAGCCACCAATCTCCCCAGTAGCAAACGCGGCTGGATTATGATAGAGTAAGTGTACATACTTGGAGATCGATTCACGAAGACAAGAGAGAAGAGGAGCGAGGTTGGTGAACAATGGACAAGGAGGAGGAGAGCAAGAAATGAATGGAGAAATGAATCCAGTAACGAAGAAATCGCGGCATTAGAAAGATTAAGACAAACAATACACGAAGAGAGACGGCTAGAGGCAGAGGAACGAGCAAACTTGACAAGACAGAATCATGAATTGAGGATGGAAAATATGAGGTTGCAAAATAGGAGATCTAGAAGTAGCGTGATATCAAGTTCAAGATCGAATGGAGAAGAAAGAAGGAGAGTTTTACCAACGAAAGCACCCGATGAAGAAACACAAAATCCGAATATAGAGCATGGCGAGAGAAGAGGAGAAATAGAAGATCGTTATATTCCTCGGCCCGAAAATCTTCAAAATGAGCGGAATAGGGAAAATCAAGGAAACATGCAACTCAAGAACCGAATGACCCAGTTCTTGAAGGGAGAATAATCTTGCACGGGAGAGAAGAATCGAGAAGAAACCGAGAGATCGGGGATGACATTGAGAGACACTACATTGAACAAGCGCGACTAGCTCGCGAGAGAGAGAAAGGCTAAGAGAAGAAATGGAAAATCAAGAGATGGAGGAGGCAATCCGGCAAAATAACCATGATAACAGCGAAAGAAGAAGGGAACAGAATCGTACTAATAGAAATATTGATGAAGAATATGAGAGGCGCGGGTGAGAGGCGAGAGACAGCCAAGAAGAGAGAACAACCGATATCATGGCGTGCGAATTGAAGAAAGAAACGAAGAAGAACGTCGCGGGAAAAGGAGAGAAGAAAATAACGAGCAAGAAGGTCAAAACAGGCACGAGCGAAGAAGGAGAGAAGCGAGCTAAAAGACCAAGAGAGTCAAATTCTCGAGGCAAATGAACAAATCTTAAGAGAAGCTCGTTGAAATGAGAGGATTCTTTGAACAATAGAAGGGAAGGAGGAAGGAAACAATTGGACGAAGCCATCGCGAAGGCTGCGAAGAACCCCTTCACGCTAGAAGTACGAGATGGGAGGAATACCTCCTAAGTGCAATCTCCCTGCATTAACAAACATCTTCGATGGAACAACACATGCGATGACTGACATATCAAGGCCTATATGAGGTGTATGTTGCAATGGGAGAATCATGATGCTATACTTGTGTAAATATTTCGCGTCAAGCCTAATTGGAGAAGCACTAAAATGGTTTGAGGTCTGCAAGGAACACAATCACATCATTTAATCATTTACAAGCCACATTCCTAGGAGCATACATAAGCAACAACTCTTCACGACCGAGGTATTGAAAGATGTATTCGGGTTGAAACAAAGGGTTGGCGAGAGCTTAAGGCGATTGACAATAAGATGGAGAACCATGTGTAGCGAAATGGCGGGACGGGTTGAGGAAGATATCTCATCCTCTCATTTGTGAATGCTCTCTTCGCGACTAACTTGTTATACATTCAAATTTTTAGAGTCAAAAATACAATCACGATGGCGAAGCTGAGAATTACGGGAAGAATATATCGCCTTAGAAGAAAGACGAAATGAAATGAATTCTTATCCAATCGCGAACACAAACTCGAATGCTGCGACACGCAAGCTTGTTACCTCGATTCATCAATACGATGGCGAGCACTTCGCAAGGACAAAGCAAGCGAGGAAGGGCGATGAGAGACAGGGAAGATAGTAGCTATGGGAAGCCATGACCGGGAGAATTTGAACAAGAAAGGAACTACTATAATCAGAATAACAACAATAATAAGATTCGGAGGCTAGATCACGAGCAAGAAACTTATGGTGGACGAAGGCAATATAACCATGGAGGGCGAGAGAAGCGCGAGAATAGTATGGGAACCAATTAAGATGCCTCCACTTTGAATGCTAGTGTGGAAAAGATCTCGGAGGCTATACTTGTGATGGAAGATGTACCAGCACCTTGGAGCGCGGGGGATGGAACCACCACCGGGCGACAGAAGTCATGAGTTTTGTTCTTACCATCGCTTCCATGGACATCGAACAAACGACTTGCGAAACATAAAGAGAATTATTCTCAGGATGATTGATCAAGGGAAGCTGAATCACTTTCTAAAAGGAGAAGAAAAAGGCCAGACATTACCACCACCACCGAAAAATGCAAATGCGATTGTCGGCGAAAGGAAAGGAAACATTTGTGATAGAAATCGGAACGAAAGCCAAAAATTTGAATTGCAACTCTATCGTCCACTCTTATCGCACAATCGAAGATTTTCATGACAACGTGCTCGGTAGAGTCTTTGCGAGAGATGCGATGATAAAGAAATAATGAGCCTGGCGAGAAGCAGCCTTGATTAGAAAAGTGGCGGTGAAGACTATTTCTTTCTCTGCGATGAAGTGCCAAAAGGAAGAGAAACACATGATAGCCGTTGGTTGTAAAATTAGAGATTAACCCGAAACCAGTTGATGGAGAAGATGATGAAAGCGAAGCTTGTTGGGCGATCAACCGAATCTAATCGACACGGAAGTTCGGTAAATATTCTCTTTTACCATACTTACAAGACGATGGGAGGAAAAGATGAGGATTTGATCCCCTCGACATACAAGATATATGGCTTTAATGGCAACTGCAAACAAACCAAAGGGAGAGGTTCACATGAGAATACCTCTGCGGGGTTATCAAGCGATATCTTATTACTCGTGTGGTTGATGTGGAATCTCCATATAATGCGCGATTGGGAGGCCATGGCTTCATGAAATTTTGGGAGTCGCATCAACATATCATCAATGCATAAAATTCCCACATCCAAATGGCATTGGTATTATACGGGGAGATTGGAAGGAGTCACGGCAATGTCATGAGGTCGATGTAGAAAAGTCACGAAGAAAGGAATGCCAAAAGAAAGGGTTGGAAGCAACATGTGAGAGATGAGCGAGAGAAAGGAAAAAGCTGATGGTAGATGTTATAGAAGTAAGGACCGAACATACCTCGCGAGGTGAATGCCTAGAAGCGGGCGAATGTTATGATAATAAAGGAGCGAAGGATATGAGGAACAAAAGGCATAAGAAGTGAATAGTCAACAAAAGCGGGAGGAAAAGTAGCAATTGAAGTAATGATGTGCGAGAATCTTGCGATCAAGGGTAAATGAGAATTCGATTAAGAAAGAGATAAAGACACAACAAATGAAATGGAATTTGGCGAATACTTCGCAAACAAATATTAACAAATAATGAAACATGAATGATTGAATGATTGAATGATTTAACAAAGATGAATGAGTAAATGAATGGGACGAACCTTTATGGCGTACACCCTAGTTCGCGAATAACATTTCGTAAGAGGCAAATGTAAGACCTAAAGTGCGTCATATAAGGGGTATCTCTCGACATGGCTCGGGGGAAAGGTTACACCGCTCCTGAAGCTGAGTCATGAAAATTTGGGGCCCATGAAAGCCTATCCTAAGAGGTACCTTGGATTCCCAACTATATATGTAGGTTATACCCTGGTTGGGCGGCCGGATCTCTTCTCGGGAGTCGATGTATGCTCAAGGCGCCGAGGTACAGTTGAGCGAGTGCCGGATGGATGAACCTACCACAGCCATTCTTGGCAAGTCTTGGCATATGTTGCACTCGCTTGAAGAAAACTCCACTTAGGTGCAGTCTCGTAACCATAAACCCTATAGGTATAAGGGATAAGAGGCTGCGAAAACAACTGGTTGTTGTTAAGACCGGATGGGAGGAGCTAGTCTTGTATGGCCGATGTTTCGCCTCCTTGAAGGGGCAACCGGGGAGATGATAAGAGCGACGCTTTCCTTTAGGGTGTCAAAGCAGACGCAAATGTCATGAGGTTATGTTCTCGCAAGAGAATTTAGGCTCGTCATATTTGTGCAATGATCTGCGAGGCAATAATACTAACAGCGAGGGTAAGGCGAGATCAATGGGTCTTTACACGAAAGTGTACGGACGTCCTGCGATTTCGTCGCTCGCCGGCAATGTCATGGGGCTATGTGTTCGCAAGGATATATAGGCCTGTCATATTGTCGCAACTAAAATATCTGCGAGAGGCAAAAATACTTGGAAAATGATAAGGCAAGATCAATGGGTCCTTACATGCAAGTGTAAAGACGTCTGCGATTTTGCCGCAATGAAAGGTGGCAGGGGAAGACCTCTAATTAGGGAGGTCTGACTTGGAAAGACCACACAAAAATGATAAGGCAAGGTCAATGGGCCATTGCATGAAAGTGTAAAGGCGGCTTGCGACCTTGTCGCAACGATATATTTCAGAAACAATAAAATAATTATTCAACAACATACATGATGACAACTAAAATCTTCCATCCCAAGATTAATAACGAGAGGCAAGTATGGGAATGGAAAAGATGAAATATTGTTATTCATCTTCGATGAAAAGAGTTATACATCAATAATGTTAGCCAATTATATTACAAGGAAGAACTACCAAAAAAGGGGAAGTGAAGATTGAATTCGGAGGAAAAATCCAAGAAATACACTATAATAAGGATACGAGAAATGTACGAGATATTACAAGCGAAAAAAGAAAACAAAAAGAGTTATCTCTTTGGCGATTCTTCTTCTTCATCGATTCTTGATCGATTATTCTCATCGCGAAATTTTCTTCTTCGCCCGGCCTCGCTATCGAAACGCCTCCCCGAGACAGGCGATTCTCGGGAACCTTTTCAAGGAGACGAGGATATGAATGCGGAAGGATATTGTGGTCCTTACAAACATACTCCATGCCTCCATTGCGAAAACGAACAACATCATTGCTAAAGTTTTCCACTTTTCGTTAGAAATTGTTTCTTCAACACGGAATATCTATTCTCGCGAAGGAGAGATTCTTTGCGAAATTTGTTCTTTTTCGGTTTGAGTTCTTCAATTCTCATTTGGAAAATTCCCGGCGAGTTGTTCTTTTCGATTCAAGCTCTCTTATTCTAACACTGAAGCTTCTTCCAGTTATTCGCAAATAAGAAATAACAAGTTAACAATTTACAAGCAATACTACGAAATAAGAAGCAATAAGGTATAATAAGCAACCTTCTCTCATTTCGATATCATATCTTTAACCAAGGAAGTATGCTCGGCGTGAAGACTAACATCAACACCTAGGTTATTTCGGCATTATCTAAAACTTTCGCAGCCCGGGCGAATTCGTAAATCCTTGTTTATAACAAGGAGAGAACGAATTTGATCTTCTCGCTCACTAAGCAAGGAATTCGCGAAGCAATTCATCTCGCTCAATTTGTAATTCAAGGAGAGATTTTTGAAATGTTGCTAATGCACTGTGCACCATTATTAGCAATGCGATCTTTATCATCTATATGGTCACTAATTTTCTTCCTCAAAATTTTGGTTTCTTTATGGGACTCGAGAAACATTCGTTTAAATTGGTTGGCAGCACTTAAACCAGGATCTATGCTCAATTTCTAAAAGACGATATTTGGTCCTAAGTTCATTTAATGAAAGAGAGTTAATTTTGTTCGATGAACTACTTAAAGAGTTGTTGAGGTGAGCGAGAAGAAGATTATTATCCATAGGATCGGAAATGTATGGAGAAGAATAGCCTCATCGGAGAGATTATATACATCTGCGAAAGTAATAAGTTAGGTAGCAATATACGTAGATAAAATAAAAATAGTAAAAGGAGGTAAAATTTTATACCATAAAGTCATGGCGATTGGCGTTTTGAAGAGTGGACACCTTATCCTTTTGGGAGTCAAGTTCGGTGTTTAACTTTTGAATTCTCTCGTCTTTATCGCGAGATGACGCAGCTTCGATCTCTAATTCTTGAATCTTCTTGCTCAATTGCAAATTCTTCTTTTCAAGATTGTTGCGTCTTCTTTCGAGATCCGAGGCAACTACAAAAGAAGTTCTTCCAACCTATAAAAGAAGATAGAAAAATCATTAATATATATATTTAAAAATTTAAAATTAACAGGAAATACGATTTGCATACATACCAAAGATCCAAGTGCATTCAAGAAGTCGGAGACACGGTTCTAGAGGTTCCATTGAAAGAATTATTGCCCTCTAATAAAGTAGCATTACACACGTTTGCGAGAGTCCCGCAAAGAGAAGCTAGGGGAGCATCTCCCATTCCTTGGAATAGTCGGAGAAGATGCTTTGATAAGCGATCCATAGAAGAACTGGTCGACGAAATCTTCTTGGCGAGAGAAGGATTCGAGTCATGGTTATCCTCGTCGAAGATTCGGAGCTTGAGCTAAGGCGAGAAGAGGATTGGACCTTTCGCTTCTTAGTTAAGGGGGAAGAGGATTTACCCTTGCGGCGACAGTTTTACCCCTTACTTTTAATCTTCGCAAGCAATAGTTTCTTCAACTCCAACCTTCGCATACGCGTAAAGATAAGAAACAGAGGCAACAATATTGTTTTAAATAAGAAGAAAGGAAGTGATTCTTACTTCACTCGTAAGCGATCGAAGCAATGTCGAGTATCCTCCGAAGCGGATCCTTTTTGTAGCTTCTTCTCAACTTTGGCTATCCGAAAGATGTCACAAACTCAAAGAATTGTAGAAAGAAAGTTACGAAAGCCAAATTTGAAGTCGGAAACATACCTCTTTCTTCTTCTCGAGGCCATTTGAATTCCCAAGGATGATACCTGCGAGATTCGCGGGAAGAACGTCGGGCCCGCGATATAAGGACCATTTAAAATCAAGGGTACAACCCACCATTTCTCATCTTTGGAGTGGCGAGGGAGTAGTATTATTGCCGGGTGCCAATCAATATCCCGCATGAGCAATTTATCCTCGAGACATTATCCTTTTTCTTGATGAACGCCCCAAATGAGATTTCACATTCACCATAGTTATCATTTGCGTAATTTTCAAAAAGTTCTCTACGGTGTATTTCTCAAGATCTATTTCAAGTCTGCGAATTTGGGATTTCCGACGAGTTAGAGTATAAAGATCCTTTGCTCGCACTGCGGTTCGCGAACTCAAGCATCAAAGAATACAATCGCCACTTAATTGATAAACGGCCCGGAGAATTTTTCATGGGCCAAAATTTCATAAAATAAAGGCAACTCAGATTGTACAAGGGAATGGGAAGTCCCGCGAGAAGCTGACCTAGCGAGACTATAATCTTTTGATCATCACATTGATGATCGTAAAAACTTTGCGAAAGAATAGATGAAGGTTCTTGATCGGGGAATGGTTGATAGAGTAAAACCCTTCTCAAGCAACTTTTGTTGAACTTCTTCAAAAGAAGTTTTGTATGCACGACTGATGAAAGCCATTTATCAGTATGGGAATGGATGGGAGATTGGAGATTAAGATCAGCGCTAGAAAGGATGAAGAAGAGATTTGCAGTGGCAGGAGCGCAAATTGCGGAAGGAGAGAGTCAAAGAAAGGTTGCAGAGAGAAACTAAAGAATGAAAAGGAGGGGAAAAGAAAACTATATATATAGGGAAAAAGATCCTCGAGAAAAACAAGGTCATTTAATGCGAAGAGACATGAATGGTCAAGAATAAGCGGTTGAAAGAAACGTGTCAAGAAAAGACATTAATAATCAAAATCCGTGTAAAAGTACAAAATCAAACGAGATAAAGATAAGCGGTTAACGGAAAAATATTGTAAAAATCTCATGATACTCTTCCCCTCGCAGGAGAAATATAAGGAGAGATAGGAGACGATACTTTGTATGTATCTCAAAGAAGCCTCGGAACTTTGCAAAAGAATAGAGGCAAGTACGTACTTTTTTGAGAAAAGTATTCTTTCGCTCGTTCCTTCACCAATTGAAACCAAGGAATATGACAACAATGAATTTTTCCTTCAAATCGCTCTTCAAGCAATATTCAAGGAAAAAGAGGCAAGATGTAGGATCATAATATCGCAACGTACAAGGCTCGCGAGATTAATGAACGACGGCGTCGCGAGGGAGTCGCAGGAGCTACAATAAACGACGCAATGAATAACGACAGCAAAACATAAAGAAGACGTGAGACCAAGAGGTTAAGAAGTGTCGCGAGAGTGAATGTTTGTGCAACTGCGACACTTCGCGAGACATTCCCGAAAATAAAGGGGAGCTTAGCTGTCATCCACTATGTATTACCCTATATAAAGGGCTAAATGAGTCTGTAAGAGAGAGAGATCTTTTGGGAATTGTTAGGCAAGTCATTAGGAGAGAGAAAGTTTAAGAGTGTTTTAACTTCTAAGTGTAATTCTATTTTCCTGTGTAAACACTTCATGAATTCAATCAATTAATGTTCTTGATCTTACATCTTCCAATGGATTAATTAAGCAAAATCGAGTAAGGGGTGTAGTGTGGGAAATCCTGCTACTACAAATTCCTAATAGGGCAGCAACAAAATTCTCTGCATTTGAAAGTCACTAATCATAAAATTGTGGTTCAGGCATTCTATCAAGTAGCATATATATGCACAACTTGTGGTTTGAAGAGATATGCTCTCTACTGATTTTTAAGCCATTCATCATCTCCTTCCCTACATTGACAGTAACCCATATTTGCTAAGACATTCAATCATTCAAAATATTTCATTTTCTCACTCATTATCAACCTGAAATACACGAAAGAGCACATCGTTTCTTGACAGTATGGACGCCTAAAAGAGAAGAAGAAACAACGTTGTCCATTTCCTATTTGGTGTTCTTTGTTGCTGAGATTCAAACTCGAACATCACCCATACTCCAATTTCTTCTCAAACTTTGAAAATCAAATTAAACCCCCTACATTACCGATCTGCATCTATTATATATTACTCAAATACCGATCCGCATTTATATTACTCAATTACCGATGCCCAATTCTTCCATGTATTGATTTCATCCAAATCTTGTTGTATTTCATTGGAATCTCTATCTCATCTCCATTAACATCTCAAGAACCAAAAATATGTTGCTGTCAAATCCAAATTAGTGTTCATCATAGAGTCTCATTCTCGTTGGTAGCGGCAGCTTGAGAAGGTTTTGAGTTTTATTGTTCTTCATTAGAGAAGGAGAGGGTAATTTAGTCTGCTGCTGTAAAAAATAATCACACGGTTTGGGCGAGATATCCAATTCTGGATATTAGGAAAGTATATTAAAGATTTAGGCTATTTGAAGAATACTCATTTACTTGTCTTTTAGACCCAGGAATTCAAATCCAAGGTCTATTCAACCAAAAAACTGGTATAGTAATAGGAAATATAAAACCCATGTTAAACAAATGAGACCGTACATTAGATATGATTTTCTTTAGCAGTAGTGTGGTCAAGTTGTTTGTTGATGGCACAATCCTAATTGAGCTTTCGATCTTATTTTAATTTGTTAATTAATCGGTATGATCAAGACGACATCGAGTTAGTTCTTTTGTTAATGTTTTCTTGACCAAGACCACATGAGTTGTTCTTTTGTTATTGTTTTCTTGTTTCCTCTTCTAACCTCACTATTTTAGCAGATAAGTTTTGTTCAAACTCGGTGTCAAGATGATACATAGCACATGCTTAATTATTTGCCAGTAAGGGACGGTATTAGGGGTGGCTTACCTAGGCTTAAGCCCACCCCAAAATTCATAAAAAGCTGTTTAGTGAATGTCATTTTTAATATTTGTGGAACTTAGCCCAAGTACAAATTTCAGTTAGCCCACTAGGAAGATATAATTCTCCATGAAATCAATTCAACGAAATTGAAACACGGTCCCACTAGAAAGATATAACCTTTAATATTAAATCTCAGTCGTTCTAAGACTAAAGTAGTGTTTTTTTTCTTTGAAAAAACATTTAAAAACTAAAGTAAAGAACACGTATTCATACTGTTTCTTAAAATTATTAAGCTAACCAACTAAACACGTATTTATGTTGTTTGCTATGTGTCGGTTAAAACATGGGTCATTTTTCTTTTTTTTTATTACTCCTCATATTTCACCATGCTACGAAAATTAAACAGTAAAGGGTATGAAAAATAACATAACTTCCTAGATGTTTCATTGCTGCATCGGTTCATTTTTGCTGTTCTTTCTCGGCAAATGTAAGTATATCGACAAATATTACATAGCGTAAGCGGAAAGCAACATTCCAGAAAGACAAAAAGAGCCGCGTGATAGCAAAAACCGCAACCACTTCCAAGTATTTTGCTTTGGAAACAACTCTTGAACTGATGCCCGATATGTAGAAAAGAAAAAATAGTATGTCGCACCAGGTATTATAACTGCAGCCATCAATATTTCAATCGAAAAAGTTAAATAGAGTATTGGCTAAAAAGAAAAAAAAAATTAGCCCACCCAGACATAAAATCCTGGATCCAGTTCTTCAAAAAAAAAAAAAATTAGCCAGTTCTTGCGCTTATGTACGGGGTCCAGTCAAATCATGTCAAGTCAGTATCAATGGATGTATTCCTCGCCGTTTTCGTTACGCGACACACTATGATAATACGAAAGGACCATCAAAACACGAAACTTATGGATATATGAATTTTGATAAGTGGTGGTGGTCAAGTACTCAAGTTGTTAACTAAGGGCACAATCTTAATGAGTGAAAGAGGGTTAGCGGATATTATGTGTGTGGTCTTTTCATAACCAACGTGATCAAGACAGCATACAATTTGCTGAAAAGATGAAGACAATATAAGTTGATATTTTCATGGCGTTTCTTTTGCTTTCGGCTTCAGAGTCCCTCAACTCCCACCGTTTGAGCGGATAAGTTTTTCGTTAAAGTGGGAATTATATAATTGCCCTCAATTTTGACGGGCTACACAACTACCCTTATCCTACAATAAAAATACCCCTCTTCATCCAAAGCCCATCAGGGGTCCATTAAAGATTATGCAACATTACAAATCTACTCCATATTGATTATGTTTTTAAAGAAAAACGGTTTTCATTTTCAGATAGCTTTTCATCTTCATCGTCTATGCCTCAACTCCAGCGCCACCTCCACTTATCCCGCCACCAGTTCTATCATCACCTCTTATACTTCCTCCAAATCCACCACCACCACCAGCCCTATCACCACCACCTCCTAAGCAATCTATGTAGATCGATGAATCAACGAGAACTTCTGCAACTACAATCACCATCATTACCACCTACCACCATCATCTCCGTCGCCGCCATCGTCACCACACCTCCTCCACTATTAGTTGCAGATCTATCACTAAAATTGGTTTCGATTTATCTCTCGTTAGATTCTATTTCTTTTAGTTTTAGATCTTGAAATCAAATCTGCCACCATCATCTTCATTGCAGCCACCATTTGTATCTCCGACGCTATTAATCTCCGACGCTATTATCTCTACCTCCACGTTTTTGTTTATTTTTTTCCCAGTGAGATTCAAGAAAGAGGTTTGAATGGTTTGAGTGAGATCATCAACAACAACTATCCAGCACCGATTCACAACAATTCATTTGAACCAATAAACTTCATATTTAAGTTTGATAATTTCGATGTCGTTAATTTTCATATCTGAAAAATTAGTGATATGGTAAGAAAATTGATTATTGAAGATAGATAGGTGTGATCTTAATATCAAAGAAATTGATGTTGCTGTTGGTATTGCAGTGAGCCGAATTTGAGGTTATGGTGTTGGAGGTTGAGTATGAACTCATGGTGGGTGATGGATGTGATGTTACCATGGTTCTCAAGTTGTTCTCGAGTTTGACCAAAGGAGCTGGTGGTTTTGGAAGAAGGAGGTATTATTGTTGATGTCTCGAAAGAGAAGGGAGTGGTGTTTGCTTGGTGTTGGTTGATTTTCGGATGAGTTGAGCTTGGTGGTTGTTGGTTATTTGTTTCTATTATACATGAAAATGATGTCAATACGCTCCGGATCCATTTTACGGTATAGTTCTTTAGTATTAACTTCCATGGTAGAAAGATCTATGGACTTAGGTTTTTAGGGGATCAATTATCGTTGTTGATGCCATAAACGGAATCAACTATTGTTGTTGATGCCATTTTTATGGATCAACTATTGTTGTTGATTCCATTTATGCCATAAAATGGTTAGGGTAGTAAATTGTCGCTAAGTTTTATAATGCAACTGCACTTTGGTGGTCTCGTATTGCAGGATATGGAGTTGAAGTCAGAAACTGGTGGTGCCGAGAAATGAAATTGAGTTAGCAGCAGGAGTTTGAATAGAGATTGATTTTGTTGGTGGTTTGCAGTTGAGCAGGGAATGCATAAATGGGTTGTAGAAAAGATGTATGGGATATCCCAAAGGTGCGTGACTCCATATCTCTATGATTTGTTGATTCCAAGTTTTAGTTTTCAAACCATAACTACATGTATGATTTAACAATTTCATTTGCTTGAATAGTGTGAGTTGAATTGCAGAAGCATTGAGGTAGTTATTTTTTGATGAACTTGTGGTGTAATGGTAACACACCTGACTCCACGTCAGAAGATGCGTGTTCGATTCACGTCAGGTTCATAATTTTAGTACATAAATGTTTATGCTGGTTTCATTTAGATTGTCTTGATTGGAAATCTTTTGTATTTCAGTATATATATCAATTAGAGGTTGTTTCTAAAATGTGTTTCCATACAATGGCTGTTATTTTATATCTCTCACCAAGATACACAAATATTTGTGTATCAACAATAGAAATTGACCTTAGTTTAGGGAGTCAACAACCAGTGTATGTGTATCAACAATAGAAAATGGAATCAACAACCGGTGTTTGTGTATCAACAATAAAAATGGAATCAACAACCAATGTTTGTGTATCAAAAAAAGAAATTGATCTTAGTGTAAGGAGTCAACAATAAATATTTGTGTATCAACAATAGAAATTGACCTTAGTTTAGGGAGTCAACAACCAATGTTTGTGTATCAACAATGGAAAAATGGAATCAACAACCAATGTTTGTGTATCAACAATGAAAAAATGGAATCAACAACCAATATTTGTGTATCAACAATAGAAATTGACCTTAGTTTTAGGGAATCAACAACCAAATGTGACAAATATTTTTGAACTTTTGATTTTTGGATCAACTTGAGTTGTTGACACCTAATATTGACTGGCAAGGCGCGGTGGTGGTGGCGGGTGGTGGTGGCTGTGGTGGCGGTGGTGGGCGGCGGCGGCGCGGTGGCGTGTGTGGCGGCGGCGGCGGCTGTGTGGCTGGTGGTGTGGCGGCGGCGGTGGTGGTTGTATTTAGTAAGTGGTGGCGGTGGTGGAGTGGTGGTGGCGGTGATGGAATATTATTGGTGGTTGTATTTAATAAGTGGTGGTGGAGTGGTGGTGGTGGCGGTGGTGGTGGCGGTGGTGGTGGTGGCGGCGGATTGGTGGTGGTGCCGGCGGTGCATTTGGTGGTGGTGAAATGAAATAATAGAAAAATCTATTTTTTAATGGATAAAATTTTTAAATGTAAAATAATATTGTAAGTGAGGGTATTAAGGTAATCTATTTTTTAATGGATAAGGTATTTAAATGATAGGGATATTTGTATTGTTTTATAAGGGTATATTTGTTGGTGTCAAAACTAGGGGCATTTAATAAATGGGAAACTTTTTCTCTAGGCCAATTTTGCTTTTTTGTATATTGGAAACCCACCATTAAGATTCAATATATGTGAAACCCAAATTTACCCAAAATATGACATGATTACAAGAATAGCCTTTTGTCTAATTAAACAAATTAAATAAAATAAATAAAATACAATAAAAACGGTTATATATATGATAAATCTCAATCCCTTAAAACACTCTCGTTTGACTTTCCTAAAATAACTCTTATTATTATCATTAAATTCGGAGTTCCTTATTATCATTAAATTCGGAGTTCCTTAAGTAACTCACTTTGACACTCCTAAAATAACGCCTATTAATTATTTTGTTTATTTATTATTACATGAATTTTCGGAAGATTTAGGAAAAATCAATTATCACCGTGGAAGATTTAGGAAAAATCCAATTTTCACCCAATGTAACCTCCCAATTTATTACAACCGGATATTCAGGAAAATCCAATTATCACCATGAAAGATTTATTAAAATTCCACTTTTCACTGATTATTATTACAAGTATTTACGGAAAACTTAATTATCGCCATTGAATATTTACGACAAACTTAATTATCACCATTGAATATTCCGGAAAAATTCACTTTTCACCCAATTATAGTGGACCCACAATTTATTAAAATATGATTTATTTAGGAAAATCAAATTATCACCATGGATCGCAATTAGGAAAAATCCAGTTTTCACTAATTATTAGTGTTACAATTGATTTGCGAAATTTCTAGATTTTATCAACAATAATGTGAGGTGCGACAGGTAAAAGGTTGATTTTCTCTCCTCCCGTAATTGCAGAGCATGCGAGAATTTAAATTTTCACAGTTGTCACGATTTTCACTTTCCAAAGTAAACCCTAAAAACAAAAATTATCCATGGAGATCAATTGACAAGGTCATGAAAGGAAACCAGATTAATAATAATGTATGAATCAAGATCAGTTAACAATGCTTCCAAAGAAAAAAAAATCAGATAACAAATCTATATTGACAATCAATGAAGATACTTGCTTCTAGATTATAGTGTACTCATCACGGATTTGTAAAATAATGGATACAGACAAGTACAACTAACCCGTAGAACCACCAACTATATGAATCCAGTAAGGATCAAAGTTAATATGGGGTGTTGGTGTATGATGGAGATGTAGTTATATAACGGTGATGGTAGAACACATCGATTGTATAAAAGATGTTTAGTGAAGATTAATACTTGTATTGGAAAAGAAAAAAAAAAGAGGAGGAAGAAGAAGAAGAAGAGAACCAGAGATCCGATCCTAGTATAAAATACGAAGCAAATTGATTGACCGAAAAGGAAAATATTTTAGGGAAGAAATACTGCATGCTGGAAATAACAACGAAAAATTAATGAAGATAATAACCATATCTACCGGAATTAATGGAAACAAATTAATGAAATATTTTTGACCATAAATAATGCTAACAAAAAACGCCCGTAATTAATTCAATAATTATCGATGGAATTTTTCCTTAAATTTTTTTATTATCAATAATACTTAATTAAGGTTAATTTTGTGACAACCCTCATTTATACATAAGCCCGGCCGGCACTTATGCGAAATTTAAGCCGTCACTTTTGATGAAGAGACAGTTAAACAACAACAAACCATTGAATAAAAAAATGTCAACGTATGGTACAAATTTTTGATGACACTGGCTCAAAATTATAATTTTGTAAGTATTCCAGTCCAAAAGAAATAACAAGAGATAACCCATCTCCTTTTCCCTCACTACAAAATTTAGGAAAAACAAAAACACCATGAGGAAAATATATATATGTTCTTTACAATCTAGATATACTCCGAGAGGCCACCCAAAGACAAAATAACCACCACCTTCTCGATCACTAACGCCTGTAAAAAAAATTATCAACGGGAGTTAAACTCCAAGCAAGTTCTCAATAGCCAGCCCCGCATTAAGACGAGAGTTAGAAATACAACTTACTAACAAGAATAAAGTTCTAAACATTGGGTAGTCTACGAACTCAATTGGCAGAGGCCCTATGATGCATTACACAAATTTACAAACCAACCACAAAATCGTAAAAATATGAGATCTAATTACAAACTTTTCTATTATAACCATTTACTTTTTCCCAAACAAAATCTACCACTTACCGGAAAACATCCAATATAATTTAACAAATTAACAACACAGGACACTTAACATGACTACTATAAATACTCTGAGCATTCACCCATACAAACACGCACATACAATTTAAGTACACCCCATTCTAGAACATAAAGCAACGCCATATGTAGCAAATCTATCGCACCCAAATATTTTTATATCATGAGTCCACTAATATCTATTTCCGAAAAATATCCACCATTCTTTCAATCCCTTGATAAGAAACTAAATAAGAGGTGTACTCAACGCCAGGGAACCGATTTAAATCCCTTGATAAAGAACTAACTAAGAGGCATACTCAACGCCATAAAGCCAATTTCATTCCTTTGATAAGGAAATGAATAAGAGGCGTACTCAACGCCATAAAGCCAATTTCAATCCTTCAATAAGGAACTGAATAAAAGGCGTACACAACGCCATAAAGCCAATCTGAATGGACATAACAAGAGGCCAATGTACACACCACTTCCCAAACAAATCATTTCAATAATAAATGAAAAATACGTAATTTTCCTCCAACATGTTACACAAAACCCATTTTCTGTCGGTCATACATGGTACTACTGTCACACGCCCATTTAATCGCCTAAAATTTTCATGGGTCATGACCAAGCAATGATTGTGGTTTCGGTGAATCATCTTCACCCAAAATCATTCAGCCTTGCATACTTGCATCAAAGTACGCATCCGCCTTCACTCATAAGGCATTGCACAACGGAAGTCTTTTCTTCTTTCTCTCTAACTCTTCATGCCCCCATAAGCATAAGAGGTTCTGCCATGTACTTAACCAATTCTCACACAACATCAGCAACATAATGAACACAAAGATATACTGCAACAAACCCATTTTATTGCACTAAAGGAAGATTACAAAACTCGTCCATCACATGGACCAAAAACAAAGCCATTCACCCTCTTGGTGAATGCCTCACTCTCAAACTTGAGACTAACTCTCCTATGTAAGCCTACCGATTTTTCCCACTCCTTAGGACTATTTATACAGTAGTTACAATGGCCAAAACCGTGCACAACACTTGCACACGCATGGAACAGCCATGTGTCCCATCGTAGTTTCCACTAACCGCCAGACTTTGCTTTTCCAATCGCCACCTTTTGTGTTGTCAAGCCAACGGATGCCACACCTGTTCTTGGTGGTTATGAACACTCTACTAAGGTTATGAACTCATTTCATAAGCCTTCTAACTTGTCTCGCACCTTTGGCACGCTTGTGAAGCCAATAATCAACTTATAACCGTCACTTGAGCCGTATTGCACACTTGCCGTGCCATACCGGATTCCCGTCTTGCGCCAACGTTCACCCTCTTGGCCCCGCATGTTTATCATTCTAAACTCATGCAAGAACATTCCTTAAGCTTCAAACATCGATGCCAGCTCCTTAAACTCACTCTAGTTACTCATGCGTCATATATGCTTCACTTCGCCAATTAGCTTGACAATAGTAATGCAACTCTTGCATTACCAACTTGTTTGCATTATTCAAGCTTTGACCAACCTTTGAATATATGCCATAGACCAGCTCTTAGTCTATTCTTCACTCTTGCATCCTCCTTGAGCTTGGGCCAACTCAATTCCATGGATATGCATCGATGCCAACATCGCATGTTGCATCTGTCACTTTGGCCATGTCTTGCCAAACCTTCAATGAAGCTTCATTGTGTCGCCAATAAGCTTCATTACTTAGCCAAATGTGCTTTACAAGTGTAGCGCCACTCTTGCGCTTCATCACACTGCCAGTGGTGCCACTATATTAGTGCTTGACGATTACATAGGTGAATCACCGCTATTATGGCTTGCGTTGCGCTATTATAGCTTACGTTGCGCTATTATGGCTTCGCATTGCACCATTACGGCGAACTTCGACTTGGCCTCGCAACTCTGTAACGCGTAATCATTGTGCGTCACTTGTAGTACCGTAATAGACCTCCCCCACCTAATCCGTTCAACGCCCTCGTTGAACGCAACAAAGAATACTCGTTATACTTTTTCTCTGGCCTTGTACGCTTCTGAGCCCTTCTCAGAAATCAGCAAACTTTGTTTGGCCTTCATTCTTGCCAAAACTTTTATGCCTAGTACCAAATGCCATCACTTAGCTTACTGCCTTGCCATTGATCCTACTGACTTGTATTGTTGTTGTCACGTTGATCAGACGTTCTAACTCTCACTACAATCGCATATCAACACCCAAATGCAACTTGGAAATTCCTCTTGCCAACTCCCTGAATTGAGCTTGAACTTCGCATGAATCATTTGTGCCTAAGTGTACACAAGTAATGATTCTTCCCAACTGATCACACTGATCATTGCCATTGTCTTATGCCTCCATTTTCCGACTTTAGTTGCACCACGCAACATAACATGACTTATACAAGACTTGGCCTCATTCTTCAATCATATGCGCCTACGCAAAATCATGCCATGCCTTAAGGTATGCACTGTATGATTCCATACCACTCTTGGTATGCGCCACAATCTATAACCTTTGCTGCACTTTGCAAACTTCAGGACTTTCACTAGATTTGGCCTCCAAATCATGTTGCAACTTCACCTTCTTGGACTTGCATCATTTGTATGCCAAAGAACTTGCACTTCATCGTTCTTTGCTTGCATTGTCGCAACATCATGATTGAAATGCATGACTACTGGTATAGTCATGACTTAGGATACCCGTGACATCACAACGCCTCTTTGGGCTGTGGCATCCTCTTCATGCGCCTTTGAAACCAGCAATTTAAGCATCACTTGCTCTTTCAAACTGCTACGCTTTAATGTAGCGGAAAACAACATCATGTTCTTCCTAACAATGAGTTACTCTTAACTCATGTACTTGATGGACTTACATCTTCATTATTGCTGCGTTACTCCATGCATTCGCTGCCAAATGCCTTCGCACTTCTACATAACTCTCAACCGCAAACTCGACTATGCCACCAACTCCTATTTGCTTCTTTCACTTTCAGCGTCTTTCTATTGCATATTCTGGCTTAATATGCTGTGTAGCATCTTCCACGCGAACTAGCTTTACTTTGAACAAAAGAGGCAAGATATTTCACTTCAAATACCCTCATTCACTACTACCTTACATAGAGACTTCATTTCCAACACCAAGGTCCACTCGACCTAAACTGAAAGTATACTCAAACTTGAGAAAATACTCGCGCCAACTGATTGCAACTTGTAAGACCTAACAAGCTGATAGGTGTCTAAAACACCTAATTTACTACCTAGTAGTTACGCTTTCTTTGCTATTTTTCTTGTGAATTATGTACTTTACGCGTGTTTTTGAGTTATTAGGTACTACGGAGTCGCACGTACGAAAAGATGGAGAAATCATCCATTTGGAGCAAAAGGGCAAAATTGTCATTTCATGGGCGAACACTATCTGAAGCCCAGCCAAGGTTAAGGGACAATTCTCTTTTGGAAGAGTATTAAACGACAATCAGCATTGGTTAGGGGTCACTAGCTATGTAGCCCTTATCGAGCCACCTAAGTGGGAATAACTGTTCCATTCCTATACCTAAACATATCGAGAGAAATGTTATTTTCTCTAACATTCACTTGTTTTTCTACCCGAAATGATTGAGTCGATGGAGTTGAAGTGGGATGAATCTGCGGTTCTTAATCAAAATCCGAGAGAAGTGAAGAATGTACCTGCACTTTTGGATCGATGGACAGATCGAGATGAACTCAGAAGCAAGAGATGGCTGCTGTTGAGGTCGAATTGGTAAGAAGAATCAGAAATCGAAACTAGGGTTTGAAGCTTGGGTCCACAATTGAGAAGAAATTCAGAGGGAGAAATTAGTGATGGGGTTTTTGTGAGAATCTCCGACGGTTTAAGCTTAAGCGATTGATTGAGCAGAAGATGAGTCTTTAAGACGCAACTAATGGATCGAGAAGATTTCAGGGGATTAATTGAGTATTTCCCTAATTGATGTTGTTGAGAGATGGCTTCGCTGATGAGTTCAAGATCGAGAAAAGAAGAAGCCAACTCAGGGTTTTGATTCGTCACTATTATGGGTTAGAGTTTCGTTGAAGATTTAGATCGAGAATTGATGCAGCTGAGCAAATGGGTACAAATCGATGAAATTGGCAAGAATGGGTCGTGGTGTTATTATTGATGGATTGTTTAAGGTGAAATTGGACTCGACTTATAGATGCTCTTGAGTTGTGTTGCTTTCTCGATCTTTGGATGAATAGCCTTGAGTTGGTGCTTGTGGATTCTTGAGGTTGCGGTTGGTGATTGTGATGAAGCCGATGTTGTTGTTACTCTCTTTTTTGTAAGAAGAGAAGAACCCAAATTGATCTTGTTGATTTCCCCGAGTTTGAGAAGATATGTTGCGTAATGTGCAATTGAGGGGAAGATGTGGCGAGATGTTAATCCAGGGAATGGATCTTTGTTGCTTGAACCCGATATGAAGGGCGAGCCTGTAGGCACCGGTGGTGCTTGTGTGTGGTGATTGTCACGGGCTGGATGGCGAGAGAATGCAAGAAGAAGCAATGATTTGGAGCTATACAAAGGTGCTAAATGAGGTCAGAATTGCAGCCAATTGAGAAATGCTTGAAGCCGGGGTGATATAATGGCATTGGAGAGAGTTATTTGGTGGATCATGGAGCTTTGCAAGTCTTGTGAAGGAGTGGATGGAGTTTGTGCTGCAGGTGATCAATGGAAAAGGCGGTGGAAGGAAGTGGTTGTGCAAATGAGTTTATGTGGAATCGCAGTGCAAGTAATGGCTCAGTGGAGGTCGATTGCGGATGGTCCAGGTTCTTTGGAGTTAACAGAGTCGGGTTTATGAGAATGGTGCAATGTCTTTGTTGTGCAGGGTCAATCGAAACTGAATTGCAGTGAAGGCAAGGGAGTTGATGCAGTTAAGGAGAGTGTGGTTTGGTTTGAGTTTGTGTTGTCACTGCAGGACAGAGAATGGAGAAGCTGCCAGGTGTAGTGGTTGCAGGTGATGGCATTCACCGGAGAATTGAGCAAGTTCTAGTGGTTGCGTGGACGGGATAAGTGATGAGTAGCTACGAGGTGAAGAGATGAATTGGAGTGAGCCTTGAGATGCTATAGAGGTTTTTGTGGCACGAAATGAATGGGTTTTGTGGTTTGCCAGTGGATTGATGGTGGCGATTATGAGAATGAGAGTCGGTATATGTTGGCATGAATTGAAGGTGAGAAGAATATAACAAGGAATCATAGCGGGGCAATGGGCTGTAGGAGATGCGAGAGAGTATGATGTTGAAAGTGCGGTCAAGGGTTGGTTGTGCCACCGAATTGTGGTGGTTAGCATTAAACCGGGTGCAACTTGAATGAAATTGCAGTTTGAAAGGTCTTGTGTTGATGCAAATGATGTGTGGAAGTGATGAGAGAAGTGTGCAAGCCATCATGGCAAGGATTATTCCAAATGATGCACAATGATTGTGCAAGACACTGCATCGGGCTCGTGTGCAATGGCTCGCCAAGTAACTCACTCGTCAAAGTTAGTCGATGGCCGACTCACACTCGACTCAGTCTTGACCGGGTTGACCCCGACTCATATAACCCGGTTTGACTCACTTGACCCGAGTTGACTTGACCGTCCGACCGTTGACCTATGACCGGTTCGACTTTGCCGATCCACCGGAGACACTTTCCGACGACTATTCCGGGATTCCGCCACAATCCCGATTTTCCATGCGCGTTTTGGGACATAATTTCACACGGTTTCTCTCCATGGTGGGCCGGGTGAATTTCCAACTAATGGACTTTGAAGACAAAACCTAGTTTTGGAAGGAGAAAAAGACTACAAAAGGGAAGACTTCTACAATTTTTGGGAGATCTTTTATCTATTCTTTTGGCCTCTATTCTTGTTCGAGGGTTTAGATCCATGAAGTCTTTTCTCTTTCTTCTTGTTATGAACTCCATGAATATGAACTAAGTTTTTATTATTGGTTGAAGATGTAGTTGGATTTTGCAACCAAGTTATGATTTTTATGAATTAGTTTTCTCTCAATATTATCGTTTGATTTCTACGGGTTATAATAATTGCATGATTGATGGATTGCAATATGATTGAATGTTTGTTTAGTTAAGTCTAGAATTGATTGAACTCACATCCATATCTATAGCTATTTTAGGTTTTCATCGAGCGATAACCTTGAATACGAGTAGCATGATATGATTAGGGTTTGTAGTGATACATCCTCGTAGTCATATGTAGAAATTGACCTTTGTTCGAATTGTTTGCGCAATGTATTTCAATTGCATTGATTAGCCTATTTCTGAAACTTAATGCTCCTAGGAATTGAACTTAATTAGCGCAAGGCGTTAGGTTAATATATTCATAAACTTGTTTACAATTGAAGATGAAATCTTTATCCAATATTTTCACATCCTTGATTTGCGTGCTTTGTTTATTTGCTTTTTGTTTATTTTTATTTACACAATCGAAATTCTTCCTAGTGTTTTATATAGGAAACCATAACAATTTGACAACCTAGACCTCTCTGTGGGATCGATCCTTTCTTGCCCTTGCTATATTTATATTTTGAGTAGTAAGAAAGTGTAATTTATTTTTGACGCTACGACCGCGATCAAATTTTGGCGCCGCATTCTTGGAGGCAGCTGATTGTTAATTGTTTTTGGTTTCTTATTTTTGTTTTACTTTTTGTTTTACTTTTTCTTATTCTTTGGTTCTTAACCGAGTTTTGAGAATCTCGTTTGGTACCAATTGCTATGGACGGAGCATATTGGAGCAATCAATACGACTTTCAACCTCAACAACATGAAAACTATCACCCTTATGGGGAATATAATCAAAACCAATCTTTTGGTTATGATCAATACTCCACGTACCCTTTTAGTTGTTCTCATACATTCCAACCTTCTTACGGTGGGTATGTAAGTGAGCAACCACAAGGAGGGGAGACTAGTTGTACTCCTATTAATATTTCTTCTAGTTTGGTAGATGAAATGCAACAATTTATGGACAGCATGGAGTCAATTTGTAGACAACCAAGCGCGGAACCAATTTCATCGACCGAATGTGCTCATAGTATGTTTGGCCCAATTTCTGATCGTAGTTATGATCATCCACCCATTCAAAGGGAATATAATTGGCCTAACAATACTGAAGTAAGTAATTCTACTTTTTCTTTGTCGAATGAGCTTTACCAACAAATGGAACACTATATTCAGAATTTGGATGGAACACTCCAAGAGCTTCAAAAGGTGTTTCCACTTTAAGACAAGGCATTGAAGAATACAAGGAGGAAATGAATAATTATGTTGAAAAAGGCGAACCTTCGGGGACTTTTGTTGATATTTGTGTAGTTAACTCAACTCTTGATCGTAATAATGATCATTCACCTATTCAAAAGGATGAGTTCGAGATTAGCAACACTAAATTCAGCGAGGACCAATCTTATGATGACTATGATAGTGATGATGATTATTATGAAAATACATCGTTTGAACCAACTCATGGTGACATCCCTTTAGGAGTGTACAATGGAGTCTTTTTGGGGATCAAGATGAAGACGAAGAGGAATATGTCGACACTTGTGTAGATTACTTGAGCATTGATCTTAATAATGATCAAGAGCCTATTCAAAAGGTAGAGCTTGAGGATGATGCAATGAGTGTTCTAAAGAAATTCCTTATGGATAATATTGCATCCGCAAAAGAGTATGTGCCTTACAACAAAAAGGAGGAGCATGTTGAGAATGAGGCAGTTATGACCAATATTGTGGAAGACCCAATTGAGCTTGCAAATGATTGTAATGATGATGTTTATGTCGAGACTTTGGTTACTAAAGCGAAACGACGAAGAATGGTTGCAAGGTTTGATAGAGGACCATGATATGAAAGAGGTGAATTATTCACTTGAGTTTTCAAGGATGAAGAGGATTAAGTGATAAAAGAGATTGTGCAAGGTTTATCTAACCCTTTGCCTATTGTTTCTTCTCCTTTACCTCTTATTGGTTTGAATGTATGTGCTTGAGAACATTGTTGAATGATTTTGTTTCTCGATTTCCGCCATTAGAGATACTTGATTCTCATACTATGCAGGTTATGGAACAAGAAACCGTGGATGTACCCGATTTCTATATTCTTTATACATTTCCAAGTGTGGACAAGAATAAGTGTGGGGGAAACTTTTACCGGTTCATAGCTTCGTTTCTGTTTTATATTACTAATATTTGTGCGAAGCTAATGTTTGCAAAACAGGTGCTATGGGTGGATCCCCAACTTTTCCGATTATTGGTGTATGGGGAATGAATCTTACAAGAAGTTAAGTCGGGCCGTCGACTTTAAAACAAGCGCTTAGTGGGAGGCAACCCACCGGTTTTGTATCTTTACCTTTTATCTTTTTATTTTTATGCATTTGCTTTTATTTTTACTTTCTTTGTTTTTGCATATCATTTGCGGAATTTCCCACCTTGAACCTTCTTTGGACGATTCAATTTTACATTGAGGACAATGTAAAGTTTAAGTGTGGGGGAGCATTTATATGTTTTAGTTTGTTTTATGCTTTTTCTTTAAAAAAAAAAAAAATCAGAAAAATAGAAAACCAAGAAAAAAAAATTTATGCTTTTTGAACTCCGAAATCTAGAAACTTGTGCCTTTAGGATGACACCATTAGTGGATGGAACCATTTTGAATGCAGGAGTTGAGGAACCAATTAACTAAAAGGGACGAACATAACTCATGAATCATAAATACCATGATAGTTGTTACCATATCTCGGAATATCACCATATCGCATTCTATTTTTATTTTTCCATATTTATCTATTGTTCTCTAAGTGCTTTGGTGGGTCACTAAACATCGACGTGTTATTACTGCTAGGATGAAATAGAGTGATTGAGTTACTAGGAAAAAAAATGATGATGAAAAAAAATTGAAAAGAAAAAAAAAAAAAAAAAAAAAAAAAAGGACCGATCAATTAGACCAAAACGGAATAAAAAGACACTTGGGAATAGCAAGATGTGTGAAACGTAGTCCCCTGTCTCCGTCGCCTAAACAAGCGTGGAATGCAGGATCCAACGCAACTATCATGTACTTGTGACAAGAAGCATGCGCTTGGATCCAAAAGATCTAATCATGCCGTCTAAAAAAAAAAAAAAAAGAAATTGGATCCAGTTTGATCCAATCATATATAAAAAAAATTTATTATTGTGTTGAATAAAGTCACTCTTGGTTCCCTTGTATATGCCAATTGATTTGATGTAGCATTCAGCACCAAGTAGCTCAATCCAATAGGATTAGGTTCATCTTAGCAGTGATCTTCAAACAGATATGGGAAACATCGAACACTTGTGAATATTCGCCAACATCTACATCTATATCCATCTTCTTAATCTTTTCATTGTGATTGTGGTTGTTAGTTTCCGAGTATTGTGGCTTGTTCGACTATTTAATTAGAGTTTATTTACTAATATATGAATTGAATTTGCAAGGTACCTCCTCCTGTAGTCATTTTGGATTCGTTCATTGATTTGTCACGAATAGACGGAGTTTGAAATATAGGTTTTGTAGGTATATCTCTTGTAAACCTTCACGAGACTATAACTCGTCCACTAGGGACACCTAGGGGTTTAAAGGCTTGTTATTTATGCTAAAATTAACCGTAGCCTCGACGTCACGGAGTTGTATGTATTTTATTGTTTTGGATGATTTGCTCGAGGACTAGCAAAGTCTAAGTGTGGGGGAATCTGATAGGTGTCTAAAACACCTAATTTACTACCTAGTAGTTACGCTTTCTTTGCTATTTTTCTTGTGAATTATGTACTTTACGCGTGTTTTTGAGTTATTAGGTACTCTGGAGTCGCACGGACGAAAAGATGGAGAAATCATCCATTTGGAGCAAAAGGGCAAAATTGTCATTTCATGGGCGAACACTATCTGAAGCCCAGCCAAGGTTAAGGGACAATTCTCTTTTTGGAAGAGTATTAAACGACAATCGCATTGGTTAGGGGGTCGCTAGCTATGTAGCCCTTATCGAGCCACCTAAGTGGGAATAACCGTTCCATTCCTATACCTAAACATATCGAGAGAAATGTTATTTTCTCTAACATTCACTTGTTTTTCTACCGAAATGATTGAGTCGATGGAGTTGAAGTGGGATGAATCTGCGGTTGCCGAATTGAAATCCAGAGAGAAGTGAAGAACAAATGTGCATTGTTGGATCGATGGACGATCGAGATGAACTCAGAAGCAAGAGATGGCTGCTGTTGAGGTCGAATTGGTAAGAAGAATCAGAAATCGAAACTAGGGTTTGAAGCTTGGGTCTGTCAATTGAGAAGAAATTCAGAGGGAGAAATTAGTGATGGGGTTTTTGTGAGAATCTCCGACAGTTTAAGCTTAAGCCGGTAGCGATTGAACAGAAGATGAGTCTTTAAGACGCAACTAATGGATCGAGAAGATTTCAGGGGATTAATTGAGTATTTCCCTAATTGATGTTGTTGAGAGATGGCTTCGCTGATGAGTTCAAGATCGAAAAAGAAGAAGCCAACTCGTGGTTTTGATTCGTCACTATTATGGGTTAGAGTTTCGTTGAAGATTTAGATCGAGAATTGATGCAAAATGAGCAAATGGGTACAAATCGATGAAATTGGCAAGAATGGGTCGCTATCGTTATTATTGATGGATTGTTTAAGGTGAAATTGGACTCTGACTTATAGATGCTACTGAGTTGTGTTGCTTTCTCGATCTTTGGATGAATAGCCTTGAGTTGGTGCTTGTGGATTCTTGAGGTTACAAATTGGTGATTGTGATGAAGTCGATATTGTTGTTACTCTGTTTTGTAAGAAGAGAAGAACCCAAATTGATGTTGTTGATTTCCGAGTTTGAGAAGATATGTTGGCGTAATGTGCAATTGAGGGGAAGATGTGGCGGAGATGTTAATCCAGGGAATGGATCTTTGTTCTTGAACCCGATATGAAGCCGGAGTTGTAGGCACCGGTGGTGATTGTGTGTGGTGATTGTCACGGGCTGGATGGCGAGAGAATGCAAGAAGAAGCAATGATTTGGAGCTATACAAAGGTGCTAAATGAGGCCGTAATTGCAGCCAATTGAGAAATGCTTGAAGCCGGGGTGATATAATGGCATTGGAGAGAGTTATTTGGTGGACTGTGGAGCCGTGGCAAGTGCTCAGGTGAAGGAGTGGATGGAGTTTGTGCTTTGCAGTTGATCAATGGAAAAGGCAAAGGAAGGAACCGGTTGTGCAGCCGAGTTTATGTGGAATCGCAGGTGCAAGTAAAGGCTCGTGTGGAGGTGTATGCAGATGGTCCAGGTTGGCTGGAGTTAACGTAGTCGGGTTTATGAGAATGGTGCAATGTCTTTTCAGCGGGGTCAATCGAAACTGAATTGCGGTGAAGGCAAGGGAGTTGATGCGATTAAGGAGAGTGTGGTTTGGTTTGAGTTTGTGTTGTCACCAGACAGAGAATGGAGAAGCTACATTTCTGGGTGTAGTGGTTGCAGGTGATGGCATTCACCTGAATCGAGCAAGTTCTAGTGGTTGCGGTGGACGAGGCTAAGTGATGAGTAGCTACTGAGATGAAGAGATGAATTGGAGTGAGCCTTGAGATGCTATAGAGGTTTTTGTGGCCTAAATGAATGGGTTTTGTGGTTTGCCAGGGATTGATGGTGGCGATTATGAGAATGAGAGTCGGTATATGTTGGCATGAATTGAAGGTCGAGAAGAATATAACAAGGAATCATGGCAGGGGCAATGGTCTGTAGGAGATGCGAGAGAGTATGATGTTGAAAGTGCAACAAGGGTTGGTTGTGCCTTGAATTGTGGTGGTTAGCATTAAACCGATGCAACTTGAATGAAATTGCGGTTTGAAAGGTCTTGTGTTGATGCAATTGATGTGTGGAAGTGACAGAGAAGTGTGCAAGCCATCATGGCAAGGATTTTTCCAGTGATGCACAATGATTGTGCAAAGACACACATCGGCTTTGTGCAATGGCTCTAAGTAACCTAACTCGGTCGGGTTAGTCGGTGATCGACTCACACTCGACTTCGATCTTGATCTGGTTGACCCCGACTCATATAACCCGGTTTGACTCACTTGACCCGAGTTGACTTGACCCGATCCGACCCGTTGACCTAGGACTCGGTTCGACTTTGCCGATCACTGGAGACACTTTCCGACGACTATTCCTACGGGATTCCGCCACAATCCCAGTTTTCCGGCGAGCGATTTGGGACATAATTTCTACACGGGTTTCTCTCCATGGTGGGCCGGGTGAATTTCCAACTAATGGACTTTGAAGACAAAACCTAGTTTTGGAAGGAGAAAAAGACTACAAAAGGGAAGACTTCTACAATTTTTGGGAGATCTTTTATCTATTCTTTTGGCCTCTATTCTTGTTCGAGGGTTTAGATCCATGAAGTCTTTTCTCTTTCTTCTTGTTATGAACTCCATGAATATGAACTAAGTTTTTATTATTGGTTGAAGATGTAGTTGGATTTTGCAACCAAGTTATGATTTTTATGAATTAGTTTTCTCTCAATATTATCGTTTGATTTCTACGGGTTATAATAATTGCATGATTGATGGATTGCAATATGATTGAATGTTTGTTTAGTCGAGTCTAGAATTGATTGAACTCACATCCATATCTATAGCTATTTTAGGGTTTTCATCGAGCGATAACCTTGAATACGAGTAGCATGATATGATTAGGGTTTGTAGTGATACATCCTCGTAATCATATGTAGAAATTGACCTTTGTTCGAATTGTTTGCGCAATGTATTACAATTGCATTGATTAGCCTATTTCGAAACTTAATGCTCCTAGAATTGAACTTGATTAGCGCAAGGCGTTAGGTTATTCTTTAGGTAGATTTCACATACGCAGCCCTAATGTGTGTGTTGATAACTTTGGAAATTGCGGAGTATTCTTGCAATAAGGTATTCTATGGCTTTTGATGATAGCGAGATTAAATACGAATTCTATTCATATATTCATAAACTTGTTTACAATTGAAGATGAAATCTTTATCCAATATTTTCACATCCTTGATTTGCGTGCTTTGTTTATTTGCTTTTTGTTTATTTTTATTTACACAATCGAGAAATTCTTCCTGGTGTTTTATATAGGAAACCATAACAATTTGACAACCTAGACCTCTCTGTGGGATCGATCCTTTCTTGCCCTTGCTATATTTATATTTTGAGTAGTAAGAAAGTGTAATTTATTTTTGACGCTTACGACCGCGATCACAAGCCTTGCAATACTGACTTCAACTTCGCTTCTAAGCAACAAAGGAAGCGAGACAGCACCTACTGTCCCCAATGTAGCAATTCACTTTGCCACATGCATTCTTCCAACTATCAACGTTCGTATGCCACTCCCATAACGAAGCACACTATAATTGACAATTAGTTGAATACTCCTTTTAGACTGATGCTATCACTTTGCTTTAGCTTTCGTGAAGATTTCTTCAATAATGGCCACATGCCATTCTAATGCATCACCACTACTTTGTCCTTCTTTTCCATGCATCTACATTTTGCCTAACTTGCATTTCTTTACGCATTATGCATTCTGCCATGCCCAAATCCCATTTGGCGCATGCCTATCATTGCATACATGCTATGCCAATTAGCATCCAAATCTTGACACAAAATTGTGCACCCTTGCACAATCGGAACGACTTTTACTTGGTGATTCTCGAGCATCACCATAGAGCTCAAAGAAAGTCATATCACTCAATGACTTCCGCGGATAAACACTTCTGGACAATATTAACAAGGCACAATCCTTGCAAATGAGGCGCCATCGCCTACATTCCATGAAGCAAGAATGCCGCATTCTTCTTCAAACTTGGAACTCATTTTATCGCCCATGCACAACCTGGCAACTCTTGTCTTTCCCCTCCTCCAAAATCAGCTTTGTAGCAATACGGATTTGTAGTTGACAAGAACATCCGCTTGTGGTTATGATCAAATGCGAGTCTTTGGACACCCTTGTCCAAGCATAATGATCCCACTCATAAACTGTGTGCAAGCACACTCCTTGTGCTCATCTAGCATCAACGAAGAACTCTTTGCAAACGCAAGACCGTGGTGTATCGGTTTTCCCTAACTTGCGCTTCTTTCTTCACCTTATGCTAGATAAGAATTGGCCATCCAATTCTTATTTTATGGCATCACATTGCCACAAACATTGCTGGTTCGCAACTGCACTTTGCATTACCACCAAGGTACATGCATTCAAGAGAGATAACTTTAATCTTCCATCAACTCGGCTATGATGAAAACACTTTCAATCTATCACATAGACATGTTCTCCATCTACTTTGCCACCGCAGGCCATCAACTTCTTTGTATTCAGGAATTTCCCTAAAATTCCCATTACCACACATGTAATGTACTCGTTACTGATAACACTACGAAACAATGCATTCCAAATGCATAATCTTCGCATACTTGTGAGAAACATGGACTTTAACAGCTGACTTGCACCATAGAAGTCAGCATACTCCTCGCTTTGTCATGCAATCACTTGAAAACCCGGTTTTCAATGATTCTGCGCGTTCTCCTAACACTTTGGGATGGAATTTTGACACCTTTGTCATAAACTTTCACGGCCTGCTTCTACATCAAGCTTCAAAGTTCATTCCAATTGATCTTTCCACACAAGACCAACTTCTTCTAGTCTCCATACTAGTGAAACCCAAACAATTCACCACAGAATTTGACAAACAAATGACATTAACTTGAGTAAAAGAGAGAAAAATCAAGAATCGTGTCCCTAACACGCCTGGGATACCAAACTATCACACGCCCATTTAATCGCCTAAAATTTTCATGGGTCATGACCGCAATGATTGTGGTTCAGTGAATCATCTTCACCCAAAATCATTCAGCCTTGCATACTTGCATCAAAGTACGATCTGCCTTCACTCATAAGGCATTGCACAACGGAAGTCTTTTCTTCTTTCTCTCTAACTCTTCATGCCCCATAAGCATAAGAGGTTCTTCCATGTACTTAACCAATTCTCACACAACATCAAAGCAACATAATGAACACAAAGATATACTGCAACAAACCCATTTTATTGCACTAAAGGAAGATTACAAAACTCGTCCATCACATGGACCAAAAATGTGCCATTCACCCTCTTGGTGAATGCCTCACTCTCTCAAACTTGAGACTAACTCTCCTATGTAAGCCTACTGATTTTTCCCACTCCTTAGGACTATTTATACAGTAGTTACAATGGCCAAAACTGTGCACAACACTTGCACACGCATGGAACAGCCATGTGTCCCATCGTAGTTTCCTAACCGCCACTTGCTTTTCCAATCCGCCACCTTTTGTGTTGTCAAGCCAACAGATGCCACACCTGTTCTTGGTGGTTATGAACACTCTACTAAGGTTATGAACTCATTTCATAAGCCTTCTAACTTGTCTCGCACCTTTGGCACGCTTGTGAAGCCAATAATCAACTTATAACCGTCACTTGAGCCGTATTGCAAACTTGCTGTGCCATACGGATTCTCGTCTTGCGCCAACGTTCAGCCCTCTTTGGCCCTGCATGTTTATCATTCTAAACTCATGCAAGAACATTCCTTAAGCTTCAAACATCGATGCCAGCTCCTTAAACTCACTCTAGTTACTCATGCGTCATATATGCTTCACTTCGCCAATTAGCTTGACAATAGTAATGCAACTCTTGCATTACCAACTTGTTTGCATTATTCAAGCTTTGACCAACCTTGAATATATGCCATAGACCAGCTCTTAGTCTATTCTTCACTCTTGCATCCTCCTTGAGCTTGGGCCAACTCAATTCCATGGATATGCATCGATGCCAACATCGCATGTTGCATCTCGCCACTTTGGCCATGTCTTGCCAAACCTTCAATGAAGCTTCATTGTGTCGGCCAATAAGCTTCATTACTTAGCCAAATGTGCTTTACAAACTGTAGCGCCACTCTTGCGCTTCACTGCCTGCAGGTGCCACTATATTAGTGCTTGACGGTCTCATACTGAATACCGCTATTATGGCTTGCGTTGCGCTATTATAGCTTACGTTGCGCTATTATGGCTTCGCATTGCACCATTACGGCGGAACTCTGACTTGGCCTGCAACACTGTAACGCGTAATCATTGTGCGTCACTTGTAGTACCGTAATAACTACCATTTCAAGAGAAATAAACCCACAAGTACAATATCCAATCAATCAATAGACAACAACATCACCACAAAGTCAAAATCACTCGCGATATGTAACTATTTGGTTAAACCGTAAGCCGTTCATACTAGTCTCACAATCACATATAATATTTAACTATCCACATGTTAAGCATCACAACTACATTTAGAAATGAGAACGATAGTAGACGAGACTACCTACTAACGACTAAACTAAACAAGGTCTTATTGAACAAGTCACACAAAGACGAGTTGGTGTAAAATTAATTGAGATACTTACCCACATTCAAAAATAGCACTCGTAATACGTAACCAATTAACGACATGGATTCACACATATCAAGTCTTCTACTAGTTCAAAATTTCTATGTATCCGTTGATTCATATACCCATCTCATATCGAACTAGCAGATCCTAACAACTAAAGTAATTAATTAACAAGAAGGGGACTAACACTTCTAACTGTATTCAAAATTATGATCTACAAATAAATGATTACCCAAAGCTATACGTTTAATCATGGCTAACATTAGTCCAGTAAGCTAGATGCTATAAAAATAGAATAAACCCACAAGACCATTAGCAGGAAGAAACCTACCATACACCGTTCATCATCTATACGTAAAATCACACATCTAAATAGCAAAAAATTAAAATATTATCTTCATTTTCTTCATAAACCCTAGATACTATCTCTAAGTTCTTATTTAGAGGCTATTTAGCTTGATTCCTAATCTGTCCCAATGAAGAGAGTCTAAAGAAAACTTGCCTTAGTTTTGATTTAACGCATCCAGTACCCAGTCTTCTCAAGAGGAAACCAAACTACCGATCAATCCCTAAAGCAAACAAAATTAAAATCACAATTTAACTCTTGATTAACAAAGATCACATGATGAACAAAGGAAAATCCATTAACACTTACGGTCATTCTCAATATTTTCCCTCAACTGCTAGATTTTCACCTCCGCCACCTCTCTTCTATTTTTTTTTTTTTTTCCTTTCTGTCTTCCTTTCAACTTAGACGAGAACTTGATTTTTCTTATGAATTCTTAAAAACCCTAGGAAGATACTAAGTGACCATCTCTACTTGTTAAGGGGAAACCACCTATAAGGACTAGTCAATAGTCAATAGTCCCATCGGTTTATAGATATTATTTCTACCATAAAATGTTTGGGTTGCAACTAATGTTCTAAATTAGAAGGCGGATATTACAATCTACACCACTAGGAAAAGGATTTTGTCCCCAAAATCAGGCTAATCTCTTCGGCAAAGGGATGTCTGTCTGAATAACATCCGCACGTTCTTATAATGCCTCTCATTCTTGAGGATTCTATAGCACTTCGACACACGATACCATCCAATTACATAGTTTTTTACCTTGTGGCTCAGAAATACGAATTGGTTTCTCCTATTTGGTTGTTTTACCAGCTCACTAAGCCTTCTTATTATGCTCGTTATCCCATGCAACGCCAAAACATGTGTAATACACTCTCGACAAATCTAGTGGTAATTCCAGGTAATATGCAACATTTAATAAAAAGAATGGCCAGACAAACCTAGGAGCCAGGTAATATGCAACATTTCATATCTTTCAAATCACATCACACTGGCGGCACTTCTCCTTATACCAACAACTCTGGTACGTTTTCTCTCCTACCTACTTGTACGTTTGGAAATAAACTGACCAAATCAGGTCGTAAAATGACTCCTTTCTCTACCCCCTCCCAACCTATATGTAGCTATATCTAAAAATAGTTAATCCAAACCAAGGATATACTAAAAGAAACGTCCTACGCTCACTTCCCCAAGTCCTAAAGGTTCTTTAACCTACGCTCTGATACCAACTGTGACAACCCTCATTTATACATAAGCCCGGCCGGCACTTATGCGAAATTTAAGCCGTCACTTTTGATGAAGAGACAATTAAACAACAACAAACCATTGAATAAAAAAAATTTTCAACGTATGGTACAAATTTTTGATGACACTGGCTCAAAATTATAATTTTGTAAGTATTCCAGTCCAAAAGAAATAACAAGAGATAACCCATCTCCTTTTCCCTCACTACAAAATTTAGGAAAAACAAAAACACCATGAGGAAAATATATATATGTTCTTTACAATCTAGATATACTCCGAGAGGCCACCCAAAGACAAAATAACCACCACCTTCTCGATCACTAACGCCTGTAAAAAAATTTATCAACGGGAGTTAAACTCCAAGCAAGTTCTCAATAGCCAGCCCCGCATTAAGACGAGAGTTAGAAATACAACTTACTAACAAGAATAAAGTTCTAAACATTGGGTAACCTACGAACTCAATTGGCAGAGGCCCTATGATGCATTACACAAATTTACAAACCAACCACAAAATCGTAAAAAATATGAGATCTAATTACAAACTTTTCTATTATAACCATTTACTTTTTCCCAAACAAACTCTACCACTTACCTAAAACATCCAATATAATTTAACAAATTAACAACACAGACACTTAACTCCGACTACTATAAATACTCGAGCATTCACCCATACAAACACGCACATACAATTTAAGTACACCCCATTCTAGAACATAAAGCAACGCCATATGTAGCAAATCTCTCGCACCCAAATATTTTTATATCATGAGTCCACTAATATCTATTTCCGAAAATATCCACCATTCTTTCAATCCCTTGATAAGAAACTAAATAAGAGGCGTACTCAACGCCAGGGAACCGATTTAAATCCCTTGATAAAGAACTAACTAAGAGGCATACTCAACGCCATAAAGCCAATTTCATTCCTTTGATAAGGAAATGAATAAGAGGCGTACTCAACGCCATAAAACCAATTGCAATCCTTCAATAAGGAACTGAATAAAAGGCGTACACAACGCCATAAAGCCAATCTGAATGGACATAACAAGAGGCCAATGTACACACCACTTCCCCAACAAATCATTTCAATAATAAATGAAAAATACGTAATTTTCCTCCAACATGTTACACAAAACCCATTTTCTGTCGGTCATACATGGTACTACCATTTCAAGAGAAATAAACCCACAAGTACAATATCCAATCAATCAATAGACAACAACATCACCACAAAGTCAAAATCACTCGCGATATGTAACTATTTGGTTAAACCGTAAGCCGTTCATACTAGTCTCACAATCACATATAATATTTAACTATCCACATGTTAAGCATCACAACTACATTTAGAAATGAGAACGATAGTAGACGAGACTACCTACTAACGACTAAACTAAACAAGGTCTTATTGAACAAGTCACACAAAGATTTATTGGTGTAAAATTAATTGAGATACTTACCCACATTCAAAAATAGCACTCGTAATACCTAACCAATTAACGACATGGATTCACACATATCAAGTCTTCTACTAGTTCAAAATTTCTATGTATCCGTTGATTCATATACCCATCTCATATCAGAACTAGCAGTATCCTAACAACTAAAGTAATTAATTAACAAGAAGGGGACTAACACTTCTAACTGTATTCAAAATTATGATCTACAAATAAATGATTACCCAAAGCTATACGTTTAATCATGGCTAACATTAGTCCAGTAAGCTAGATGCTATAAAAATAGAATAAACCCACAAGACCAATAGCAGGAAGAAACCTACCATACACCGTTCATCATCTATACAGAAAAGCACACATCTAAATAGCAAAAAATTGAAATATTATCTTCATTTTCTTCATAAACCCTAGATACTATCTCTAAGTTCTTATTTAGAGGCTATTTAGCTTGATTCCTAATCTGTCCCAATGAAGAGAGTCTAAAGAAAACTTGCCTTAGTTTTGATTTAACGCATCCAGTACCCAGTCTTCTCAAGAGGAAACCAAACTACCGATCAATCCCTAAAGCAAACAAAATTAAAATCACAATTTAACTCTTGATTAACAAAGATCACATGATGAACAAAGGAAAATCCATTAACACTTACGGTCATTCTCAATATTTTCCTGTACTGCTAGATTTTCACCTCCGCCACCTCTCTTCTATTTTTTTTTTTTTTCCTTTCTGTCTTCCTTTCAACTTAGACGAGAACTTGATTTTTCTTATGAATTCTTAAAAAACCTAGGAAGATACTAAGTGACCATCTCTACTTGTTAAGGGGAAACCACCTATAAGGACTAGTCAATAGTCAATAGTCCCATCGGTTTATAGATATTATTTCTACCATAAAATGTTTGGGCTGCAACTAATGTTCTAAATTAGAAGGCGGATATTACAAATTTAGTCCTACTAAAAATATGAAAATGTAAAGTCAATATAAAACTTCTAATCTTAACCGTACATCTTACAATTTGGGCTACTCATATATTCGATCTTAATGACGGGTTAATGGAAGAGAGAGAACCCAAACTTGAGTTCTTCAGAAATTTCCAGTTTATAAATATACCCTAAAGTGGATTATCTGGTTCTTAATAAGCCCACTAATTAGATAATTATTCTTAAATTCCCATTAAATGAGGGCCACATCCACAAGATGTCTTTGCCAGGATTTACAACTCAGAAGTCAGATATCTTTGCATGCCAAATGATACAATTCTTGATTAATATGCGAACCAATTTTCAGCCTGGCACTTTTTGGGGCGACCCCAAAAGAATTAGGGGCGATTTTTTTATTCCCAACCCATATACACCGTTAAGGGATGTCCAAAAACGCGGAGAATACATTAATGCCCTTACATAATCGGAAACTATTTTGTGACCGATTATTATAAAGCACCGGAAGCTTAGTAACGATATTATACTACCGATTAATATCGATTTTGTGCCTAACGCGCATTCAAGCTTCTATAACAATCGGTAGGAAAAACAACCTCAACGAGACTACCGATTATAGTAGATCCTAAATTCCCAAAATTGGTGATTTCGCCAAGGAAGAAATTTGGGGCAACTTTATAATCCAAGTCTTATTCACTACCGATTATTCTAGTACCCAAATTCGAAAAAATGACATTTCGCAAAAACAAAATTTGGGGCAAGCGCGTATAATCGGAAGTCTTATTAACTACCGATTATTCTAGTTCCCAAATTCGAAAAAAATGACATTCTTGCAAAAACAAAATTTGGGGCAATCAGATAACAAGTCAAAATACTTCATTTGACTACCGATTATACAGATTGCCCTAACAAAAATAGAGTCGTTGGAACTCTAAACTCTATATAAGGATTGTATCCTTTTACTCTCTATGGAACACAAATACCTTTAAACTCTCTCCAACATCATCTTCAACATAATGGCCCAACTATTCATTAATCTTACTTGAGTTCACGATTGAAGAAGATTTATCTTTATGTAGGCTTATGTTCAATTCTATCCGAGACGAGGAGAAGAACGCTGCAAGGAGGCATAATGGGTATGGAGTTATTTGTGGAAAATTCACAAAATTACTGCCCCGACACCGTGAACTCTAAACAACCGTCACTCCGCTGATCTTTTTCGCACGAGTTGGTTCAATAAATGAGACACGTCGAAGAATTCGTCCATTTAACTTATCTTGTGAATCAATATCGATTGAGGGGTGAAACCAATGATGAGGTTATAGAACGATCTCTCGGGGAATGGCAGAGATGGAAAGATCCAGACTTAGTTATGAAGCTCATTTTAGAATCCTTAGGGCGATGGAAAGATTTAACCGTTCGGACTCGTCCAACATGTCCATGACGCTAATGACAATACCTTGTAATAAATTGCATGGAGTTCAATGTAAAATTATGATGATGTGTAGGTGATATTGTTATGAATTTCAAAATATTTATGAAAATCGAAGTTTAAATTGTTGATGTAACTACCGATTATACTCCAACGGCCAGTTCGTTCAAAAGAAACTAGCCGTGCCTCGAAACCACACAATCAGTTGATAATACATATTGATAAACCTCCGATTATACTACTCTAATGAAAACCGAGAACTCCGTTGACAAAACATCCTATAATCTAAGTATGTAACAATATATATTTACCGATTACGCATAATCGGGTGCTTTGTTCAAACATTTCCTACCGATTGTGTGTAATAATTGTACGTAATTTCAGTATAGTCTTGTAAAAGTACGCATCAACGGCCATATTTTCAAAAAAAAAAAAAAGACATTGGGACTCTCATCTATATAAGGAGGGTAAACTCTTCTTATTTATGCACCAAACAACACATATATAGCATTGTGTATTCTACGAATAGATTTTCCATCGTCTACTCTTGTGAATTCATTCTATATCACAACTTACAAGCATGGCAACGTTTGACGCAGCTGAAGATTTGGCCATTGTGAAACAAGACGTGAAGATGTCATAGCAGGAAGGTTAACACCCGAAGTCTTTTGGGCGAGGGTATATAGCCAATTTGTGCGAGAGTATGGAAATCCAAAGCAAAGATCACTCCAACAAGTTCATTATCGTTTCCGACTTGTCCAAAAAGGGGTAAATGATTACATAACAATACAAAAGAGGATGTTTAACACTAGCCACTTAAGCTTGTCGATCCAACAATTTGTAAGTATAACGCTCGGTTATTCTTTTTAAATAACACCGGTGTTTAATCTTTCTTACTAAAACGAAGTTGACATTATTTTATGTTTGTTTATGTAGGAGACAATCGCAAAAAGACAATACTTAGTTTGAAAGGGTGAAGAATTCACTTATGATGGAAGTTATGAATTCCTGAAGTCAGTCGTATAAAAGATAAATGTTGATTGATGGTTACAATTGAAGTTATTATTTTATATTGTCTACCGATTCTCAAAAGATTTTCAGTTTTTTGTCAGACTTTGGTGACAATCGTAAGTTTATGCAATATGTTGTCTACCGATTCTTGGAAGATTTTCAGCTTTCTTGTCAGAGTTTGGTGACAACCGGAAGTTTATGCAATATAGTCTATCGATTCTGGGAAAAATTTACAGTTTATCTTTTGTCAGAGTTTGGTGACAATCGGATGTTTATGTAATATGTAATCTACCGATTCCGGGAAAAAAAATTCAGTTGTTTTGTCGGCCTTTCAATCAAGATAAATTCAAAAGTTAATAACCGATTATAATATTGATTGAGTCTGTTTACAAAAGCTTGTATAATCGGTAGATATATTAAAAATATAACTACCGATTATAGCTTTATACATCACAGTATTTTCCACAAAATTCCAAAAAAAACATGTACAAATAGGGCTTTCCAAAATACATCTTTCAAACATAACGATCATTGATCTCACTACACCAAATTCTGGGATTAGAAATGCAGAAACCAGTAGATTACAAAAACGGGTTGTAACGGCCCTACTTTGTTGCAAAAGTGGGTGTTACATTTTTTTTGTAAACGGATTTGCGGCGTTACAATTTTTTTGTGACCCTACCCTCGTAATTACTTGAGCGTTATTTTTGCCACGTGGTAATAGCTCGGGGCATTATTTTTTTTTGCAATGGATGTTGTAACAAATCGAGCCGTTACGAACTTTTGTAACAAAGAAAAATTACCGCTTGATCAACATTGACTTTGGTCAAAATTGGTCAATCTCGACCAATGTTGACTAGGTCAAGGATGACCGACAGCCATTTTCTCACGGGAAATAAGCCGAAATTCCAAAAAAAACCCTCCGCATACACCTTTCATTTCATCCTCCGTAATCAACAATATTTTCTTCAATCAAATTCATCTCACATTCAATCAAATTCTTATCACATTCAAATAGCTTAATACAAAAAAGAACTTAAATTCTTCTAAGTATCAAAATTTTTGTTAAGTATGAAATACTAAGGGGATATTAAGTATCAGTTCATAGAAATTCTTATGTTCACAAATTCATCTAACTTAGAAACACATAAAACTTACAAAACTTGCATCCGCTCTCCAACCTAATGATTTCCTTGTTCTCCAACATTTCGCTCCAAACTTACGAAGCAGAAAGCATCAATTCAATTAACCCGCAAACACAAAAATATCTATTTAGATGTCTATATGCACAACAAAACTAGAGGGGAGAAATTATGAGGTTATCACTGGCAGTACTAACTCGGCAGTTAGAAAAGAACATGATATATATAGTTGCGGTTAGAGGTACTAACTTGACTTGAACATGATATATATGTGTACCTTCTTCACTAAACAAAAAAAACGACATATCCAAAATGACATTAAGGGTACCATAAGTACAAGTCATTACCAACCGGGTCGTGATTATGAAAAAAAATATATTAAAACCAATCAAAGACCAAACACTTGGGTCAGAATTAAACATCGAGCATATAGCGAAGGATTTGAACGTAAAAGCAAACCAAACCAAAAAAAATAATATTTGGAGGTGTGTGGTTGAGATAATGCTTACTTTCCAATATAACGAACGTTGATTCCATGAGCATAGAGTGCTTGATTAGAGTCCGGCCATCCATAGGAGAAACTTCAAGCGTGCAAAGATCTTGCACAAACTTGGGGAGACCAACATCTTTAAGATATGAGCCACCTTTTCTCACATTTTCCTTATCTCGGCCAACTCCCGATAGTACAAAGATGATGTTAAGAGGGAGGAAAAACATAGAAGCGTAAAAATGATGAATCTACCAATGTCAATTAGTTATCTTGACCTACTTCTTCGCTCCCCTCGCAATTTAAATTCTCTAAGGAAATTGGGATTCAACGGATCTCCTCGTAAATGACACCATTTTCACTTTTTCTATCTTAATTTCTTGAAGAAAGTGTAACAATGGAAACGAGTCCAAGAAACTCACTATGCTATCACATCTAAAGCTTCAGGTGCACTCTAATGTCAAGTAAAAAATAAATAGCCTACCGAGACAGTAAAACCATTATTATAATTTAACATTGTGGCCAACAATACCTAACTATTGGAATCTATGTCAACCGCCCTCAACACCCTCTTTGGAATCATTAATTCGACCGATGACATCGATGACAGTACCTCTCCATCAGGTATGGAACTAACTTGTGACATCTCTGCAACTTCAGCCTGTCATAGGAACCACACTAAAATTAGCAAGAAAGATAAGTGATCGAGAAAGTATGTACATATACACATAACACATGAGGTTACCTGACAAAAGGCAGCAACAAGTTCAAGCCTCAAAACACAAAATCTAGTCCCGGGCCCTGTATAATTTGAATCTCGAGGAGTAACTCTCATCAAGTCCATAAGATAATGTCTGAAAATAATATCTCATGGCACCCAGATAACCAAATATATGCTCTCAAGTAAACAATATGATCAAGATATAAAAATCATGCTAAGAAACTTTTGAAGTATATATCTAGTCTTTCAAATGTGACAATGGGTTAATAAGTGAACACCACAATTAAATGATGAAAGTAAGAAACAAACCTGATGCGCCTTGGTCTCTGGATCAAATCCCGCAACTGATCCTGGATACCAATCTTTATCTAAAGGCCAGTATACCTGTACTTCAACCAGTTAAAATTCAGAAGAAAGACACAATGACTAAAAAATGATATAACTCAATCAATGAACGGAAAAATGCCCCTAACTACTTTCCTTGCATGACATTCCAATGAATGTTTGCGGATCAACATCCTTCAAATTCAACCTACAATAAAGAACAAACACGCATTTCTCAATCAAAATCCACTTCCTAAAAATTAAAAATTTAAAACATTTATCCAATACAAACACTAAAGAAAATATCGAAAAACATACTCAACCCATTTCTTAACCGAAACAGTGCTGGAACCCTTATTCAACTGAGGAGATGCGTGTTTACCTCCATCAACTCCCCCACCTAAAAGCATCCGTTCATTAGATGCATTTACCTGTCACAAGAAAAGGGTAATCAAATACTCATATCACAGAATAACCCCACATGGACAATGCAAGACAATATAAAATGTCACAGACAGTAAAACGGTTAAAGATACCAGCAAGAAGGTCTGACATACATTGCAACATAGACAGTAAAATGAAATAGGTCCCGCAGAGTTAAAATATAGCTAAACATATGTGAAATAGAGCCATTACTTAATAACCCAGCCTTGGAGTCCATGTGATAGTTATATATACATATAAGACAGTTTTCAAAGCACTAATATTTAAACAACAAAGGGGTTTCAAAATAGTCATACACGCCCATAGTAAGACCCAACCAAAAACACTACGCCACCTAATTATTCATTTTTGCAAACAACGCCAAGGTCGTGAAACAGATCCTGCATATATACAACCACAAAATATAACAAAATAACATGGGATCATACTAACACACTACCCCCAGAACCGTCCCCGTGATATACATATTAACAAGAAAAAATACTAACTTCTGTGCTTTCAAGGCCTGTCGTGAGCTCCGCCTGCCCATCGCCGCAAGCTCCTCTCGTACTCAAGCGGAGGAAAACAGGGAAAAGGAGTGATCAATGCCCAAGTAGGAGTTAATGGCGAAAGAAAAGGTGCTTGCATGGAAACATAAATAATACACAAAGGCTCAAGAACATTTGTAAAAGAAAATGCAAACTTTAAAATTTAGAATTTAAATCAACGAGAAGTAACTCTACAATTTCATTCATGGCCTCTGTTGCCAAATTCAAATACTTTTAATGGCCAATTGCCAAACTCTTCTAATTTTTATGGCCAATTGCCAAACTCTTCTAATTTTGATGGCAAATTTCCAAACTAAGTAATAATTTCTATGGCCAATTGCCAAGTTCTAATAATTTACATGGCCAATTGCCAAGCTCTTAATGAATTTCATGGCCAATTGCCCAGCTTTTAATAATTTTCATGGCCAATTGCCCAGCTCTAATAGCTTTCATGGCCAATTGCCTGTGTCTAACATTTATTTTATCATGCTCATAATTCCTATATCAAAGATACATCATGTAAAAGAAACCCTAAAACAACCAATTACTTTATTAACATACCTTAAAACAACCAAGAGTAACAACAAATGACTTCAAATAACTTCATTAACAACAAATCGATTAAGTAGAAAAACGAAATATACCCACCGGCAAATTCTTCAAAGTTCTTCAAGATTTCAAACCCTAAAGAGAAATCAAAAAAACAAATCAGATTAGATATAATTGAAGAAGAAAGACTAAAATCGATTCACAGATGAAACTAATCGTATTAGATTACTGTATTCCACGAGATTACAAATCGTATTAGAAAAAAATGATGAAACCCTACAAACAGACGATTGAAAATGATTGAACCCTAAAATCGAAATACTATGACGATGAATACTTACAGATCTATGATTGAAGATTATTGAAGATGATGGAGAAAAGAAGAGAGGTTTCCGTGATGGTTACTCGGCTAATCGATTGAACAGAAAAGAGAAAAGAAGAGAGGCAGAAGGGGAAAAGAGAGAGAAAAAAAATGAAAAATGAAAAATCTCGATTCATTTTTGCAGGAGATAACCCTTACGTATGGGAGGAAATATCCTCTAGTGTTACTCATTTTGGGTGGAAACACAATAGAACGCGTGTGAATAGCACACGCACAAACTTCCGTGTGTTACGAGATGGGTGTGACCAAGCGTGTGGCTGGCTGGCACGCGTATAAAAAATTTAACTACTGGTTCTCGTTACGAATTTAAAAAATTAGTAACGGCCTCACTGCATACAAATATTTTGTAATCTGCCATTTGTAACGGAATTTTGTAACGGCCCACCTGGCCAGCATGAATTCCTCGTTACTTAATCCGGAATTTGGTGTAGTGATCTTCATCATCCGAGGGAACCAATTCCGAGGCCTT
>JAJJWW010010973.1:600000-868546 GCA_023531295.1 Papaver armeniacum | reverse complement strand
AGTCCAAATAGTGACTCGGTTCATGCCACTCTCTACTGGTTCACAAGTTCTATTAATTCCGGTTCTACATTGGGAACCGATTTTACAAGAGCTATATACAGCAGTGGAGATCGGAAGAGAGAGAAACACAGAGAAGAGATTCATTTCATAACTTCGGTCGCCATGGGAGGAGGAATGGAAGTGAACAAGAACACACACATCGAAGACTGGAACGCATTTAGAGAAAATCTGGAACATAAATTTCGCTGGAATCGTCGTAATTTCGCAATCATCGGTCTATTTGGTATCGCTATTCCTGTCCTTGTTTACAAAGGAATCGTCAAAGATTTTGTAAGTTTTTATTTTTTTCCCTAAATTCATCTCTTCGTATTGATTTTCCTTTTCTAATGATGTGATTTTATGTCATTTGATCTGTTTCTTTTGCTTTGGATCTTTCTATTTGTGCCCTAATTTTGTGAAACCCATTTTAAGTTAGGTCAATTTTAGGTTGATAATTTCACAAATGAGGCTGTATAACTAGTATTGACTTGGAAATGACTTGCAGTTGCCTTAAATGTTTTTGAATCCCTAATTATGGTTTTGGTATGTTATTTCGGTGGAGATTGGAATGGATTTGCGAGTTCTGATTCCACGATGACTGGTTGGGTTTATAACATAAGTCTTATAGATTAGTGCTGAGATTTTTGAGATTATTACCATGAAATTGAATTTTATTTTTTGAGATGAATGTGGCAATCTCGATCGAGAAGGTCACTGTTTAGTTGGTTATACATTATCTGAGATTACTGGGTAACTTTTCAGTATCGACCGGTCATATACTAAAGCCGTTAAATGTATATTTACTTTCTGTGGACACGGGTTAGTGGTTTATGCCTAATAAAATTGAAGTGGTCGTTGCTAGTAACCAAATGATGGCGATGGTTATATCAATTTTGAGTTGCTGGCTGCTGTTAAATGTGTCAGCTGAACAATGTGATACCATAAAATGCTGTGTGTCTTCTTTGGTGATCAAGTGATAGTGATATATTTGTTCTGTAGTTGTTTGCTAGGTATGAAAGTTATTGCCAGCTGAGTAATTTCTGCTGGCTGAAATAATATCCAGATGGAATCCACACCAGAATGCTAGTTCTTGGGATAGGTTTTAGATACAGATATTTTCATTTGGTTATCATTCAACTAACGGCTCACTCTCATGTATCTATGTTTGTAATTAAAACTGGAATCTCAATAAGCAAGTAGAACTTAGAGTAGTTACCACGTATTTGAGTACCCTGAATAGAAACACCAGTAGATTTTCTTCAACTGAGACTTAGCTGTTGACCACAATAGGAGTAATTATACTTGAAAGCAATGAAAATACAGAATTTGGGATAAAATGAGAGTTTAACGCACAAAGATGAGATAAATGCCACTAGAATGATATAGAATTATGCACTATTTGGCACCTATCATGGTACTACTTCACACCTTCCATTCCCAACTATGGTACTACTGATGCGTGTCGTGGGTTCAACAAATTAGTGATCTTTAAAACTTACTTTTTGGATCATTATGTTTTTCTTTGCTAATTCCCATATTTATATTTCTTTTGGAGGAAAATTTCTGAATTCATTTTCAATTGTTTTTGTTGTGACAGCATATGCAGGATGAAGACTATGGAAGGCCATACAAAAATATGGACTTTGAGAGTCATGGAAATGTTTTTTGTAATAATGTTGGTTTTGTAGTAAACCCCACAACTTGAACTCACAACTTCGTTGTTCCTTTTGAGACCGTGGCTACACACCCAGACTTGTGCTACATATTGATAACACAAACACCTGTTAAAGATTCTGATGCTTTATGTTTTATTGATCATTTCGTTTGCCTTTTTATGCTCTTGTATGATCTCTTGTTCCGTATTTTCTATTCTGTGATGTAGTTTTCCTGTGATGCAGTTAAATGTTTAATCTGCTATGCTGCTTTAGATTTCACTGACTTCTTAGATTGCTGCAGGCTGTAGCATTTATGTCTTATCTTATGGATGTACAGCTTAGTTTTTGGTTGATCTCCGCTGCATAGGCAGCACCTTCTGGCAATTCTCCTTAGATTTGTCATTCAGATTTTCTTAAACTAGCTTTTGATGGGCAAGTTATTTTCTGTTTGGTGTAATTAGGTATACAGTTCCATCATGCCTCAGTCTCATGAAGAAGCACATTATTAATCTGCTATGCTGCTTAAGATTTCACAGACTTCTTAGATTGCTGCAGGCTGTAGCATTTTAGATTGCTGTAGGCTGTAGCATTTATGTCTTATCTTATGGATGTACAGCTTAGCTTTAGAAAGTTTAGTTGGTTGATCTTCGCTGCATAGGCAGCAGTTTCACAATTCTTCTTAGACGTGTCACTCAGATCTTCTTAAACTAGCTTTTGATGGGGCAGTTATTTCAGTCTGGTGTAATTCGGTATATACAGGTCCATCAAAAAGCATCATGATATTGAGTCGGGAATTCGGTAAACTTGGAAACAGGTAACACGATATGTTTGGATGGTGTACATAGGATGCTGTTGGATAAGCCTAATGACGGATGTCAAGGTTCTCAAACCTTACCAGTTCTGCATCATCCATGTGTATTAGTATCTTAGGAATTTATTCACAGTAGCCAGTGGTGGTCCTGGTGCATACTAGCTAGGTATGTCTATATCAGACAATAAACCACAAGCCAAGCTTTGATTGCACTTGAGTAAATATCTTTTGTTAATAATCATCTTCAGGGCAAAGTTAATGAAGCTATGTTGACTCCTTCAACATTCCTGGAAGAAGAAACACTGTTGAAGAAAAGTGGAAGTTTCATCATTCTTGAGCTTGCTACGACTGTCACAGCGTCATTTTTTATAATCATACTAGAGCAGGCACAGGAAGTGCTAATGCAGGAATCAATTTAACTTCAAGTGATGCTCTTAGCCCAGTGTCTGAGTTTACTGGTATACCTGTTAAAGATTCTGACGCTTTATGTTTTTTATTGATCATTTTGTTTGCCTTTTTATACTCTTGTTATGATTTCTTGTTTTATATTCAATGATGTAGTCTTCTTGTGCTGCAGTTAAATGTCTTTAATCTGCTATGTCTGCTCTAGATTCGGGAGACTTCTTAAATTGCTGTAGGCTGTAGCATTTATATCTTGTGGATGTACAGCTTGGCTTTTTTAGAAAGTTTAGTTGGTTGATCTCCGCTGCATAGGCAGCACCTTCACAATTTTTCTTAGATTTGTCATCAGATCTTCTTAAACTAGCTTTTGATGGGGTAGTTATTTCAGTCTGATGTAATTAGGTATACAGGTCCATCTCCCTCAGTCTCATCAAGAAGCATCATGATATGGAGTCAGGAATTTGGTAAACTTGGAAATGGTAACACCATGTGGATGTAGGTGGAATGATGTTGGATAAGCCTGATCATGTATGTCAAGGTTCTCAAACCTTACCAGTTCTGCATCATCCATGTATTAGTTTCTTTAGAAATGTATCCACAGTAGGTGTGGTGGTGGTCCTGGTGGATACTAGCTAGGTATCTCTATATCAGACAGTAGCTGCCGCAAGCCGCTTTAATAACACGGTGAAAGAATCATTGTTGAAGAAAATTGAAGTTTCTTCATTGAAGGAATAGAAACCTGCTGTTTCTGGAGGTTGCTATGACTGTCATACCGTCATTTTCTTACAATAATACTAGAGCAGGCATGGAAGGTGCTAATGAAAGGAATCAATTTAACTTTGTGATGCTCCTAGCAGAGTGTCTGAGTTCAGTATACTGATTTCCTTGTCATGGACTGGACAATAACACCCTTAGCCCCTCTCTTCTGGAGTCTTTCTATCAACAGAAAGAATGATGGAACTCGAAAAACATTTGCCTTGTTGATAGAAAGAATGCCTAGCAAGTCCATAAAACTCGAAAAACCCAAACGAATGAATAGAAAAAAATTCCAACTACCAAGTCATGAGATTTTGTATTGTCGGTTTTGGGTAGCTGACCTTGTATTGAGGCTAATTAGAAAAAGTTGGGCTTAATTATCTCATCCTCTTTTTGAACTTTTAAACTGATTTGGGGAAAAAACGGTTATTGAAAAATCAAAATCAAACGAAGGGATGCATCCTTTCTTCTATTCTTCTTCTTCTCATTAACAAAACTCTACACTTTTTCTACTTCGTCCTATTCTTCTTTGTTCAATTTCATTTTGATTCTGTTAGTTTTACCAATCTTGATAAGATTTATCCAAATACTCTTGCCTTGACAAAGATTGGAAGCGTTGTGTGTCAAATGTTTTCTAGGATCGAAGTTTGAAGAAAAGAAATCAAATGGGAGCTGTTATTGGGAAAGCTGCGAATGGCATCGGTTCTGCTATAGGAAATGCTTTTACTGCCCATTCAAAACCATTTTTGGTGCTTCATGCGAGTAAGAAATGGCCTTTCTTTCATTCGATTTTTTTGTTTTCACTTTTTCGAATATTGGAATCATGGTTATGGGTTACACAGTTTGTGTAGGGCACAGTCAAAACTCAAAAGTAATTTCTTTCAGTAAGGATAAATCTAAAATTCAGTAATTAGGATCTTGTAAAATAAGAGTAACATAAATGGTTAGAATATTACATGTAGAAGGCCTGATTTTGGTTACATAGGTCTTAGTTTGTCAGGGACACACAGTGAACAGCCGATTTTGGTCTAGTTATTCCGATTTTGTCAGAGGGAATTAGATGCGAGCATTAGGTCTGTTTTTCTGCAGCATTTGTAGAAAAGGGGTAATTGTACATGTCTGTCTTTGTTAACTAATAGTTTGTATCTGTTATCAAACATAAGCCTATTCCTACTCACTCCGTATTCATTTTGCTATGGTTTATGAAGTAGTTTCCACTTGTAAACTAATTACAGTGTTATGTACTTCTCTGGAAATTACTACGTGTTTTTCATTCATCTGGTTACTTTGTAGAGATATTTGTTCAGGAACATGGGACTTTACATGTTTTGTCGAGCATTTATGCATCTCCAACATTGTCAGATTGTTGATGGTCTTGGGGCTATGTTATATCAGTATGTTCCTTCAACCTTCTGCTTGAATGTTTTTTTCGTTTGCTTCTGAAAATTCGATTTGGGATGGTTTAGTTGGGTACTAACGCCTCAACAACTGTTTGTTTTCTTGAATCAGTTTTGATGTTCATCTATCTTCTGTTTCAACTGGGGATCATACAATGCGTATGTAGAAGCCTATGTAAAATGTGTTGGTTTGCTTGTCGGAGTTATTGTCATGCAATACAAGACTTCACATGTTGTTTATGGTACAAACTAAAGAACACAAAGCGGGTTAACCGCAGGCGCCGACGCCATTATCGAGACATTGAACAAGGTTATAGTTCGAGCGAAGACTCAATAGAGAGATATCGGAGTTTGAACGTAAGCAGGAAAAGAAAATGGAATAGAGAAAGAAAGACTACAAGGCCTCATTACCCAGTGAAGCTGAAGTCATTAGAAAGGTACCAAAGTAGAAATGGAAGTCGTCACCACCATGCTTTACGTTGGAAGACAAGTGAAGTCTCTGTGCACCTAAAAGGTGGGTCGAGAAGATTAAGGAATTCAAAGCAACTTCAAATCAGAAGACCTGGAAATATTGGGAAACAAGTGAAGGTGTTTAAAAGGAGAAAGATGATCAGGTGAGACTCTCACTTAAGAGTACTAGACCCCTCATCTTGCAAATTAACTCTTCCAAGCTTTTGCGGTGGGTTGTCTAAGGAAGATACTAAGGATAGCTAGGTGTCAATGAGTTTCTAGCATGTACCGACTAATTAAACTAATCAGTGAAATGCAAACGTCAGATTCAAAGTAAGCTATTTCTTAAATTTCATTGTATTTTTTTTTGCAAATGGTGGTACAAGAATTGAGTTAATCATGAAAAGGGGAAAAGAACATGCCTGCAGCAACAATTAATATGCAAATGTCTAAATTGAACTGGTTGTTCCAAACCTTACAATTGTAACTCAGTTTCATCGTCATCCTCTGGTGGATTTTCGTTGAGGTCGAACATCATAATCTTCTTATTCGGTACCTCAACTTGCTCTTCCCAAACTGATAATGTGGATGACTGAATTAGAATGTATAGACTCGTTGATTTTCTTTGGTGGTGGTGAGACTGATGACCTACTAGGTTCAACTTCTCCTGTCTTATGACTCTTTGATGCCCCCCTAGTGCCTGACCTGTCTGAAACATCTTGCTGCATATTCTGCATTTATGGATCTTTGAAGTTGCGAGTGAATCTTGCACTGCAGATTTGACTACTTGTTTTTTCAAGGGATTGCTCTTGCAGCTTGATTTATGACCACCCAAAGCTTGATAACTATTGAAAGATTTCCCACAGAAAGCACAACTGAATGTTTCAGAAGCAGAAGACAAAGTTGTTATCTGCTGCTTACTTGCTTCTAAATATGTCTTCTCCTCAGTTTCCTTCTCAATTCTCGCTTTCTTCAACCCATGTTTTGTACAGACTATGTCCTGCAATTCTCGCTTCTTTGTAACTGGAAACTTTGTGCTTTTGTCTGTCTTTGAGTTTGCTGAATCAATAGAATAGCTATTAGACAAAGCCCATAGATGCATTAGGGTTTCCACTAATTCTTTCTCGCCGAACACTGGTTCCTTTTGTTTCTGAATAGATGATGTTGATGTCGATGAGCTCTTTCGGCCTCTTTTTCTAGTTTCCTCCCATTGAGGGAACACAGCCTTAGATTTCTCAAAAGGTGAACTCCTTTGAGCATCAGAAGTAGATGGCCTTTGAGCATCAGAAGAAGAAGGTGGATTCCTTTGAGCATCAGAAGAAGAAGAAGGTGGGTTCCTCTGACCATCAGAAGTAGCAGGCGAGCTCTTTTGTTTAATGTCTGAACCGGAATTATGAATTGAATAATTTTGAATACCATTTTCCTGCATTGGGAAACCTAGGAATTTATTATTAACCTTTATGCGAATCTTCATCTTCTTCTCTCTGGATTTGCTAAGAACAGAGTAGCGAGACAAAGGTTTTTGAGTAAACAGAACAGAAATTAACCCTAGAAGATGAACTTGAATGAATGTTAAAATCAAACTGAATACCGAGAAAGATTAACAAGCTAATATGGAACTCTAGTCCAGTTTTATACACTCCAATTACTCTAGTCCAGTCTTTTTAGTTTTATAATCCTGATTCACTTCAACTTCGGTCACTCCCAATTTCTAAATGTCAGTCTTTCCTTAAGTTGAAACTAGGACAGCCCAAGAAATAATGTGGCCCTAGAGTCGGCCTGCTGGTTGTGCCCGCCTGTCTCTTGGACTAGCAGACTAGGTTGTGAAAAGGTGGAGGTTGTCAGCATATTGAGGTAACCATCTGATGCTAAATGCTGCATCTGTTTCCTATTTAATGCTACAGTCCAACCTCCGTAAATGAATAGAATTGGGACTGGAAAAAAAATACTCGTATAGCGAGGTTATTTATTATCGATAAATAAATATTTATTTATTCAGAGAGTATTTTTATCTTTTTATTTATATAACTCTGAAGTTTTTGAACTAGAAGTTTGTCAATTAGAAAAATGATTTAAGAATTAACTGACGTCGCTTCTATCTCGTGCTATAGAAATGTAAAGGTTGCCGTACATTTTTTTGAACTAGTTTAATGAGATTGATGCAATTATGAAATCTCCCAAGGACAAAGAGAATATCGAGTCAAGAATAAATTATGAGAATAATCTTAAATTAGATGATAGTAGTATTATACATATATGTCATCAAAAGAGGCACCGCAAGCATTAATCATCATAAAACAGTTTTTTCTACAACAACAGCAAAATATCCCAGAAATTATGCATGCATTGCGAAAGAATAAGAATGGGAGACATTTAAGTTTATTTTGAAGGAAATAAAAATCAACTTTAGATGCTGTTGTGTAGAAGAAATGACTCCCGATAAGAACATTGTTAATTGGATGAAGTATTTTGGTTTGTTCATATATATATTTCATATGAAATTTAGTGATTATTCATTTATATCTACGTAAGGCCTTTAAGGACTCATTTTTTGTATACATTAATGCATTTAGCAAGATTATTCATTTATCATCCTTGCGCAAGTCGGCATCGACGAAAATTATCCATTTGGCGAGATTATTCATTTACCGAGCATTCATTTATCGAGGTTAGACTGTATAATAAAGCATAAATTTGGTCGAAGCGGTGTAATTAATCAATCGTCAAGTAAATCTATCACGATAGGGTGATTTTTGTTTACTACGTACTGAACTCTATATTCTCTATTTGATAGGTGTTGTAAACACCTAATTTTATAAGCAAAAGAAGAAGAAACATCGTCTCAAAAGCCAAAAACATCATTTCATGAGAAATTGCTACTGGAAGCGAAGCCGAGCCAAGCACAACCATTGCAGCTTAGTCTAGAGAAGCGAGGGCGAACATTCTTGGCGGCGGTGGCGCCTTGAGACATACTTGGTTGGCCCTTATCCAGATTCGTTTGGGTGGCATGTCATTTTTCCTACACAAGACACGAAAATCGAGAGAGAAATCAATTCTCTATCATTGCTTGTTTTTCTCCTTCTTTACCTAAACCAATGGCGGCTCCATTGAGAGTTGTTGTCCGAGAGTTCGAGATGGAGGCGTTATTGATAATCTGAATTTAGTGAGAAAACCGGAGCAATATCTCGATTCTTTGGATCTATTAGAGAATGAAATGGAGTTCGGTTTGAATTAAAGAAATCAAGGATTACAAGTCGGGGTTTGGTTTTTTTTGCTCATGTAGAGATCGAGATGAACAGAGAAGAAAAACAATGAATTATTAAGGTTTGAATTAGCTCAAGAATGATAAATTGCGGATGGGTTATGTTTGATTTTGAGTTCGATTGTGAATACGAGGAGAAAAAATGGAGAGCATGTAGGAGAGGGAAATAGGTTTCTGAAATTTGTTATCTTGATGTTGTTGTTGAACTACAGGTCTGGATTGTTAAGAATCTGTATTGATGTGGCTGGTTCTTGAACACAGTGAAGATGGTGATAGAGTTGGTGTAGGTATGGCTGTGCTGTAAAAGAAAAGAAGAGAAGAAATCTGAAATCTTAAGTCTTGGATGAAGGATGAGATGGGTCTGTGGTGATTAAACTGGTTACATAAAAGGTGGTGCTGGTGTTGGCTGTGTGCAAGTTGCGGGGACTTGGTTCAGAAGCTGGGACAGTTAAGGATATGACTGATTCATGGAGATTGTGAACTGCAGTTCAGTTGTGTGTGTGATGGAGAAGGAATTGTGGAGTTTCAAGCAATGAAGTTGATGAGCACGAAAGTGCGACGCATTTTCACCCATAAATACATTAGCTGGGACTCATTTTATCACTAATAAACTTGTTTGTAGGTCGAACATCATAATCTTCTTATTCGGTGCCTCGGCTTGCTCTTCTGGAACTGATAATGTGGATGACTGAATTAGATGTAAAAACTCATTGATTTCCTTTGGTGATGGTGAGGCCCGATGACCTACTGGTTCAACTTCTCTGTCTTATGACTCTTTTGATGCCCCCTAGTGCCTCGACACATGCAAACATCTTGCACATATTCTGCATTCATGGATCTTTGAAGTTGCGAGTGAATCTTGCACCGATTTGACTACTTGTTTTTTTTCAAGGGATTGCTCTTGCCGGCTTGATTTATGACCACCCAAAGCTTGATAACTATTGAAAGATTTCCCACAAAAATCACAAACTGAATTTTTCGAGCGTAAGACAAAGTTGTTATCTGCATTGGTTACTTGCTTCTAAATATGTCTTCTTCCCCAAAGTATCTAACATCTTCTCAATTCTCGCTTTCTTCAACCCATCTTTTATACTGAGACTATGTCTGCAATTTTCGCTTCTTTATGCGGAAACTTTGTGCTTTTGTCTTTCTTTGAGTTTCTTTGAATCAATAGAATAGCTATTAGACAAAGCCCATAGATGCATTAGGGTTTCCACTAATTCTTTCTGCCAAACTCTTGGTTCCTTTTGTTTCTCAATAGATGATGTTGATGGCGATGAGCTCTTACGGCCTCTTTTTCCAGTTTCTTCGCATTGAGGGAACACGGCCTTAGATTTCTCGAAGTAGAAGACCTTTGAGCGTCATTAGTAGAAGGTGAATTCCTTTGAGCATCGAAGAAGAAGAAGATGGATTCCTTTGAGCATCGGAAGAAGGTGGATTCCTTTGAGCATCGAAGTAGCGAGCGAGCTCTTTTGTTTAATGTCTGAACCGGAATTATGAATTGAATAATTTTGAATACCATTTTCTGCATTGGGAAACCTAGGAATTTATTATTAACCTTTATGCGAATCTTCATCTTCTTCTCTCGATTTGCTAAGAAAGTGTATAGAGCAAGTACTGAGACAAAGGTTTTGAGTAAACGAACGAGAAACCCTAGAAGATGAACTTGAATGAATGCTAAAATCAAACGGAATAATGAGAAAGATTAACAAGCTAATATGGAACTCTAGTCCAGGTTTTATATACTCAATTACTCTAGTCCAGTCTTAAACTATAATCTGATTCACTTCAACTTAGGTCACTCCCAATTTCTAAATGTCGGTCTTTCCTTAAGTTGAAACCGGACGACAAGAAATAATTTGGCCCTAGGCCAAACTAAGGAACTTGACTCTCAAGTCTAACCATATGATGCTAGTTGTAAGCCATAGTGTAGTCCAGGGGCGGAGCCAGAACTTTGTTGTTGGGAGGACAAATACAACCAATGACTAATAACAACATTGTATACTATGGCGGCCGTAGGTCGCCCGAAATTTTTTAGTACTTTTTTCAAATGTTCACTGCACAAGTTGCAAATGCTTTGAAATTTGACGTAATCACTTATATTATCTAGGTATGTTACAATAATTTATCAAATTTTGGGGGGACAAATATGCAAAATCCATAATTTCCAAGCCTAATTTGGAAACTTCTAAAATTTGAGGACAGTTGTCCTCCCTAGTCCCCGTTCAGCTCCGCCCCTGGTGTAGTCGGCCTGCTAGTTGTGCCCGCCTGTCTCTTGGACTAGTAGACTAGGTCGTGAAAAGGTGGAGGTAGTCGGCATATTGAGGTAACCATCAAATGCTAAATGCTGCATCTGTTTCCTATTTAATGGTACAGTCCGGCGACTCCAGCCTACGTAAATGAATAGAATTGGGACCCAGGGAAAAAATATTTGTGTTATTTATTATCGATAAATGAAAGAATTTGGGACTGGAAAAAAAATATTCGTATAACGAGGTTATATATATCGAAAATTGGGTCAATTACCCAAATATTTTTAAAACATGGTTCTAATGGACGAGTTTATATATATATCGGAAATTGGTTCAATTACCCAAATATTTTTAAAATATGGTTCTAATACACGAGTAAAAATTAATACTGGTGAAATTGACACCAAAAAATTGCAAGAATGAATGCGGATTCATCCTGGCTTAAACTTAAAAAATAGGTGTTGATAATTCATAATGAATTCGTAATGAACTCATAATGGTTGTTCATATTGTAGGATTGATAATTCATGTTGTAAATTGAATTCGTAATGATAATTAAGTATTGTAGTTTATATATTGTAGAATGAACTCGTAATAGGTGTTCATTATGGTAGTTCATATTATAAAATGAACTCGTAAATAGTAGTCCATATCGTAGAATGAACTCGTGATAGGTGTTCATATCGTTGAACGAACTCTAATGGTATTTCATATATGGTAGAATGAACTCGTAGTATTATTTCATTATACCAGTTCATTTTGTAGAATGAACTCGTTTGTTACTTAATCTTAAGAGTTCATTATGTAGAATGAACTTACATGATATTGTTTTTCAGACAGTTCAGTTTTTAAAATGAACTAGCTAGTGGGTAGTTCATTAATGTAATTCATTTTAGAGAATGAACTCACATAATAGTTCATTTTATAGTTCATTTTTAGCTAAAGAATAAGATAAAAATTAAAAGCTTTGAAACATAGCAATAATGGTACTCGTTGGAAAGCTCTCGTCGAGGGATTTCCGAATATATAAAATTTATCATTTTTAGACATGTGGTTCAAAAGATATTTCAGTTTGAAGTTTTTATTTATTTACTTTTATATTAAGATAGAGAAAAAAAATGGCTTTTCCGCCACTCTAAAAAAAACTATGATATTATTGATGACGTCATCCCGTGTGGGTGTTGTCCACCCTAGGACCAAACAATAATACTCCTTTTGTTCCTAATTAATAGGCTGGTTTTGTTTTTAGAGAAAAATTAAGGAAATTAAGAGAAATAATCATTAAAAGTGGTCTCATAACACTTGTCAATAAAAGAAGTGAAGTGAAATGGTCCCTATGACACTTGTCAGCAAAAGAAGTAAAGTGAAATGATCCACATGACACTTCTCATCAAAAGAAGTTAAGATAAAAGTTGTCCCAGAAAACTAAAGTAACATTTGACTTTCCCAATTAGTAAACCACCTATTTTTTTGAAACATCTATTTATAGAAACCAACCTATTATTTAGGAACGGAGGAGTATATATTTAACCAAACAGATAATTGATTTGGTTAAGAAGACCAAAAAACCTGTTACCTACTATATATCAGGTGAGACTACCACTATAAGAGACTACTAGATTTCTTCAAACAGATTGATTTTGCAATGGGAGTTTATCAATGAAGTAAGAGCAACATGGGGATTAACTAAAACACCAATTATATCTCCATACAAGCACAAAATTCTAAACAATGTTTTCATTATGCAATTTAAAATGCTGGAATCGGACTTTCATAAGGTGAAAGAGTGCAAGCCATGGTTTGTGAAAGGAGATCTAATTGTGATAAGAGAAATACCAGAACATGAATACCAAGCGATGGGAGTCTAAATTTTCGGCATGAGATTTTACGGCTTAAAGTCTGTGGATGTTCCAATTCGGTATATTTCTATAGATGGGCTGACAAGTGTAGTTGAGCCCAACAGTGAATATCAAGAACAAGACCCTCCTTTCGGAAATAACTTGCTAGAAAAAGATGTCATGGTGAAAGTCCTAGTCGATACAAAGAAAGAAATTGAGAGGTCAATGGAAGCAATGTGGAAGAGGAGGAAACAACGGTGATTAGGTATGAGTATGACGCTTTGCTGCCCGAATTTGTGCACAAAATATAATGCCATTGATCACCCTATGCATCCATGTGAAGGAAGGAAAGGCAGTGGATAAATCCCAAAGGGAAAAAAGGGGCATCCAGGAGTGGAAGTGGAAGTACGCGAAAACGGTGGCAAAAATGCTTTTCGGGAATGAAGGTACTTGGGGAGCGGGAAATACGGAATCTGCTATTCAAAGAGTTGATGTATTAATGTTGGATAATGTGAAGGTGGGTAGAGATACTGACATCAACACACAACTATCTTGGGAGAAAGGAGCAGAAAACGCATCAGTTATGGAAAAACAGAAAAATGTGTGTGGGGAGCAAGGAAAAGAAAGGTATAACAATTGGAACTTGATTGATAAGATTATGCCCCAAAATGGGATAATCTTTAAGGAGGTTGCGGAAATGAATCAGTATACAACAACCAGTTTCACAGATTTACTAACTCAATCAGCTTATACACCAGACTTATTTCCAAATAACCACTCCACCGAGTTAATCAAATTCAAGATGATAACCAATTTGAGGATAAAAGGAAATTTGTCACTAGAAAAGGGAACAAAACAAATCAGAAAAAAGTTGCTCTGCCTAAAGCAAGTTGTGCAATTGTTAAGGATTATGAAAATAAGTTTTCTCTAGCAAAGAGAAGAGCTTAACTGAAATTCAAGAAGGATCGGAAAAGTCAAAAGAAAGGGAATTGGACCCCGATCAGAATGGAATGGAGTAAATTGTCTCTGTGAAGAAGGAACACTTTTCAATTTGGGTTGTAACAAAACACAAAGAAATCATTCCCCCGAGAAAAAGCCGAGAAAACCAAAAAACCTCTTTTGATCTCATTTCTTACGAAGATGTTTCAACTCTAATGGGTACCAAGACTCACAAGATGCGAACACCTAAGTGAGGTCGAACCAAGGGAGAGAGGATCCACCACGTATTACACACCATAATATTCCCCCTAGCCTTGGCATCCAGGTAAAGACTAATCGATCTCTTGCCATCATTATTGTGACAATATGCTCAATTTCTTATATCTTTGTTGCCTACACCAAGTATATCCCAAGTTATACTCATGATCTTAATGCCTTTTTTTCATTTCCATATTGTCAAAAATCATATAATGCACAACCGTGACATAGATTTCATCTCTGAAACTATAATTGAGCATATTTATACTTCAGAACAACACAAATCGCATGGTTAAAATTTATCTATGCTTTTGTTATTCATGATAATAGCTTGGTTAACATAGATAGAATCTTGTCTTTCAAGTTTCATCTCGCATAACAATCATTATAGACACCATGTTGGTAACTTGAAGATAATATCTTGAACTGTCAAGGAATTGGGAACCCCCTCACACAAAATTACTTAACGATTTGGTTAAAATGTACAACCCCGATATACTTTTTCCCATGCTGAGACTAAAAATGGGAGGGATGTTGTCGACAATATCATTAGGAATTTGGGGTACAAAAATTTCTTCATTGTTGAGACTATTAGAGCAGCGGGAGGGTTGGTAGTAGCATGGAAATTAGGGATAAAACTGAAGGTGGGGTGTTTCTTTAAAAGTTTGATCAATCACATGTGATTGACACAAGAACAAAGAAGGAAAGCATCATCTCATGTGTTTATGGACCGACGAGTGGAATCAAGTATGAATTACGGAATTATATGGCTCAAATGGGAGGTGGTTTGGCAGGGGAATGGATAGTTATTGGAGATTTGAATCTCACTCTCAGTGCTAATGAAAAAAAGGGTCCGGGTAGTTTCAATAAAGCTGAGGCAGATATAATCAAGTGCCTTCTAGACATGGCCAACTTACAGGATCTTGGTTTCATTGGGTATCAGTTTACATGGACTAATAAAAGAAAAGATGCAGAACTTACTGAAGTTAGGCTTGACAGAAGCATGGCCAATTTCCAATGGTGCAACAATAACAGATATGCTACTTAACCCATCTCATGGCAGTTGGTTCCGATCATCTGCCAATCATGCTCAATACCAAAAAGTTCAAACGTCGCTGGTAAAATACCGTTTAGAGTGATGGGAACTTGGCTAAAAGAACCTACTTGGAGAGAGGTAATCAACAACAATCTGGAATCACGGTGGATGGAAGTAATGCTTATACCACCGGTCCATAGGCTAAGAAACACCAAACACCACATAAATATCTCCAATGTAACCTCCTTTGGGGACATCAAAACCAATTTAAATAGAGCCAAAAAACAACTAATGCAGACTAGTGTTGTAGCCAACCTGAGGAATAGAAGTGAAGTTCTTAGGAAATTAGAAGAAGAGGTCGAACATTGGTACAAAGTTGAAGAAAATTTCTGGAAGGACAAAAGTGGGGATCAAGAGGTGCAACTAGGAGACAGGAACATAGCATATTTTCATAGAAAAACAGTCAATAGGTATCGTAGAAATATAATAGAAGCCATTAAAGATAGCAATGGCAACTGGGTGGAAGGAAGAGATAGTGTCGCTAATGCCATAACAAGCCACTTCAAGCGGTAGCCACCACCTCTAAGCCTAATACCGAGCCTAGCTACCTTAGTGACATCCGAAGCAAGTTCTTGAGGAGGAAAATGCCGGACTCACGAGAGAGATACCAAGCATGGAAGAGGTTAAAAGCATTGTTTTCTCTATGGAACCGGATAAATCTCCCGACCGGACAGTTTCACACCTAGGTTTTCCAGATGAATTGGGGGTAGTTGGGCAAGATGTGCATAATATGGTTAAAAGTTTCTTCATCTCTGGCCACATCCTTAAAGAGATAAATACAACTTTCATTTCTCTTATACCGAAGGTCGAGTTCCCACAGGAAGCAAGTGATTATAGACCCATTAGCCTAAGCAACATCATCTACAAGGTTATCTCTAAAATCCTAGCAAATAGGCTGAAGAGCTTACTACCCAACATAATCTCGCCCTACCAAGCTGCTTTTGTTCAAGGTCGGCAAATTTCGGATAATATTTTCATTGCACATGAACTCATTCACACTATGAGAGCACAAAGAGGTAAGGAGTTTTTGATGGGATCAAAATTGATATGTCAAAAGCGTTTGATGAGTGGAGTGGGAATTTTTAATTGCCATCATGCAAAAGCTAGGTTTTAGCGTCGGTGGTGTAATTTAATCAAGCAATGCATATGTACCGTCTCACTGCGGTTTTCTTGAATGGTGTTCCATGTAAACAGGTTTGTTCCCTCTAGAGGACTTAGGCAGGGAGATCCTCTATCTCCCTACCTCTTTATCCTATGTATGGAAGTGCTCTCGAGAGCTATCTCCAAGGCAGAGGATTCAAACCTTATTCATGGGATAAAGGTGGGGTGCAATGCCCCTCCAATATCCCATTTGCTTTTCGCAGATGACTTGTTGATTTTTAGCAGTGCTAGGGGTACTCAGGCAGAAAATATTTTGAAAGTTTTAAATGAATTTAGCACTGCCTCAGGCCAGCTCATCAACATGGAGAAATCCGAGAATTTTTCGGTCAAACACTCATCAGACCATCTTAGATAGTGTTGTAAACATACTAGGAGTCAAAAGAATTTCACTCAATGATAAGTACCTAGGGTCACCGCTATTTACTCATACTTAAAAAATGGATTCTTTCAAACCTATTGTAACTAGAGTTAAATCTAAGTTACAAGATTGGAAGTGTAAAACTGTTTCTGATGCTGGTAAAATGGTTCTAATTCAATCGTCTTCATCTACTGTTTCGTTGTATCAAATGAATTGTTTTAAGGTTCTGTGCAACGTTGATAAAGAAGATAGATAAGTTACAGCAATGGATTTCTTTTGGGGTAAAGATGAACATGGCGGTAAAGGAGTGTACCTTAAGGCTTGGGTTGGTTTTTGCAAACCAAAGAGCATGGGAGATATGGGCTTTTCGGATATCAAGTGCTTTAACGCTACAATGCTAGCAAAAGCAAATTGAGACTGCTCAAAGAGCCGGGATCTCTGTGTGAAAGTATCTTCAAGAGAAAGTACTACCTAAACACGGATATTCTCGATAAATCTAATGTGTGCTCTCCTAAAGCCTCTTGGGTGTGGAAAAATCTTAACAGGGAAGTGGACAACATCGTGGAAAATGTGGAATGGGTGGTGGGAAATGGGAGCATAATTAAAGTTTGGGTCGACAAATGGTGCCCAACAAAAGGCATTATGATGGAACCAAAGACACCCAACTCGAAGGTGATATATCTGCAGGGAAATGATGATATGTAGTGATGACAGATGGAGATGGAACTTGAGCAAGCTCCAAGACTACTTTGATGAAGATCTTGTTAATATTGTTAGAAAAATTAGGATAAACAAGAACAAAAAAGATGAAGTAAGATGGATGCTTGAGAAAAATGGAAAGTTCACCACCAAGTCTCTCTATAGTAAGTCGATTAGAAGAGGCCATGCGAAAATCCGAGACAAGAAAGGGTGCGAATAGGATTTGGAAAATGAATATACCGCTTAAAGATCAAAACTTTCATCCTGGAAATGTTTTCATTCGATCCTGCCGTTAAATGGGAGAATAGCACAGATTCTACCTTACATCAACAAGATATGCCCCTTGTGTGGGAAGCGGGGAAGAAACTCTAACCCATCTCTTTATGTTATGCGATTTTGCTTTATCTGTGTATGCATTTCTTGGTTTCAATGTTTCTCTTGTGATAAATGGGAAGCTTAACTTCCATTTTTGGTTGATAAACTGGTTTGAAAGAAAGGAAATTAAGCTGTTTGGTCCCTTACATTGGTCAGACATAATGGCCATTGTAGTGTGGGAAGTTTGGAGATCAAGATGTGATCTAGTTTTCGGGAAAATAAAGCTTTCCTCTAAAAGGGCAAGTGATAACATAATTAGGATGCTATGTGTAACTAGGAGAGGAATGAGAATAAATGAACAGGAAGGAGCTATACTGATTAACAGTTCGCAAAAGCCTGTTGAAATTAATCTAGGAACTACAAAATTATCTATGTCATTTAGTCTTAATAATGATAATCATAATGGGGGTTTGTCTCTAATGGTCTCTAATTATGTAGGAAACTATCTTGGAGCAAGGTGCAAATTCATCGCAGGAAGCTCAGGAGAGGATGTAGAGGAGATGGCGGCTTCTACAACAATCTCGAAGCTACGATCTCTCTGTTGATAACGATAAAGTCAGAATCCCAAATGGTGCATGCGGGCAACAATAGTAATTTTAGTCTATGTATTAAGGACCTACAGTCTTTCAGTTTGATTCCGGCTTACGGAAAACTTATATGTGGTTAGATTAGCAGAATTATGTTTAAGTCAACAACTCAGTGAGCATTGGGGTATGGGTGAGATAACCCCTCTTTTGGTTAACATGCTTCACTTACCGTATGCTAGATCTTATGGAATGTAATCTCCAGGGCTAGCCCTGTTTTATCTATTAAAAAAAAAAAGACTACTAGATTTCATCTTGCACTCCTCGTTAACTTTTCCAAGAGCGACTCCCACTATAAGAGACTACTAGATTTCATCCTGCACTCCTCGTTAACTTTTCCAAGCTTGTGCTCGGTGGTTGTCAAAGGAAGAACTAAGGCCAGTGAGGTGTCAATGAGTTTCTAGCATGTACCTGAACCGATTAATCAAAACTAATCAATAAAATAAAATGAAAATGTCAGATTCAAACTAGGCTCTTTCTTTAAATTTCATAAGATTTTAGTTGTTTTTTTATCTCCGAATGACCAAACACAAAAAGCAAAACCCAAAACAAAAGAAAAACCAAAAAAATCCATTACCGGGATCTGAACACAATAAATGGAATCTAAAATATGTAGCAAAAGAAGACTTCAAGCCCCACAGAAAAACAGGCAGCTCAATATACCATTTACACATTCAATACTACTCGGATACTTCAATTTTATACCATTTAGCTTGAACAAACCACGGCACCTTATTCCTACTAAAAGAAAACAACACTGATTTGGAATCTGAAGCAAAACAGACCCTGCAAAAATGCTTCTCAACGCCGCATTCACCAGCACAAATCAAGGCCATAACTTCAGCAACAAAATTTGAAGTTATACCCAAACCACCTGCAGTTGCTCCCAAAAATAGACCACAATGATCTCTTCCAATAAAGCCAAACCCTGCCATACCAGGACCCACCAGAAACCCCATCACAGCAAAAATAGGACTTGGTTCAAAGCAGGGAATTAAAGATAACCTCTTTAGCAGAGCAGCTTCTGCACCGTTCTACTCTTATGTCAAAGAAACGAAGAACTTGCAAGTCATAGGCTGAATTCCTCATTTCCCCCTCAATCTGCATTCACATTCCTTGGTGGAATGCAGAATCCTCAACTTCACCTTCTCCAAATTAGGATGAAAATTCTCATACCAAATTCTGTACCTTAAAAGCCAAATTTCAACATTGGCTGTAAACGCAGAGAGTAACCAAAGTTCTTTAATAACTGCACTTTGCTGATCAGGAAAGTGTAGGACATCCTCAAAAGAAGTAGGATTCAGAAATAGAAAAATCCTTCCTAACCACTGCCATATCAATTGTGTTCTAAAGTATCTTGATAATTGCTACAAAAATAACATTCTGAAAACAGTATGAAATCCCCTGCTTTTGCACAGCCTCTTCAGTGGTACTAATGCTATGCATAATTTTCCATATATTGCTAGATAAGGAAGGGTGATTACCTGGATTCCAAAATTTTTAGTCCCAACTAAGAGCAGGTAATTTGAATCTGATTCTTTGAACAGCGGCAGCAACAGAGAACTTCCATGAATATCACCAACCCAAACTTTGTAATCATGACCTCCAGCAATACTTGGAAGATCAGCAACATCGAAAAACTTAAGCATTGGAGTAGGAATCTGCCAAGCTTCATTTCTTATTAATTCAGAAACTTTCATTTCCTTGTGAGAGCATGTATAAAATCATCATCAGGAAAACTCAGAAATTATAGTCTTGTCATAAATCCAAGTATCTTTCCATACAGAAATTTGTGCCCATTCCCAACAAATCCATCTAACATCTTGCATTAAATCATTTATGACCCACTTTATTCCAGGCCAAATTGAAGATTACCTGTAATATGAAATCCAATCACCATCTTTATTTTGAAATTTGGCCAACATAAACTGGAGACAAGTTATCGTTCACAGTTATTGATCTCTAAAGTAACTTCATTAAAAAAAGCTTTAATAAACCTTCTATATGGTACACAAACCTTCTCCGCTTCAAGGTGACAACTTCCTTAACTGCCGGATCTCCTGACCATAAGAAATTTCTTACCATTCTCTCACACACCTTGATAAGTGATAACACTTTTAGGCCACTTATAAACCGCCATGTTATATATGGAACACAGCACAAAACAGATTTTAACCAAACCAATTGAGTTTGAAAAGGCAATAATCTTCCTCTCCAACCAAGAAGCTTGGCTTGTAGCATCTTGACAATTCCCCAAACATGACATGACTTGATACTACTAGGTTTCAGAATTACACCTACGTACTTGTCAGGGAAACTGGAAAATACATGCTCATTCTGCTAGCAATCTGACTCCTTCCATTAGTAGAAATACCATCAACAAACAGTTTGCTTTTATGTTTACTAATTACCTGACCAGAAGAATTATACTCATTTAAAACTTGCATTAATTGATCCACACATATTTTATTTCCATTACAGAAAATGAAAATATCATCTTAAAAAACAGATGAGTCGGACTAGAACCACCTCTAGAGACCATTAAATTGATCAAAGTATCAAAACTACACAAGTTCAATATATCTTCAACCATTCCTCCATTTACTTCCTCTGCGGAAAAGGGTTATCCCAGGAACTGAGCCAACTTTATCAAATGAAGTTTGGATTCTTTTTCATTTCCTAAAACATGATCCCAAAAGGCTCCAAAGTCAACAACACCTTCTTCACAAAACTTTTCACAGCATTCTTCTGAAAATGAACTAGATGATGATTCCAAATTCCTTGTCTATGTTTGTTATTGAAATGCCAATATGATATATATAAGTATCCTCTGGATCTACATAAATAAACTAGCTTACACTTTGAATCCTTAATACGCTTAATAGATTCCTGCAGTGATGCAAAAGGAAAATGAGTTGCTAAAAGCCTGTTATTAGTATTTTTGGAGAAGCTGCAGGTTAAATCCAGGTTTGATCAGACAAGTAAATATTATCCAAGAATGGAACAAGTGAATGAGGATTGTTTATGAGAAGAGGATGCTATTTCTAACATTTCCTCCCAAATCCTACTCTTGAGAAACTAGAGAATTATGTGCCATGAGAAAATAAAGTGCATGCTTAAAGTGAGGGGTTGCAGTAACCCTTTACATCGAATTTCAATCTTCCACAAATGCGATTTTGTTCCAGACTCAACCATAGCCAAAGGAATTTATCTGCATTGGGGATTTCCGTCTCATCATTATTTACAAACAAGTTTATGCAAATGTTCTTCCATTAAACTAAAAGTCAGGTAACCATAAATCTCGGCAGATGTGCAACTAACAAAACAAGATACACCCAAACTTCGAGTTTATGGTAAACAAAGATGAGATGGATGATGTAAGGATAGAGAGTAATTAATAATAGTAATTGCAAAGGCTTTGAGAAAAGGTATATGTATTTACTAACCAATATCAAAATGAAACCATTGTACTTGTAAGGATGCCTTCTGCCTTCAAAACTTGATCCCGATGTTTTTGTATTTTCTTCTCCTAAAGCTTTCAATGATGGGTGCTTGTTTCTTTCTCCTTCTTTTTTAGCCCACGCCTTCCATGCTTGTCTCTGTTTGTTGATGTTCTCTCGCAGGCTCCTCTCTATGTCAGCAAGGGGCGTTACTTCTTGTTCATCTTTCTCGAATGGATCTTCAACCTTCAATCCTGACTCCACCCAAGACTCGAATACCTTTCTGCTTTGTGCTGGATTCTTTTTACAGATGGATAAGTCGCCGTCTTCAGCAGATGTACAGCTTCTAAGGTGTAATTCATCGAGGCTGTCTACTTCGGTTAATTCAATCATCTTTGTATCCTCCTCTCCCAATGCTTTCAGTGAAACAAAACTGTTTACATGAAGCAACGCTTCCGTAACATCCATACCCATATTTCGCACAGAATCCAACAGACATTCCAATTTGTTGTCTCTAGTTTGTTTCAAGTCATGACTGTAGAAAGTGCATTCATAGAAAAAGAGAACTTCATCATCCTTCGTCACATCGAAGATTGTAGCATGTGGTACATAAATGAACTCACACCCAAATCTAAAAGTACTAAAATCCTTACTCCAGTGAGAGTATTCATTTCCATTATTCCCTTCTTTAATGACCATATGTCATATGCAGTATAATCATGTTCATGAACAATGCACAAGGATCCCCCAAGACCCGAAGTTCATAGCCCGAGGATTTGTTCAAAGGCCATTTATTTATGGAAACAAGTTGGTTTCAAGGACATGATACTGAACTTCTCTTCAGTCAAATCAAAAGCCACAATATTTCCTTGTGCATTGTCTACCCAATGAAGAGCTCCGTCCACAAATACGCTTGGATAAGTCGGTTTTAGTTTGTATGTGATTTCGCTTGTGTATCTCCACCCTGCACCACTGCCAAGAGTGTACACATAAACCCGATTTCCAACTTCACAAAAACGTCCGTGGATTTTAACAACCTTGTATTCATTTGTAGAAGGAATGTAACCAAATCCACAGTGAAAATAATTAACTGAACCAAATGTTGTATCACTCAAACTTGGAAGTAGAAGATATTCTTTTGTAACAGGGTTGCATATATAAATAGGTTCATCCATTCTAGAATCTGGATCCATAGAAATGCAAACCAACCCATTGCAAGAACCATGAATTTTATAAATTTTTGATTCATCCATAGGGATTAAGTTGATCCTTGTATATCTCATAAAGCAATCATATGGAGCATATTTAGCATAATAAAATTGTTTGGGGCTATTACGGTGATCAGCAATAGAGAACATAAGACTCATCTTACCAGAAGCGGCATCGCCGGCATTGCTCTGTTGATAGACACGGCTTTGATATTTACGAGTGAAAGACCGATCGTAATTGATGAGATTTCTCCAAGTTTTGCATACCTGTTTGCATTGGTATATCGACTCAGCCGGTAAGCGGGAAATTATCTCTATTGTGATATCTGATGGGAGTATCTTCTCCATAACAGAACACTACAGGTATAGAACTAGGTTTACTAATTTTGTTTTTAGAGATTCGATCTCAATTTGCGCCGCTCAATTTTTGAACAATTTTTTCCAGAGATTGGATCTCAATCTTGAAGATACATGACAGAGAAGGTTTATATTTGTAAACGGACTCTTTCAAAAGGCTGTAAACAGACCAGGCCTGTGGGACCATACTTTTGAGCTTGGGCTCAAGGTGGAAACTTAACGAGGTTGGATGTATTTCATGACCTTTTGAAATCCGTGGATATGGTGCCACTCATGTCCAATCCATCTAAACGGCGGGTGATGGTTTCGATCTGTATCCAGTCCATCACCCGCAGATTTGATATCCACAGGTAGACGGATGTGTGGACTGAATATGGATAGTCCGTGGATTCTATTTAAGATTCTATTTAGAGCAACTGCAGTGGGCGACTAAACCGATTTATTTGGTAAAAGAACCAGGCGTAGCGGGACGGACCATCGACCAAATCCCAGACTAAACCCAAATTCCAGACTATATTTGGTCGGGGACCAAAGACTAAACCCAAATATAGTCGAGCGTTGATATAATGTTCGCTCCAAAACCAGGCGAACTTAAAGTTTACGCCCCACACCAGGCGGGGATAAAGTTTACGCCCCACACCAAGCGGGGATAAAGTTTACGCCCCATTTTTTTTTTTTTATCTTTGATGGGGCGTTGATATAATGTGCGCCTGGTGTATGTTCGCCCCACACCAGGCGCACATTATATCAACGCCCATATTTTTATTTTTTTAGTCGGACGGGGATAAAGTTTACGCCCCACACCAGGCGAACTTATAATTTACGCCCCACCAAATTTAGTCTTCTACCGTTGTGTCACGGCACAGACTAAACCCAAATTTTGGTCTTTTTTTCCCTCTTTGGTTATACTCGCACCACTGCAGTTGCTCTAAGAATGATAAAAGCAAAACTAAGTAAAAAAATTCTGACTAAATGCAATCTATATTAAATTAGATACAATCCAAATATAAAAGTTTAAATATTTTTAAACTTAATTTATGTGAGAACTAGATTAAGTTTAAATGCAATCAATATTAAATTAGATACAATCCAAATATAAAAGTTTAAATATTTTAAAAAAAAAATCTGACTAAATGCAATCTATATTAAATCTATAATACAAAACAAAGCTAGGCTAAGTTTGCCTGTCTGAGTGGTGGTCAGGATTTATCCGTGGGAAAGATAAATCAAAGGGTTGTGGTTCTCCGACCACCCCCTACAACTCGCACACACGTGGCATTAATTCCAATATTATGAATGAAAAATGAATACTCAAGTCAAGATATGGAATTTCAAAAATTATAACGGGGAGGTTCGAACTCATGACCTATTGTGTCATAAGAGTGGCCTCTAACCAGTGTTCCACCTTGGTTGGAATTGATAGAAAAGATAAATCAACAGTGGTGGTTTGTTCAACTTAAATACCATAATTGCTTTATTAATTAGTGTTTCACTAATTGCACATAATAAATAATCTATTCATTATAAAGTGTTTTATTAATTAGTGTTTCACTAATTGCTCATAATAAATGACTAATTATTTTTAATTATAAATGTTTTCTTAATTAATTATAATATTTATTTCTAAGATTGTACTAACCATGACCGCACTCTTAAATAATAATCAATCAAAACTAATTCCTTATTAGTATAGTATATGCATACAACACAATAACGATTAGATCAATCAACATAAAAGAAAGATCTATGGTCATGGTTTGTTCAACTTAAATATTAATTAGTGTAAGTGTTTTATTAATTGGTGTCTCATTAATTTCTCATGATAAATGATTTATTAATTTTACATCATAAATGTCCCTTAATTAATATTAATACATATCTACATCAATAAATAATTTTGACAAAAATCAATAGATATTAGTGTTGGCGGTGGTTGTAGAAGAAGAAGTAGGTGGTGGAAGCGGTGGAAGGTGTTACTAAGTGGTGGAGGTGGTAATATTAGTTTTGGTGGAAGAAATAGTGGTTTTGGATGGTTTTCACGGTAGTGGTATTGGTTTTTTCTTTTTGCATCAAAAATAAATTTTTTTATTTTTTTACATGACAGGGTAACATTGTGTTGTGAAAAAAATATAGTTGGTTGTTAAAAAAATTCTCTTATAAGTTTTGTTTATGCAAGTATTGATTTAACTTTGGTTCTTTTATATTTTTGTGTTAAGTTGATGACTTTTTTAATTTTAATACATGTTTGGTTAACAAAATTTGATACGTATAGGGTGTTTTCTTTGTAATACTGATGTTAGTCTCTCATTTTACCCGTTAGCACTTTGTTTCGATCCCGTATTTGTAGACATTGTTTGACTAATGTTGGGGTATTTGTTTAATCTCACTACGATTAAACCTCGTATGTGTTCTACACATTGAAGGAGATATAAGTTTGTGTTGGCTCTACCTTGAAACTAATAATTTTTCTTCAGAAGGTTAGTTAAATTTATGTAGATACAAATATCAATATGACTATGCTCTTTATTTCCCCAAATTACTTGAGTAACACTAGATGTGAGAACGTCATTCATGCACAACTTAGCATAGTTGGCGTGAAATCTTTTTATCCACAAATTTCTTCAATTTTATGTTATCAATATGACTGAGAAAGAATCTTACACATGTTTTGATTTACTTTTGTAAGTTTGTTTTTTCAGGTCACATGTGTATATCTCAGCCTTCCAATAGCCAAGGGTTCTTCATTTTTATAACTCTCACATTTGCAAAAAATAAATAAATAGTTTTTATCTATAGTAGGGAAAATATTATGGGTTTTTGCTTCACTCCTTAGAGCCTTAGTTATCAATAATTTCGGAACCAATGTAGTCATAAACATCATGGAGTTGGATTGCCAGTTTAGGTACAGGTGTTGTTAGATGAAATATTCTTTTTGAAATTTAAAATTATGGTGTGATGGAACAATAAATAGGGGAAATATCTATTTACTGTATTTTTTATTTTTTTTTTTCATGTTGGCACAACATTATTACTCCGTACAGATAATAAATTGAAAACATGCTTAAGTAAAAAATAAAAAGATCAGGTAACCCATTATTTTTCTACCCAAAACCTATTCGAATATCAAAATAATTACTCACGAAAAAAATGAAGCAAGAGGAATGTGAACAATATCGTATTAAAGACAAAACATCCCGTGCCGTTACGGCACGGGTTAAGATCTAGTTAGATACAATCCACATATAAAAGTTTAAATATTTTTAAACTTAATTTATGTGAGAACTAGATCGTTATTTTCATCATCATTTTTGTCGTCCGTCATTTTCTTTGTAACTTATCAATCTCATCGGTGAGTGGTTTTCAATGATCGATTTTAGTTCATTAAAAAAAATCCTAAATTTCCTGTTTAATTGAAGTTTTCAAATATTATATCCTAAACAGTTCCTGCAAGCAAAATAATAAAGATTTGGAATCACTTAACTGCATGAGCAAGGCTCGAATTTAACACAAATTTATCTAAAAGAAAATTCCCCATTTTAATTGTTGACAATTAAATGAGATTTTAGTAACTTTCTCACATAGTGAAACAACCTATTTTATGGGATCCCATAGTTCTTGAAAGATGTGAAATCAAATTGTTCTTTGTTCAGGATTCTCGCTAAGATTTTATTCGAGAAAAAGAGAAAAAAAGAGATGATTAAATGTAGGTTTTGGTTACCTACATAAACACTGTTTACAAACACTTACACTTTTTATTTTTGGATTGTATTTAAACTATATGTGGATTGTATTTAGTTACCGCCAATAAAAACCTTAGTATATAGTTTAAAAACCGATTTATAACATCTTAAATAATCCTAAGATATATATCCCTATGGAGGTTCATATGCCTTATTTGCGAATTTTTCTCCCACTATAGACTCAACAAACATGAAAAATGGATGGGCAGACACTCAAATTTAAGGTTTTCCCATTGCGGTGGAAGAAGGGACCCGCATTTTTATTTAAGCCGCACGACTCAAGTTCAACCGCCAACGAAATCACCAGAGTCGCGTGGTTGATGTGAAATCCCGAGGGACATAATTTTAGTTATGCGAGGTTTAGGTAGGTCGCCCAACGACCGTATCTTAAACGACTAATCCAATGGATGTATTTGATTTCCCTATAAATACTCCATATTTTATCCGATTCACATCACAAGCCTTCTCCAAAACTTCTCTAATATCTTCTAAAACTTTCTGAAATCCTAATTTCTAGTAAAATGGCAAGCAATTGGTAACAAAAATCCAGTAAAATTCGTGCAGTGAAGTACAACAGGTGAAAATGAACCTATTTATAGGAATTATGTATACTTTACGACAGATGAAAATGAATCTATTTATTAGTGTGTAGAAAATTTATGTCATGTTAGCTCGTCGGATGCTTGTGCTTTGGAGTATTTGAAAGTTGAAGAATAGATTTTGTGGGTATAACATTTGTAAACCCTCACGATATTATAACTCGTCCGCTAGGGACATACGAGCATTTCAAAGGCTTACATGCTATGTGTAAGTAACCTCAAGGAAATGTAGTTGCATACTTTAGAATTAGTTTAGTTTAGTTTCCTTGAGGATTAGCAAAGTCTACATATGGGGAAATTTGATAAGTGTCTTAAACACCTTGATTATGTTTTCTTTGATGTTTTTCGTGTGAATTAGGTATTTTACGCTTGTTTTGAGTTTTATATGTGTTTTGGATCATTTGAGCAAAAGAAGATGAAACTGAGTGAAAAGAGAAAAATAGTCATTTCTTGAACTATGACTATTGAAAGTTTAGCCAAGGTTAAGGGATAGCGCCACTTTTGGTTTGTTAAGAAAGTACTAAAGGCAACTTAATGTAAGATCAGGGTTGTTTATTTCAGGGCAAGGGTAATGGGATGACACTTCAAGCAACCCATATATATATATACATTGGGCACCTCAATATGGCCCATGTTATAAACCTAATTCCCAAAAAATAGTTTCAGTTTCGATTTTTTCTCCCCGTTCTTTTCCCATCTACACCTTGAGAAGAAAGGAAAGAATATTAGAGAGGGTTACGATGGTTGTTGCCAAATGAAGTGACATGCCTCTTGGGTTTGAAGAGCTAAAAAGCTACATAAAGAGTTGTTTCCAAGTATTTATAATGGTGATGGCGATTTTATAGTTAGAGTTGGTGGTGGTTGTCTGGTGGAATTTGAAATGGAAACTAAGGTTTGGTAGGTGTTCTTGAAGGTGTATGACGAAAGCGTTGAAGACGTAAAGATGATCAAGAACCGGTGCTCATGAAGATCGGAGAAAATACGAGAATTCGAAGTTGTTGTGAATGAATGGTGATGTGTGGGGTGCTTTTGAGTTGAATCGGGGAAGGATTAGAAAAGAGATGTTGAAATACAAAAAGGAATCAGGGAATAAGAAATGATGTAGCTACAATTGATTTTTAAATGACAAGGGTACCCAAGTACAAAATAAATTTTTTTTCCCAACATATAAGTCTGATACCTTGAGTGATCGTCATCGACAAAGTCGAGACATTACAACTTCAATATATTCAGTTGATAATAGTTACGGTTCAAAACCGATTTACTATAGGATCAATATCAAATTATTAGAATTAACGTACAAGTGTTATATACTTTATTATAATGAAACACTTATCATGCGGAAGTAAAGTAAATGACACAACAAGATTTTGTTAACGAGTAAACCGCAAATAAAGAAAAACCGCGGAACCTAGTCCAGTGTTGAATACTCTCAAAATTAAGCCGATATACAAAGAACAAAGCCAACTTCGTATAGTTGAGATCAAGTAATATACCCCTAGTTACTTAGTTACCTCAGTATCCCCGTCTACAACCGTCTGACTAACGCACGTGAATCTCAAGATATCATTATCTTGAGTTGCTTTAACGATGTAAAGTCTTTGGCACTCAACTCATTTTGATCGTATTCCAAACAGTAAAGGAACAAAGTTGTTTGGTAACTACCCCAATAATATTTTAAGAAAATATTCGTTGAGTTTTTACAAAGGCTCTTCCGTTTAAACTAGTAAACTTCTTTATCGGGTAAGATCAATCCAAATCTGAAAATCAGATATAGATTTACAACTATCAGATTCGGATACTGAAGAATACCACCAAATGATAATTTCCGATCTAAACAATTATATGATCAAATCTATCAAAGATAAGTTAGATCTTAGTTGAATCCCAGCCGATCTAGATGTGTGCACAAACATCACGACATACGAAAACCAATCAGAAAAATCTTCTTGTCTTCAAATCTTCAGTCATCTTCTATTGTACCTGCACAACACAAACTTGATTCCACTTATTATCAATCACATGCAAAACTGAGTCTGTTAACAATGGATGATCACAAGTTGTATTCAGGTTTAAAACTAGTTCTGAAGATCCTATCAATACTTTGATCTAGTTTGAGTGACCGCATATCGAAGAGAAGGCTCTCAAAAAAAAAAAATAAAACTAGGTGCAATCCAAGTTTCAACAACCGTTAATAATCAAATCAATAATATATCTAAAAATTAAAATAACAATGCAATTATCTAGTTTCCCACCAACGGTACTCAGAGCTTCTTGATCCCCGTAAGTCTTTAAACGAGCGGACGTAAGAGATTTCTCCTAATTAGGTACTTTCCTCTCCGGATAGTCGGCTCCACCAGAAACAACACGAATGAAGACCAAGGTTGTTTTTGACAAAAGGAAATTCAAAACCAAAAGATTCTCAAGATATGCAATAAGTACCTAATTTTGGTTTTCATATTTCCAACTAATATCCAATCAGAATATGAAATCTCTCTTTAAAAAATATCCAATATTATTTTAGTACTTTAATAATATAGCTTTTCAAGAGATATGTTTTGATTGCTGGAAATCGAAAATCTTAATTAAAAGATTCCCAATATTTCGGTTTGGGATCACCTTGAGTATCAACAAATATCTTTGAACAATCAAAAATAAGAATTATATACATGTTAAAATTATGTCGACATTTAGAACTTTCCTATCTAGCAAACCCTAATTCCAAACTCACAGAAAAATGTAAGTAATATTTGAATGTTGAAAATGGGTTTTTCTCTTGGGACCGGTTCTACCATGACTCCTAACATAGATTAAGAGCGGTTCTACGAAGTCACTAAATATAAATAAGGATCGGTTCTACCACGTATCCCAACATAGGTAAGGATTGGTTCTACCATGTATCCCAACATAGGTAGGGATCGGTTCCACCATAACCTCAACATAAGTTAAGATTGGTTATATCAAGAATTCACACCTTAGGTTTGAGTTGGTCATCAAATAGATCTTCATAAAACCGGACCAAAACACCTATTGATTTCTTTGCGATTACGAGTCGTATATGTACTTCCTTTAAATATATGTAATCAAACATAGTTTTCTAGGATGAAATCACACCTATATCCAATACACAATCAAGTAACGAGTTACATGGATTATGTCGATGTCTGATTGTAGTCCACGCGTCTTCACGTTCTTCAGGTCTTCAAGATAATACTTGTATGTCTCAGCATTCCAAGACTTTCTAGTCTAACCTAAACGAAGTTTCCTCTAGTACATTTAATCAAGCGACTCTAATTTAGTTTTGATACTAAAAATGTGATAAACAAACTTGACATACCAACGCTTTGGTGGGTTCAAGCAAGCAATGATCTAACAAGATTTCGATTTGAGTTGTGAAGGAGATATTGTTGGACCGACTTCCAATAGGCCTAACACGGTAGATAACCATGGTTTTGACGGACAAATCCGGCTAATAATGTCAATCCTCACATCACACCATTGGATAATGTACCACAATAACTGTTGACACTTCTTTGCACACACCACTTGCGTTGTTTTTTCTAGTATATTGTATATACATAAATACTTGCATTATATATATTTCTAAATTTATATGGCATATGCATACAAATATATAAGTACCGGTACAATCAGATACAATTTGGATGTTCATGATTTAGTCATGATATGCCGCACAAGTTAATTACATGAGACTTAATTTGGTGAATCAAGTCAATGAGGGAAAGACTTGGTATTAGTCACCAATGTGCAAAATCCCATTCACTATAACGTTAAATTTAGTGATGGATCGTCGTGGGTTGTCCTCCGGTTTTACCAACTCTTTAGGAATGGCGTAAATAGATGATTGGGTTGAGAACGTGTGAAGTTTTCTTCATTATAAAATCATACTCCCGAGAAACCAAAAACATCGATGTTATGAAGAGACCCGACTAATCCATCACTAATATTCTGTTATTATACTTAATCTCTCTTGTATTTTTATTTTTTGTTCTTGCATTCCTAATAAATATTAGTTGATCCTAATAGATATGGGTTTGGTTAGATTTTTCGGTTCAAGAAGTACATAGCAGAAATGCAATGGAAGATTTTTCGGTTTGGTTAGCTGACAAGAACAAGGGTTTTCTGCTATTAAATATTGGAAGATGTTAGAGTACTTCTCGGTTGAACCCACTAAGAGTTGGTATGTCAAGGTTGGTTGTTATATTTTAGTATCAAAACTCATAAGTCGCTTGATTAGATTACTAGAGTCAACTTCGTTAGTTCAGACTAGGAAGTCTAGAAATATTGAGACATACAAGTATTACTCTGAAGACCTGAATATTACGAAGATATATCGACAACGACGATAACATCATACTTCAACTAGAAATTTGTAATACATGACTTGACTTATTTCCATTTCTATATTGTAGCCTTCAAGTCGTTTCTGATTGCAAACATAACATGTGAAATTATATTTGTGAAACTCTAGTATAATAGACTTCATCATCATATTATGATTAAGTGTCAAGGAAAAATATATCAATGATAAACGCTTTATATTGGTATACTGATTTACGAAGTATAATGCTTATGTTTTGTACTTCGCAATTGCAACATCAACATAATCTTTATAACTCGTAACTCAGATTGTGTAGTGAACATAGGTTTGGTTACATACCTAGAAAACTATGTTTAATTACATTAGTTTCAGGAAGTATACATATGAGCTTGTTTCATAGTCGAAAGGAAATCTAAAGGATTATAATCTTGGTTTTCATTGAAGATCTTAAGTATGGACCGATCCTAACATATATACAATCCAAGCTTATGTTAGGAGTCAAGGTAAAATCGATCCCTACCTATATTGGGAGTCAATGTAGAACCGATCCTAACTTTGTTTAGGTATCATGGTATTTTCGGCCCCAATAGGCAAAACATATTTCTATAAGTCACTTACACTTTAGGGTTTGTGTGATTTGGAAATTGAGTTTGCAAAATAGGAAAGTTCAATATGTCGATATAATGTGTAATTTGAACATGTGCTGAAATATTATTTCTTAATGGAATATGATCCATTAACATGGTTATAATGACATAATCTTGACATGGTGGCACCTTTTTCTCTAAAAATATAAACGGCGATTAATTTGAAGCTAAGATTTTGGTAACATGTTTCTCATATAAACTCTACATTCTCGCAAAAATGAGAGTATTCCGAAATACGAAACTTCACCATCCACAAATTTTCATTTCAACCATTAATATTCAACAGTTGATATTCAAAATGGTAGATGATGGTCTTATACATATCGGAATGCTTTCATTTTTGGTGGGAGTGTAGAGACTTATAAGAAGAACATGTCCTCAAAAAATTAGCTTCAAATTCATTTCTGGTTGGGTTTGGTAGAAAAAATGGCGCTAAAATGTCAAGATTATGTCATTATAACCATGACAACGGATCCCACCCCTTTCTTAATTGTTCAAAGATATTCCTTAATACTCAAGGTGAGATCCCAAACCGAAATAGTAGAGAATCTTTTTTTTTTTCGAAATTAATATGTTTTGTTTTACCAGAAATTAAAACATATCTCTGGATATATATATTAGTTAATTGCTAGTTGTGAGTTGTCCAATGAGATTTCGGTTATACAGTTGGATATTGGTTGGAATTCATAAAATCGAATTAGGTACTTTATTGCATATCTTCGGTTATGGAAATTCTTTGGTATACAAATTACCTTGGTCTATAAATAGTGAATTAATTTATTTATTTTTTCAAACTTATCATGAGCCAGGAAAACTTCATCTTTGTTGTTTCTGGTGTAGCCGACTAATAGTATTCTTATAATACTATCTTGGGACGGACAGTAACCTACTTAAGCGAAATCTCTTATGTACGCTAGTTTAAATACTTATATGGGATCAACAAGCCTCTACTAGTACGTACGGTTGGAGGGAAACTAGAATCATATTTTTATTTTAGTTTTCAATTATCGACTAACAAAGAGTTATCTATTGATTTGCGCCTAGTTTGATTATTTTTGAGAGGCCTTCTCTTCCGACATAAGGTCACTCAACCTAGATCAAGAGTATAATATCGACTTGTTATCATCCATTGTTATCGCACTCCTTTATGTGCGTGATTGATCATAAGTCGAATCAAGTTTTTTATTTTGCAGGTACAGAAGACTAATGAAGATTGGAGACAAGAAAATTTTTCTTATTGGTTTTGTATCTTCGTTATTTGCTTCGTGCACAAACTTGATCGTCTTGGATCCGACTAGATCTGGTTTATCTTTGATAGACTTATTATTGACTAGTCATATCTAGATCGACAAGCTATCATTTGATGGTATTCTTCAGTATCCGAATCTGGTACTTTTGTTTGACTTGATCTGGTTAACTTGTTTAATCCAGATCTTGGAAGATCTAAAACCCAAGACAAAGGAGTTTAATCTATTTCAAATAGAAAAGCCTTTGTCACACTCAACATATATATCTATGAAGTCTTTAGAGAAATCAAGCAACTTGGATAGTTGACTCTATCTTAGGATTCACGTGAGTTGGCCTGATTGGTTGTAAAGCCAGAATACTCGGGCCGGGTAACTAGAGGGTAGTTTACTAGGTCTCAACTATACGAAGTTGGTAGTGTCTTTGTATAGCGGATTAATTTTTAAGTATCAGGGTTTTTCTGCATTTGCGGTTTCCTTGTGAATAAAATCTTTTGTGTCATTTACTTTACTACTCGCATCGTTATTGTTTTTCTTTAATAAAGTAAATTACATTATACTTTAATCTAAACCACTGGATATTGATCCTATAGTATATCGTTCTTGTACCGTAACTACTATGAAGTGATTACCTTCTTTTTGTATTGTCTCGACTTTGTCCATAGACGATCACACAAGGTATCAGACTTATATTTTGATATCGAAAATATTATGGTGTACTTGGTGCCCTCGTCATTTCAGAAGATACAAGTTGAAAATCAAGGATTAATGATGAAGATTGGTGATATTGAGAAGGAGTGTAAGATGAGTTTTGTGATGTTGATGTAAAACTGATGAAGAACTATATGGGTTGGGGATGGAATTAACTTTGATTTGAGTTATGAGAGGATTTGAATGGGTATGTATTGTGTAGGGAAGCGATAGTGATAAACATAAGAATTCAAGTGGATAGAACTCAGGGACAAATGGCCCGAGTATTAAACAATAAATGTATGTGTTAGGATGTGAAAATCTTGCAAGAAGTAGACCAAACTAAGGCTCGAAATTGGCTGTCAACCAGACATAAACAGGGGAAACTCTGTCGGATTTTCTGCTCCAGTGAGTTAACTCAATAACTCACTAACTCAGATTTGCCAGCTGAGTCAGACTAGCTTACTTGGTGACTGACTCGCCTCCTTGTTAGTATAATATTAAATATAACTGTTCAGGTCGTTAGTGCAGCTCTAGCGATGATGTCAGCAATCCGGCAACCAGTTTTGGACAATGTATATCTCATTAATCTCAGCAATAAATTCGTAGAATACCTCTATTCGAATTGATTAGGGTTAATATTCCTTTCGCTATGGTCTATGTTGTAGCAAAATTTTCCTAGAACACTCCTCGAGATTTGCACTGAATTATATAATCTTAACCGTTGGATGAGTCAAGATTTATACCTGATGGATGAATTGTAGACCGTTTAGATGACTCACAATTTCCTTGTGATGCGTTTTTGATGATGAAAAGTTTCCAACTCAGCTCTCTAATGATCTTGGCTTGCTAAATACTTTTGATGAATGAAGGAAAAAAAAAAAGGGTGGGGGGCACTCAGATTCCACTTCTATTTATAGGTTGTGTAGGAATTCTATCCAGTCCAGTTTTTGTCTAGATTCATTTTGACTATGTATTTGGACAAAATGCGCTCCAGGTTCATCCTGGTCAAAACCAATTTCCTTATTTTTAGGATCTACAACCTCCAGGTTATACATGGTCTTCTTCTGTTTCCCCCCTTTTTTGTAGGGATTTATAACTTCCAGGGTTTGAATACACCTGCCTGCTCCTGCTTTCCTCCTTTTACTGGGATTATTAACTTCCCCAGGGTTTGAATATACCTGGTATTTAATTGATTCCTCCTTTTTCTGGGGATCAGTAACTTCCAGGGTTTGAATGTATACCTGGTCTTTAGAAGCTAACAAATCAGGTTAATAGCTCCTGGTGGGCTTAGACATCAACCCATAAAAATGTCTTATTTGGGTTGAAGAGTTATTAAGCCCACTCAATATGAATGAGTTGAAGAATTATTTAGCCCACTTAATGTAAATGATCCAGAAATCGCCGAAACTTGTTGATGGATTAAGAAAAGAATCCCGAATTAGCTATTTCATAATTGTTATCTTGTCGCCCCAAGCTATGTTGCCAAAGAAGCTACAGGCGTACATCTGCCTAATAATTTCGTGTTTCGAATTGTAAAACCCATGTAAATATTGATGACCAAGTTTTCTTTTCTTTCTTTTTGAACTATGATTTTAGGCATACAAAAACTTTCAAGGCATACAAAATGATAGTCCCATCTTGAGTGACCTTATAAGGGGTAACATATGGGTAGCTCAATTACCTATATACCCTTAATACAAAAATCTAAAATCGCTTTCTAAAAATCAAAATCAACTTCCCTTAACATCTCTTCTTCCTCCTCTAGCCGAACTCTTCCTCCCGCGAAAAAAATTCATCACCGTGATTAATTGACGATTCGTAAAATTTGAGTGTCGATTAAACCAATTACATAATGACTCGCATAAAGAAAAGCAGACTAGGCAAACCAAATCGTCTTCTAATCCATCAATTGAAGAAGAAGAACCAATTGAAGACGTAAGGTGTGAAACCGAAAATCAACCACCAATTGAACCGAGAAATTGAACCAACCGCATCTCCAACTCGAAACGAGGATAAGAAAGTAAGTTTTACAAACCCAATCTCCTATTTGTTGTTTTTCATCGATTAAATGACTAAGCACGGTGTTGGGTTCGCCAAAATTGAAGTTGCGTTTTTAAATTTCGAACTGTTTCTTCACAAAAGCTTCATGTAAGTGTATATGAGCAGTTCTGCTTGAAATTTCATGAAATTTCAAGCCGAACCTAGTCACGAAAGAGATGCAAGGGGTTCGCGCGTATTCGATAATCATAATACCTGTGCCGAACCTAAGCACATTTACGAGGTTCACTATTACGATATTCACAATATGTGCCAAACCCAATACAAAATTATTAACCCGAAATGTACATGATCGGGTTCGGGCTTATATTCTACTTATTCAAATTGCCGAACAACGTGTTTCCAACAGTGTTCAAGCGCTTACGAATTTCTAAATATAAGCCGAACCCTAAACATTTTTTCTTCCGCATTTTCAAAGTGTAGGGTTCTGCTTGTTAGGACAATTCAACCAAGCCGAACTGCTCGTCTACAAGGTAGGTTCAATCATAATAAACACTTTACCTACCCAATCTGCTCATCCAGGATTCCGAACCTTAGTGAAAAACACGATTTTTGATGATTTCACAACTCGAATGTCTTAAATGACTACAATTCAAGGGTAACTAAATAATCTACACAAAAAAATTTCTCACTTTCCCCTTCTCCTTCTAAAAAAACCTTTTTTTTTTTCTTACTCAAATTTTTTTAATTAATCCTAAAACTAATCACTAATCATTAATCACTAATCAGAATTATTTTAACTAATCATTAGTATTAACACTAATCCTAAAGGGCAGATTTACCATTACCAAAAATATTTGGTTAAGGGCTTCGATTTTGCTATTTACACTTTTTGTCTTTATTTGGTATGCCCTAAAAGATTTGCGTATACCTAAAATCGTAGTTCTTCTTTTTTACGCGAATACCGATTGCTCTCCAGCTGATCGAATTGGGCCCATAAAACAATTCTTCTTTCGATATTAAAGAACCGTTTTTTGGGGACCAGCCTTTTTTTTGGGGGACCATGGTTTTATTTTGGGTAAAAACATTAGAAGTAATTCTAGGTCACCCCATATCTAGTTATTTATTTAATACCTAATCTACCCTCTTAATTAATTTTAGGTTATGATTAGTGAAAATGATTTAATTAAAAACAATTAGTGAGATTAAATTAAAAGATGGGTTTATTATTAGTTGAGTAGAATTATCATGTGAGTAGAGTTAGAGAAGACGAAGGAGAAAAACATGAAAAATAATTTTTTTCTCCAATTCACCCCTTTGAAAATTCAAACGATGGATTTTATCAACCACAAATCGGAGGAAGAGTATTTGGGTGAACAAGTATGCTCCAAACTTAGATAATGTATGTTGAATTGGTAAAAACTCCCCAAAAATGTAAAATTTTGAACTAGATTTTGAACAAATTCGGTTATTTTATATGAAGAACAAATGTAATCCAACTCATTTGAAGGTGTAGTTCTAGTTGCTTTGTGAGGATGAACAAGTAACCAACTCATCCGAATGTGTAGTTCGGTTGCCTTGGGAGATAAACAAGTAACCGAACTAGTTTGAAGGGGGTAGTTCGGCTGCGTGATCCAAACACGCAAGTTACCGAACTCCATATTAATGGAAGCTCCGACATGCGGCGTTATGTTCTATTGGTTCCGCAATTAACCGAACTTTACATACAAATAAATTTTAACCAAGTGTATAAGGTCTCGGTTGGTTCGCAAAACCGCATGCTTTTGCGATCCAACCGAACTAAGTTTAATAAGTTCGGTTGTTTCGCAAAACTTGAGATCAATTGCACAACCAACCGAACTTAACAAACAAAAATTTCTTATGTTTTTAACCAAGAGTTCTTGCCACATGGGAGTTTTAAGATTTTTTCCAAATAACCGAACAAAGTTGATAGAGTTCTGTTATAAGAGAAATAAAAATAATGGGAGAAACAAAGAAGGTTATTACATGGCAACTTTTTCTTATGTTTTTAACCCTTTAGAGTTAAGCCACATGGCGGTTTTATACATTTATAAACAACCGAACTCGTCGGTTCAAACAACATAGTTATAAAGCATATAGAACCAACCAACTCATCCAAGGTGTAGTTTGGTTGCTTTGTGAGGATTTTTAACAAATGGCAACCGAACTCATTCGAATGTGTAGTTCAATGAGATGAACAAGTAACCGAACTCAACACCGTAACCTCCATTACACCTCTCCAAAACTTCCATTTTCAACTCATTTTGATGATTACTTCTCATTTTTCAAAACCAAAAACAAACGACAAGTAATGGGTTTGTGAGAATATCTTTGCTAAAGATTTAAATTACGCTATATATATATATATATAGAGGTGGTGGTGGTTGTTAGTGGTGGTGGTAATCGGTGGTTGGTGGTGGTGATAATCAGAGGTGGTGGTGGTGGTAATCTGCGGTGGTGGTGGGAGGAGGTGGTGGTGGTAATCGGCGGCGGTGGGCGGTGGTGATGGTCGGAGGTGGTGGTGGTGGTAATCGGCGGTGATGGGCGGTGGTGGTGGGAGGAGGTGGTTATATATAAAGTGAGAGAGAGGTGGTTATTAGGTTGGTTTTAAATTAAATTAGGTTAAGGTGGGTTAGTAATTTCAACGACCAGACACCCCACTTATAATTAGATGGGTGCACTAATAAGACTAGTTGGTCCCCAAAAAAACCATCGTCCCCAAAAAATGGTTCATATTAAATAGTCGGGGAAAAATTGACTGCATTACATGTGACATGGGTCCCATCATTCTGAGTAAGTCTTCATTCTACCTTAGGACTAGTTGTTTTATCTCATCCAAGTATCCAATTCCAACTAGTGTTGACAGTATATCAGATGTAAACCAGATATTTCTGAAGGATAAATAATTAAGAATAGTTTCTCAAAGTTATTGTGCTTTCTGCTTTGTTCCTTTCATATATTTTTTTTTGTCAATCCGGATACCAACCAAGGAATGATTGATAGTTAATATCTCCATTCTTTATTATTTCTATCATCTTTTTATAGAGAAATTGATAGTTAATATCTCCATTCTTTATTATTTCTATCATCTTTTTATAGAGAACAGTGAGAAGTCTCCGTCTATGATTCTTTTGTCTTTTTACTAGAAATAACCCGTATCGTAACGGCATGACATAAGGTTAACAGAGAGTTTAATAAATATCTAGAGATAGCTCGCCGTAACGGCACTGCTTTAATATGATATATGACTGGTGTAATTTTTCTTTTTTTTAGGACTTTAAATTAAATCGTGTTCATTTGCAAGATAGTTTTCTTTTATTTTTTAAACGAAAATAGAAATAACTCTCATTCCCCATAAAAATAAACAAATAACTCTCATTTCCCATTAGATTCATCATGCCACCACTAAATCCAATTAATGCATATATGACATATTTCATTTAATGTTTCTTTGAATATCTTGAGTTAAGAGATGATGCAATAATTAAAGATTAATAAATTTTGATTCATATTGGGAGGGGTTCTAAACGACGACCGCTCGGATGTCTTTCGCTTGATGAGACTATGGTTCGGATGCAACGTTTGTCTCTCAAAATGTTATCCCCCGTCCAAACTCAAAAACCCATTCTGTTTTGTATGATAGACTAGAAATAACTCATGCCGTAACGGCACGACATGAGACTGAATAATTTTTGGTCACATTATTATCAATGACTACTGAAATTTTGATTGAATCGTGTTCGTGAATCTTATGGTGATGTGAACTTATGTTAGTTCACCATACCAATTTTATTTTTTGATGCATCTGATATGGTTCCTATCGCTAAATCAATAAAAACACCCATGCAGTTCTAAAATGTAGTGTTTTTTCAACTGCTATTTTTAAGAAATAACCCGTGTCGAACAAAGATCTTGCTAATCCACTCGATGTAATTTTTTTTCCGATCTTTTAATCGTTCAATTCCGAAAGGGTTCTCTATTTTGTTTCAAAACAGAATAATGTCCATGTGAACCTAATAAAATTATCCATATACATCACCAAAAATCCAACAACCAAATTATTCAAGTAATAGTGTAAATATATATATATATCACTTCTCATCATATTCACCTTGCCACCACAAAATCCTACTAATGCATATATTTTAATATTTTATACTTTAAACCATTAAATTCTATTTATTTTTTAAAATTTAATAATTCAATTAAAATTTTGAGTTATGAGGTGATCAATCAATTAAAGGTTAGTAAATCTAGGTTCATAATGGAAGGAGGTTACAAACACCACGACCGTTAGATGTCTTTGGCTAAGATGAAACTGGATGATCGGATCACATGTTTGTCTCTCAAAATGTTATCGGTTCGTCCAAGCTCAAAAACCCATTCTGTTTTAAATTATAGATACTTGAACCGTTTGTGATGTTTCACTGTCCTGTAAAACGAATAAGTACACCTCTAGATGCGTCTTTTCTTCATAAATACAGCACTTCATAATGAAATTAAAGAGGACCACTTCCTTTGCATGTCTCTTTATCTTTACTGCATTTTTTTTGTCCACTTGTATAATAATCATTAGCACCTCTTTGTCTGCTTATGAGTTATGACTATTTTCTTTGAATAAGGAATTATTCTTTTACTTTTCCCTTTCTGTTGAATTAATATTTATTTATTTATTTTGCAGATGAACAAAGAAAACTAGCTCCTGAAGGTACCCATGAGGCCAAACGATGTAAGAGGGTTTTGACAAGGAAGCCCAAGATGCCAATAACGCATGTGGAATTATTTTGGGAAATCTACAAAAGGGTCACACATTTAAGACCCGATTTGCAAAAGGGTCACAGTGCTCTGAACAATTAACAAAAAGGTCCTACTTTCGTTAGATTAGGCGTTAACGAGTGGGTCCCCACGAAGTCGAGTTAAATGATAATGTCGGATTACCAATATGTCCCCGACCTAACTGCACCCGATCTCAGAATCGTAGATCGCCTACATGTTGATCTCGAGAATAACTGTATACGGGAGAAGATTTGTCCATAACAGATAAGGTTCTCTTCCTCTTCGTACTCGCCTCTTTCATTCTAGGGTTATTAGTTTTTTTCTCTCTTCGGCAAAAAAGGCGATCGAAGTAAAGGTTCACTCGATCAAAAATAGAGTGAATTAGATCAATAACAAGAGGGTTTTCTAATAGTTAGTTCGTGTATATATAATGATGAAGGCCGGTTAGTCATGGCAAACTGTTTGGTTACGTTAATGGTGGATATGAAGACAATGAGCTTGAGAACGATTGTTTACTAACAAGATCAAGTCGCAATGTACGCAAACATAATGAGGTTGGTAATCGAAACCCTTTTCCGATTTTTAATTTTGTCTTTTGTAAACCCTAATTTAGAGGAAATGGGAATTTAGGGATTTTTTTCTCATAAACCCTTATTAGGAAAATTGGTCTAATAAAGATTATGGGATGTTATCTGATAAGGTTGATTGTTGTGTTTATGATGTGCAGGAAATATGTGAAGAACCCAGTGAGAAGTTTTAGGGTTGAACAATCTGATACAAACAAGGTTAGGTTTTTTGATAATGTTAGTGTGAATTGTGGGGGATTAAATGGCTTTAGTGATGTTGTTCATGCCGCATACCGCTTACCACCAATCAAGAAGGTTAACCTAACCCGGTTCAGAGACAGACCTATTTTACATTGGTAGTAATGATGAATTTTATGAAATGTGGGATAAAGGAGTAGTTGAAGATGATGGGTATATTCATCTTTACATGAATACTACCCACGGAAGGTTCCTCTTAGTGATGAGTTCCCTTTGAAAGTTCTGTTTGTCACTTGCACAAAGTTGTTATTCAACACCTAAGAAGGCAAAAACTACTTCATTTCTACATATTGAAAGAGATGCACCACCAGTCACTCTTGACCCATCAAGTTTCTTAACACCAAAGAAGAGGTTGTTGTATAGTAAATCACCCGAGCTATTAAGGAGAAGTCCTAGGTTGGTTTCTAAGTCTATTGTCATTGCAGTCATTGGGAGTGGTAAGAAATCCTTATTTGTCAATGTGGATGATGATGAGGTTGTAGATGGTGAAACATCGGGTTGAAGCAACACTCCACAATTGAGTATGACAACAATATACAATCGACAAATAATGATATAGATGTGTGTCATCCCATTGATGATCGTAGAAGCCCACATTGTGATGATGCGAAATGGGTATTGAAGTATATACAGAATTTGTCAACAACTATTTTGGTGGAGTAGACTCTTTTCGATTACTTACATCCACAATCGTATAAGAAAAAGAATGCGAGTAATCTTTCTATCTCACTATTTTGTTTTTTCTACATTCCTCTTGTATGCATTTTAACTTGTCTCACTTTTGTTGTAGATGAAGCAAGTAATGTTATTGAGAATGATGACCCAAAAGGAAAGACAATAGTTGTTCATGAACCATCCGATCTTTGAAAGTGGGGAAAGCTCTAATAGCTCGATTCTCAAGTTGAAGAATGTGATTTATCACCCAAGATATTGCAGAGGATGATGGGGAGAGAAGTTTGGATCCATCAAGATGAGCAAGTTTGGGGGCCACATGTAGAAGATGCCGAAAGAACATGTGACTTTGATGATGATACTGGTAATGTTGAACAATTTATAGATGTTGATACAATGTTTGTGGGTATGGAGTTTATGGATAGGAAAGATTTTAAGAATCACTTAAGGGGATATGCAAATCGAAAAATTTCAAGACAGTTGAGGCCCAATGATGCGGAAAGGATTAAGGTTAATTGCAAGTATAAAAAGTCTCGAAATTGTAAATTTTTTATATATGCAAGTGTTAAGTCATGAACCCACTTTAATTGTCGAAAGATGAATTTGGAGCATACATGTGTCACGAAGGTGTAACCAAAACAAGACAGCTAATGCGTAATTTGTAGCACAATTTTTGTATGACAAGTCAAGAATGGAGATCCAATGCCAGTTCCATATACTTTGCAAGATCAATTCCACAGCTCTCATAATACCAAGTGTTCCATATCATGTGGCTTGGAGAGCTAGAACCAAGACATTAGAAAAGAGTAAATGGAAGTTATGATGATTCATATAAACCGGTTCCACTTTTTGTGATATGGTGGAAAACCAATCCTGGGTTCTCTAACAAATTACACATATGGAAGGTGAGTTGTTCTTGTAACATTGTTTGTAGATTCATTAACTTATTTTTAAACATTAATGCATATAATTTAGTGGCTTATATAAATCAAGTTTCATTTTTCTATTGCAAAGTGTTGATAATTTCTTTGAGTCCATGACAATTGCTTTTGCAAAGACCACCGAAGCATTTCATGATGGTTGTAGAAATGTTGTTGGATTTGATGCTTGCCATTTGACTGGAAAACATGGTGGGTGTCTGATGGCAAAGAATCGCTGGATGCGAGAAAATAGAGTAGTGCCATTAGGTATTATGGTAACTAGAAATGAAGTAGGTGAGAATTGGTACTGTTTTTGAAATGGTTGAAGCCTTACATTATCAATCACCCTAGAGGAAAGTTAACTTTTATCTCGCATGCATAAAAAAGGGTTGTTAGAGTCCATTTCTGCATTATTTCCAGATCATTTTCAAAGATACTGTTTCAGGTTGGTTTAACTTGGTTAAGCATTCATTTTGTTATTTTCATTTGTAGTTGTTTCAGTTTTCATTGTTTGATTTGATTCTTCTTGTTCATATGAAGACATATGTATGCAAATTTCAAGAAATATTACAAAGGTTCAAAGCTACATCAACTTATGCCAGTCTTTGCCTTATGTTACAAGGAAAGACATTGGAAGGTAATGATTGGTCTTTATTCCTTAATTTGTTTTGTTTGTTGACATTATTTTGGTTAAGAGTCATTATGTTTGAATGACTAGGCCAATATGGATGACCTTTTGAAGTTGTCTCCATCTGCTGCGAATATATGATGAGGAAAAACCCCGAGAGCAGTGGTCTAGGGCCTTCTATGACCAATCCACTAGTTCTCGAGCACACTGACAAAGAATCCAGAGTCCTTCAACAACATGGTTGGCCCAATGAGAGACAAGCCCATATGTACTCTTGGGAATGATGTATGGTCAACTCATAATGGGTATGTTTTATAAAAAGAAGAGCGAGAGGCCGATAAGTTAGAGCTTGGACATGGTGCCCAATGTTTTGAAGGCGATTAAGAAGATAGAAAATTGCACAAATACTCACTTGAGAGTTAATGGAGCTGTCTATGGAAGGTTATATGAGGTGAGGAACATTGAAACAAATGCTTTCTGTTTCAAGTTGACATTGTTCGTAAGACTTGGCAGTTGTGTTCAATGGCAACTGAGGAATCCTTGCATACATGCCGTATGTGTATTGATGGATATGAGAATCAATCTGGGTGAGTGAGTTTTCATACCTTCTCTGTACTTTTTTTTTGATATCAATGCTCATGTTTATTATTATTGATTGTGTCTTGAACTTATTGAATGCTCTGTTGATTTAATGCTTTTATGTTGTATCTTGGTGGTAGTTATTGTGACAAGTGTTATCTTGTTGATGCATTGAGAGCTACATATGCTCCGAAATGGGTCTACTACTAGGCGAGAGAGAAGAGTGGGATGAGGTAATATACAAATTTTACTACTTTTACTACAAATTTACTTCCTCACATGCAATGTTCTGTCTTAACATGTGACTTTACTCAGGTATGACCTTTTAGGTAATTTACTTTATAGGGAATCTTTAACTTTATGTGGAAAATATATTTTTAATATTTAGGGTTTCCCCATTCACTACTTATAACATCCTTATCTCTTTGTTTTTATTCTTTCTTCATCTCTTTCTATTTTTCTTCATCCTCTCTTCATTTCTTTGTCCGTATCATTGTGCGAAAAGACATGGTTGTCATGAGACCTCCAATTGACATTAGAAAACCAGGGAGGCCTTGCAAGAAAAGGAAAAGGGCTTATGATGAAGGTCACACCGAGAAGAAAGTTAAGTTGTACCAGATGCAAGTCAATTGGACACAACATCGTAACATGTCTTTGGTGCACCGATTGGGTCTAATCCAAAAGCAAAGAGGCGTAGAACCATGGTTCAAGGAGGATCTCACTCCACTTCTTATCCGAGATCCAGTTGAGCTTAGTACCACCAGGAGGGCTAGAGGAGGAAAGAGAGGAGGAAGAGGAGGAAAGAGAGGAGCAAACAGATCATCTTTTTTCTCTCTTTGAAGCATCATCTCAACCAAAAATAATATCGCTCCCGGTGCATCATCATCTTCAACTCAGCAGTGGTAGAGGTTCAAGAGGTGGAAGAGGTGCAAGAGGTGGAAGAGGTGCAAGAGGTGGTAGAGGTGCAAGAGGTGGTCTCGGCAAGGGTGCAAGTGCATCAAACATTGACACATGACATTATTGCAGGTGTTGGTGGGGTGAGTCAAACACCGACATGTACTTTCCACGCTTCCTAAACCAAAAGCAAATGAGATGCATTCCAAATGGCTAACAATGAAGTGTTGCTGCTCAATGAAGTGTTGTGGTTAGCTTATATGTAGTCTAAGTTTTATGTTTTAACTAAACTTTTTTGTTACTTTCAGTTTGTGAGTTGGTTAACTTGGATTATGATGGTTGTGTTTATGCTATGTTAATATGAAGTTGGATTCATCTAATTTTCTTCTTTTATTCAAACTTTTGGTCATTACATTACATTTGTAGATCTCCAATTTGCTTGCATAAATCATCATCCGTTTTACATTGGATCTTGGCAAAGATTGAAAATAACATCGCACAACCATTGAAACTCAAGACAGTTGGAGCATTTGAGGTAAGCAATGTTATAGTTGTGTACATTTTTGCAAAACAAAAGCATCACAGCTCTTTTACACTTCTTTTTCTTGCAGCTTGGTTCCTCCATGGACAGTTGTTGTGCATATGGTTCTTGTCACCACAAGCAAAAGCAGGAATGAGGAGTTGGGAGATGAACTGGAATTGCTTTTTTTGGGTTTGTGGCATCTGCAAACCACTCAAAGTATGAGCAGATGGAGCATCGCAAGAACTTCTCTCCAACATGATCATCAGTTTGAGCTTTCAACAACTTCCTCACTCCATTGCAAGGTACATTCTTACACCTTGAATAGTTCCATGGACAATCAATAGGATCATGCATACCAATCTCACATAAACAACAAATGCTAGTGTTCTTTGCTTGATATAACTACTTGACCGCTTGATGCCTCATCTGATTGGGGACCACTCGGTTTTGGCCACCACCCATTTGTTGTTTGAACACTATACCTTTGTTGTTTGTTGGAATGGAAAATGTTTGTTGGAATGGATAATGTTTGTTGGAATGGAAAAATGAGTATACCTGTCTGCTTGAATATAAAGAAAAGAAGAAATGAAATCAGACCGTTGGGAACGGTCTGATTTTCAGTCTCATAAAACTTGGCCACGTCAGCCGAGTCTCCACGTCTGGCGAGTGTCCACGTCACCCGAGTCAGCCGAGTGTCCACGTCCACCGAGTCTCAAACGGGTTGGGTTAAATGGTCAATCATGCGGTTAAAGACCTTGCTTGAAATGAAGGGTATTTTGGAGAAATTTAACCCGTTTTTCCCCTACGCTTATCTCGGCCATAGTGTGACCCTTTTGTAAACCATTAACAAAAGTATGATCGTTTTGTAATTCAATTAACAAAAGTAGGACCTTTTTGTTTATGGCCCATTATTTTTCTCCTCTGGTGGACCCATCAATGGCATTCAATTTGGTCCTTTGATGGTTCCATTTAGTCGCCTTATACTCCCATCTCACCGTGAAAGTCCTTGAAAGAAGTATTGAAAGGGGTGACTCGGTCCGATATGCGCCCAGAGTTCATGGTGATGCCCACAAAGCGTAACGGTGTACCAATCACTGAGGATGAGTCGGTGATCTTCAACTCCGGTTGCCGGAGGTTTGGCATTTGAATGTCTCTTGCCAAGGGATCGGGTAGCGTATTCCCATATCTCGACCCGGAAAGAAATGATGGGTATTTTCCTTCTCAAAACATGTTAAACTTTGTCGGCGTCTATTTAGCGCGTAAATCAGGATATAGAGGCCGCCACCGCCGATCGTAAGAGGGTGATTCGCCCGCTTTTAGCCAACGAGGACCATGAGATTACCTATCATAAGTCCAGAATATCTCTCAAAGATTTTGAAATTGAATACCTCTCCAGAGACGATGTAGAAGAATATAACTGATGAATATATTTTTGGATTTTGAAGTAGTATTTGTTTTCCCATTCTTCTTTAGGAATTTTTATTAGCAAGTTGCTTCTTTTCGAACATTTGTTAGGCATTAAATAATTTTTTTTTTTATTATTATATATATATTTTTTTACACTCTCATTACCCTGAACGGGGTTCCATTGCACATGGAACAAGGTCCTTATTATTTTTGAGCCCGCAAACCGGTTTAGGTTCACTTGCTCGCCAATATGCGTAAGTATTGACTAAGACCGTGTAAAGGATATTTTCTTGAATTATTCCCTCTAAATCTCTAATCAAAGCCAAGCCGGTTTGGTTCTCATTGCCCCAGATGGGGTTCCATTGCCCATGGAACAAGGTTCTTGCTATTCTTGAGCCTCCGCTAAACCGGTTTAGCTTGCTCGCAAATTTTCGCAAGTATTGACTAAGACCGTGCAAGGGAAATTTCTTGAATTATTCCCTCTAATCAAATCTAAGTTGGGATCGGTGATAGCTGTGCGAGGGTTATTGTTTAACACCTCTGGCTAGTATGCCCGACGTTGATGTTTGATCATAGCTACGCGAGTGTTATTGCTAAACGGCTCTGGCTAGTATCGAAGTTTACATATTATTAAAGTAAAATAATTTATATAACTCTGAGTCAATCGTTTAGGATTACCTCATGAGATATGCATTCCTTACCTCCTTGAGTATAAGTATTGTGTCATCTCTCTTTGTCACTTGATCTTCTTGGCGTGAATAATCATCCGTATTCGTAAATAAAATCATTTATTATAGGGAAATTATTATTACATTAATGATGGATTTTTTTTAAGATTGAAAGAATTCCATGGTTTTGGCTCCATATCGCCGTTGAATTTTTTTAGCTAGTATGCTCCGCCACCAGCAGGCCTATCGATGAGGTAAGGGCCTTCCCAATTATCATTCAACTTTCTACTATTAGGGTCAAGCGTGCTAGGAATGGTCTTGCGTAACTCTCATGGATGGAATACTCGTTCTCGACCTTCTTGTTGTATTGAAATTTCATGGACTGTTGATAAATGGCTAATGTTCTAGATGCTTCTTCCCGAACATCTTCTAGAAATTCCTTATATCTTGATAGAATCTCCGAGTTTTGGCCTGAACGCTCAGCTAGAGTCTTTGTGGTAGGGAATTGCGATATGTACCATAGAAGTTTAGGAAACCGTAGGTCGCCCATCGATTTCCTCTACTTATCCCGTGGGGATAAGTTCTTGCGAAGGACACCTTGATGTTGTTGTTCTTGGTGACGTTTGACTTTTCTGAAGTGGGTGATCAATGTCGTTATGATTCCCTTGGACTCTCGTGTACAGATTGTCGTTTCAACCATTTTGATTTCTTGGTGATGTTGCCATGGATCTTGAATATGTTGTAGCAAAAATGTTCCTACAACACTCCTCGAGATTTGCACTAAATGATATAATCTTAACTGTTGGATGAGTGAATATTTATACCTGATGGATGAATTGTAGACCGTTTAGATGACTCACAATTTCCTCGTGATGCGTTTTGATGATGAAAAGTTTCCAACTAAGCTCTCCAATGATCTTGGATTGCTAAATACTCTTGATGAATGCAAGGACACTCCGATGCCTCAACGAGTACGGAGCTCTAAACATGTTTTAGTAGAGAGAAAATGATTATAAAATGTGTACCTCTCTAGTTGAAATTCCACTCCCTATTTATAGGTTGTGGAGGAATTTATCCAATCCGGCTTTTCATCTGGATACATTTTGACTATGTATCTGACAAAATGCACTCCAAGTTCATCCCGGTCAAAACCAACTTCCTTATTTTTAGGATCTACAACCTCCGGTTATACTTGGTCTTCTTTTGTTTCCCCCTTTTTGTAGGGATTTATGACTTCCGGTGTTTGAATACACCCGGTTACTGCTTCCTCCTTTTACTAGGATCGAGAACTTCCGGGTTGAATATACCCGTCTTTAACCGATTCCTCCTTTTATGGGGATCACTAATTTCCGTGGTTTGAATATACCCGTCTTTAACTGATTCCTCCTTTTCTCGGGAATCACTAACTTCCCGTGGTTTGAACCGGTCTTTAGAAGCTAACAAATCAGGTTAATAGCTCCCGGTGGGCTTAGACATCAACCATGAACCAAATAAAGAACCATTTTTGAGGGACCATGGTTTTTTTGAGGGGACCATGGTTTTATTAGGCCACCTTCCCTATAGTTATAAGGGGTGTCCTAAAACGTGGAAATGACTAACCTACCCTTAACCTAATTTAATTTAAAACCAACCTAATAACCACATATATATGTATATAACCACCACCACCTCCTCCCACCACCACCGCCGATTACCACCACCACCTCCTCCGATTATCACCACCACCAACCATCGATTACCACCACCACCTCTATATATATAGCTTAATTTAAATCATTAACAAAGATATTCTCACAAACTCATTACTTGTCATTCGTTTTTGGTTGAAAAAATGAGAAGTAATCATCAAAATGAAATAAAATGGAAGTTGCGAGAGAGGTTTAATGGAGTTTTTTTTTTTTCGAGAGACGAGGTTCGGTTATGTCGCAAAAAAAGTCTCAGTAAACTTTTAGTTCGGTTACTTCGCAAAACGTTCGGTTTTCGTCGCAAAAAGTTCGGTTATCGAATTCATTTTTCTTAACCGAACTCAAAGTTCAGTTGATTCGCATAAAATACTTTTAACCGAACTATGGGCTAATTCCATATATGCATTTGCAAGTGCAGTTCGGTTGGATCGCAAAAATTGTTAAGTTTGCGAACCAACCGAACTTCTTACACTAGGTTACTTTTTAACTGCAGTTTGGTTGGGAACTTGGTTGCGTTAAAGTTTGCGAACCAACCGAACATACCTCTGTAAAACTTATTACTAAAGTTCTATTTTTTGCATATTTGAAGAAAGAAACCGAACACTGTGTTCGGTTATATGTTCTTGACATTTACTGACCAAACTACGTGTTCGATTACCTGTTCTTCACACTTGGTAACTGAACTACCTGAACCTAGCAGGAAATTTTTATAATAATTTACAGTTTTATGAATATTTGAACCAATTCAACCAAGATTATCTAAGTTTGAAGCATACGTGGGTACCGAAATACTCTTCCTCCGGTTGTGGTTGGTAAAATTCATGTTTTACTTCTTCATCTTCTCTAACTTTACTCTCTCAATAATTCTACTTCTTTTAAAAAAAAAACTCATCTGATTTTTTAATCTCACTAATTATCTTTAACTTAATCATTACACTTACTATTATTAACACTAACTAATCATTACCCAAAATTAATCAGGAGGGTAATTTAGGTATTAATATAAATATCTAGATAAGGGGTGACCTAAATTTACTTTTGTAGTAGCAGGAAATCCCACACTACACCCCTCACAAGAATTCACACAATCAAGTCATTTTAAGAAGAACAATTATATTATTTATTGATTAAAACTCACAAATGTTACAAGATGGAAAGGAAATAAGCTAAAGAATTTACAACCGCTCTAAACTTTCTCTCTCTTGATAACTTGCTCCACACTCGAAAAAGATCTCCCCTCTCTTAAGCCTATTCGGCTCTTTATAGGGACATTACATAGTGGATGACAGTTAAGCTGTCCTTTATTTTCGGATCTGACTTGCGAAATTCTCGCGAGTGTACAAATATTAAATCTCGCAACACTCCTAAATCTCGCTAGGTCTTCACATCTTTCTCGTGTTCAAGCTGTCGTCATCCATTGCGTTATTTATATTATCCATCTGCGACATTTTCGCAATGTGTCGTTATAGATTTCGCAAGTGTCTTGGTTGCGATATTCTGATCCTACATCTTGCCTCTTCTCATGTCTTCTCTGCGAAGGGGAGAATGTCATGAGAATTAAATACTTTCGAAATGCCGCAGTTGTTCATTTCTTTTCTCAGACAAGATTCCGTGAATTAAGCATACCCGTTTACACGTGTTAAATTTTTCCCTATTCACCGGCACTTTAAATGCTAACCAGTCATCATTTTTTGTCTATTTAAGAAGAGATCCACCATAAAAATGTCTTCTTTTTTTTACTTCGTCTTCTTCATCGTAAATTCTCTTTTTGTCGTCTAAATTTTTCATGTTCATCTTTCCGTAAATCCTCTTCATCTTTTCTCTTTGTTCTTATGGAGCCATCAAGGTTTGTTTATTTTGCTGAAACTGATCTTCTTAAAATTGATTTTCTCTACTTGAAATTATTTTATTTGATATTCTTTATCTTTAGATAATTCCCATCTTGTTCTTTCAAGAAAAACACTTCCTAAGACCAAGTTTACGATCCAAAACTCTAATGTTCCCAAGAGTTCATGGCAAAAAACTCGTTGTGAACAAAAGAAAGCTGCGAATAGCAAGGTATTAAGAAACACTTATTCTTTTAATAACAATATTGTTGCCTCTTGTTTCTTATATGATTTGTGATTCGCGAGTGTGATGCAAATGTCGAGAGGCCCCCAAAAGACCTCGCCATCCTAAAAATGTTGAAACAAATTGTTCCATTTCCTTTGTTTAAGCTTTCAACACCTCCCTGCGACATCTTCGCAGGCGGAATCTCCTCTTCTCATTTGCGAAAATGTCATTTGCGTATTCATCCTCTCAGAACTAATCTTTCTATAAATAAAATTCCTCACAATAACCACCGCTATTGCGAATGAATCCTTCTCTTCTTCTACTGTCAATGTCTCTTCTCTTAACATTGCCTCAATCCCAGTCATTAACCTTCATCAAATCTCGTCTTAGATAACATATCTATGGCGAAGATGATTCAACTCTCCCACCTTACTCATCATCATCGCTTCATCATCCGAATCTCTCCCTTTTACTAAAGAAAATTTGGAAGGGATGGATATTGCTTTCAAGGTTTTATCGGACCTTCTAGATGATGTCAAGAAAGCTTCCAATGATCCTATCAAATTTGGTGTTTGCGAGGTTTTAAGTAAATATTTTGGCTCACGACGAATGGTTTCAAACATCTTTAAAAAGGAAGTTGAAGATCACGAAAAATAATCTCCAATCTATAACCTTGAAATGTGACACTCTCCACCTTGAGAATCAAAAACTTGAGAATGTTTATTGGATCGTGACAATCTTAGCAAGAAGAATGAGGAACTAAAAGGTTTTTTTTTTTTTTTTTTAATTTACATTAGCCCTTTAAGCTCTAAACCGAAACGAAAAATGGAGATATATCAGTTTGAATCCGTCCGAAGAAGCCCGAATGGATAGAGATGCTTGGATGGATCAATATAACCACTTAGATAATCTTCATACGTACTCATTGATCAAATAGATAATCTTACCAAGGAGAATGCTCAATTAGTCTAGAAGCAAAACTTATTAAGTAACGAATTATCTCTCCTCTCTTACTTTTTGACTAAAGCTAATCTGGATTTGGGAACTTTATCGGATGAGAATGAAACCCTATCTCGGAAAAGCGAATCCTTTTAAATAAGGTGGCGATCTCTTGAAAGAACTTAACATTTGCCAAAAAGTATGTAATGATCAAGAACGGTCCCTCTGCTTATTGAGAAATAAACTCAAAGAAGTAACAGAATCATCCTCTGCCGAGAGAGATAAACTTATTCAAGGTAGAATAACTCTAAGCATAAAGGTAAATCAACTTAAAGATCAATACTCTAAGCTAGAAGAATCCTACACTTCTCTTGCGAAGCAAAACACCTTACTCATTTCTAATGAAAAGAGTTTGCAATCTCGACTAAAAGGCTTGGTGGGTGACAAGTTTGACAATGCCATGGATCACTTGGAGAATAGTTGCTTGGCTTTAACTCAACATCTTATCTCGCAAAAGGAAGGTAGTCATAAAATTTGATCACCTCAACCATTTTTTATTTGTTAAATCTTTTTACTATGTCTTCTTTCCGAACTCTTCGCCTAAATGATTTCCTTTATTCTTTGTTTTTTTACGAGAATCCGAGAAAATCTTCGCTCCTACCTTTCTACTTTGGAATATAACTATGCCAAGATTCGCAAAGAGAATGCATTACTTGCCGCTACTCTTGCTCGTTCTCGCGATCGGTCAGAAAGAAGATTTGATTATCTTTCTTACTCCAAAGATATCCAAAGTAGGAATCACCAGAAGGCACTTCTTCGCCAAGTTCATCTTAGAGTTGAAGTTCTTATGAATGAAATTTTATTATCCAAATCTCTCTCCCTTGTATCTGTCGAGCCTTTGGAAGTAGATGATGATGAAGTCCCTGGTACTCTGGACAACGATTATCATTATGAAAGTGGCGAAGATTTCGCAAATGAAGAAGAGGTTCCTCAAATGATGAAGGTGTTGATAATAATCCGGATGGAGGAGAAATTGAAATAAACCAAAATGAAGGAAGAATTGGCTGGCTTGAAAAAAGCCAAATAAATCGAGAAAGCTAGCGAGTGATAAAATTAATGAAGGATGTCCATTATCTCCTTCTTGCGAAAAAATTGATGTTGAGAGTTGAACTTCTTTTGTAATTTTATTTCTTTGAACCTCTTCACCTATATAACTTCTTGCATATGGTGCATTTTTACGTCTTTGACGTGCACTTATTTCATTATTATCGTGTTTATTTAAGAGAAAGATAATGTCCATTGTTGAATAATTCCCATACTGCCTCTCATTATCTTTCTTGCGATGGATGACCTGCATAAATAATAATTAGTTTTTATAAATCTTTTATGGAATCATGTGTTCTTATTTTGCCTTCCTAATTAAAGGTCTTATTGCGCCACCTCTTGTCATTGCGACAAAATCGCAGGACGTCTTTGCATTTGCATGCAAAAACCCATTGATCTTGCCTTAACCTTTTCTTTGGAATTTTTGTTGCGACAATATGACAGGCCTAAAAATTCTTACGAAAATAAAGCCCCATGACATTGTCGTCGTGAGACGAAATCGCAGGACGTCCTTACATTTTCATGTATTGACCCATTGATCTCGTCTTATCTTTGTCTTTTGTATTGTTGCCTCTTCAAGATTGTCGCACAAATATGACAAGCCTAAATTTTCTTGCGAAAATAAAGCCTCATGACATTTGCGTCTTAAGACACTTATCACTCCCTAATGGAGGGTGCGCCCTTATCATCTCCTGGTTGCCCCTTCAAGGAGGCGTACTACGCCATACAAGGCTATCTCCCCCATCCTATCTTAACAACAACCAGTTATTTTCGCATGACCTCTTATCCCTTTTTCCTATAGGGCTTATGGTTCTGAGACTGCACCTAAGTGGAGTTTTCTTGGTGAGTGCAACATATGCCGAGACTTCACAAGAATGGCCGAGACACTTCAAATGCCCCGGGCACTCTTGGCTCAACCGTGTACCTCGGCGCCTTGGTCAAATGCGACTCCTCGAGAAGAGACCCTCGGTCGTCCAATCTAAGTCATAATCTTAGATTAAAAATCCAAGGTACCTCTCCTGGATGGGTTTTATTGACCACAATTCTCCATGACTCGAGTTCCAGGGCGGTGTAACCTTTTCCCGAGCCATGTTAACAGTACCCCTTTTATGACGTACTTTAGGTCTTACATTTGCCTCTTGAGAAATTTTGATTTCGCGAACTAGGGTGTACGCCATAGCGGGTTCGCCCCTTTCGTCGTCATTGATTTTTGATTATATCTTGTCATTATCTGTGCGAGATTTTCGCATGTTCTTTCTTTATTTTGTACAATCTCGCAGTAATTCTTCACAAGATTTTCATATAAATTCATTTTGCTTCAATCATACATTATTTCGCAGTCTAATCTTTTCCCACAATCTTTTACGGGTAATATCTCTTCAAGTATAACCTATTTCATGGTCTATCCAATCTGTGGCCCACGTCTTTACCCTCAGGACCCATCAATCTATATGCACATGTTCCAACTATATCCTTAATGATATAAGGTCCATCCCATTTTTTCGCAAGCTTGCCACCACTTTCTCGATATATTGGTGTTTCTCTCAGCACCAAATCACCTGGTTGAAATTCCCGCGTATTAACACGTTTATTATATTCTCTGGCTAATTTTCGTTGGTAATTCTCCATATGCTGTAGAGCTCTTTCTCTTTTTTCTTCTAATTCATCTAGTTTGGTTAAAATGTTACCCGCACTAAGATTTTTCTCCAAGCTTCTCTCTTTGTTGTTGGAATAATAACTCACATTGGTAGTCTGACCTCAACTCCATATGTTAAACGAAGGTGACATTCCCGTAGCTTCTCTCCTGGTTGTATTGTAAGCCCATACTTGCATTATGCACTTGTTCACACCATGCTCTGTTATGCCCTTCTAATTTCTTTTTCAATATATCTCTGCGATTGTTTTATTTGTTTTTACCTTTGTCCGTTGGCTTTGAGGGTATAAAGGAGTTGACTTTCCACATTTTATCTTAAATGCATTAAGTAACAGGTTCTATATTCTGTCCCTCAAACTGTTTCCCATTGTTAGATACCAATCACAAGGATTCCAAATGCGCATATGATATTCTCAAATATGAATGTAAAAATATCTTTGTCTCGAATGTGTTGTCATTTGCCTTTACTTGACCCATTTTGTGAAGTAGTCTGTAGCGACAATCGATATCTTCTTTGCCAGTTCCGGTAAGAATGGTCCCACAATATCTAAACCCCATTTTCCAAAAGGCCATACACTTGTTGAAGATGTTAATGGTGCTCCTGTGCATGTATTTTCTTTTCGTGCCTTTGGCAATCTTCGCATACGCCTGATATTTGCTTCGCATCCTCGTGCATAAATGGCCAATAATAACCTTGCATCTTCGCTTTGTATGCCAAAGATCTTCCACCGCAGATGATAGCGGACATCCCCACTATGTAACATCTTTAGTACTTCTTCTCCTTCTTTCCGTGTTAAACATCCCGAGTGAAGGTCAGTTAAAGTATCTCAGATACAATATTCCATCCCTTAGTTCATAATTTGTCGCACGGCTTTTAATTTGTGCGCCTCCAATCTATTCCTTGGTGTTTCTCCTCTTTTCGGTGTATGCATGAAGTTACGCTCTCCAATCTTCAATACTAGGTATTTGTTCTCTATCTTCTATTATCATTACATCTACCTCTTCATCTTCTTCTTTATTGATTGATGGTGATAAAAGTGTTTGTATCTTTATGCATCTCGCGGCTGGGTCTGTCATCATACTTGAGATGAAAGCAAAGCATCTGCTGATCATTATCTTTTCTTGATATGTGTCTCCATTTAATTTTTGGGATTCTCATTTGACAACTCTTCAACAAGTTTTTTGTATTTCTTCATGGATGATTCATTTGTAGTGTATTCTCCTTTTATTTGACAAATGACTAATTGAGAATCGCTTGGTTTTTTTTTTTACATTTTCCAACTTCATTTCTATTGCGAACTTCAAGGCATGTATCACACCTCATATTCTCTCATTATTGGTGGATGCAAACTCCAATCAAGGAAAAAGCCATTTTGTTGCCCTCCCACAATCAAAACAATTCAAACTCCATTACCTTCCCTATTTGATGATCCGTCCACCAATATTTCCCATCTATTTGGCTCTGTTAATAGATCTCTTTGATTTCCATGCTCTTCTTCTATATCCATCATTTCTTCCACCGCTTCATCATCTTCTAAGGAAAATTATGCTAAGAAGTCTGCAACAACTTGCGATTTTGGTGAAGATAGTATTTCATATTTGATTTTGAAATGTCCTATCTCAGGCATTCCATCTCTCAACTCGCCGATCTTTTGAATTTTTCATTACCGACTCGATAGGTATTTTTGTCGATTACCCTTATTTCATGCGCTGAAAATATATTCGAAGTTTAAATCTTTGCATAAACTAATGCCAAAATTAGTTTTTCAATCTTTGAATAATTTTTCTCTGCATCATTGAAGGTTTTGCTGATGTAATAGATTGGTTTTTAAACTCCTGCGTCTACTCGCAATAACACATCACTTAACGCATGCGAAGTTGTCGCAAAATAGATTAATAATTCTTCTCCTGTTTTCTTTATGAAATAGATATATTCGTCGAGATGTTCTTTTATTCCTTGAAAATCTTTCTCGCAATCGTCTGTCCATCTAAACTTTGCCCCCTTTTTGAGTATATTGAAAAAATGTTTACATTTGTCGATGATCGCAAATGAACCTTCCCAAATGACTAAGAGTCCATTTAACCCGTACATCTTTTCTTGTATTTGGTGTTGGCATGTCGCGAACCGCTTGTACTTTCTCCGGATTAACTTGTATTCCTTCTTTTGATACGATGTAACCTAAAAAATTTCCCGATGCAACCCCAAAATACATTTTTCTGGATTTACCTTGATATTAAAATGTCTCATTTGTTCAAAAATTTCCCTCGGATCTTGGACATGATTTTTTTTTTGCTTCTTTACTTTTTATTAACATATCATCTACATATACTTCCAATGTTTTGTGTATCCATTTCGCAAACACCTTTTCTACCATCCTTTGGTATGTTGCTCCAAAGATTTCGCAAACCAAATGGCATTTTTGTGTAACAATATAACCCTCTTTGAGGCGAAAAAGCGTTATGCTCTGATCTTCTTCAACGAGAGGAATTTGATTGTACCCTTTATATCCGTCTGAGAAGATATTCTATCATTTCTAGCTGGCGATTCGACCATTTGTGGAATATCGGGTAATGGAAAACTATCCTTCGGACAAGCTTTATTTAGATCAAGAAATCTATACAAATTCTTATCCCTTTTTTCTTCTTTGGAACTACGACCATATTTGCTATCCACTATGGGTATTTTTCTTGTCTTATAATCCCTGCATCAAGCATCTTCGCAACTCTTCTTCTATTTGAGGATGATACGTTGTCGCGATTTTTCTGATTCTTTGTTTGAATGGCCTTATATTTTTGTCAATTTCCATCTCGTGACATGCCACGAGATGGGTCTATTCCAGGCACCTCATCCATGTTCCATGCAAAAATATCTTTAAATTCTCGCAACATACCAATAGTTTTTCTTCTTCATCCGCTTCCATCTTGGTCCCAATTTTTAGTATTTTGGGTTCTTCTTCGGTCCCAACATTCACTTCCTTCATTGGTTCTCACAGTTGCGGCCTTAGGTTCTCCCATAGGTGTAGGTTCTTTTATCTCCTTCGCAAACTCCGGTTCCTTCTTCCAAAATTTCGTTGGGTATCCCTTTTCCTTCCTCTGCTCTTATCATATAAGCTCTAAATTTCTCCTCTTTCTTTGCTTCCTTCACCATTTTTCTACGATTTTTTCGTTTCTTTGCACGTCCTTCATATTGTTTCACTTCAATTTGATAGCATAATCTCGCTTTATCAGCTTCCCCTCTAATTTCACCAATTCCACTTGGCATAGGAAATTTGATGCATTGATGTAATGTTGATGCTACGGCTTTAATCGCATGTATCCATGGCCTTCCCAACGAAGATGTTGTATGGTGATTTCATATCCACTACGCATAATGCCATTTGTGTTTCAATTTCCCCAAAGAAAATTCGCACCTCTATTTCTCCTTTTGGTTTTGTTATAGATTCGCCAAAGCCATGAATATGATAAGTTGAAGGAGACATCTCTTCATCTTTGTATCCCATTCCTCTATATGCATGGTAAAATATTATATTCGCCGAACTCCCGTATCAACTAGAGTTCATTTCGCCCATTCTTCCATAATTTTTGCTGATTTTCTTTTACTTTACGTGTAGTTACCGTGATTACCAAAGGAGATGTGTGGTTTAAGTTTTCTCTTGATATCTCATTTGTCATGAATGTAATCTTCTGTTTTTCCAAATCTTTCATGGGTGACGCTTTCTCCGTTGTCACGATTTTCTTTCCTTCAAAATCTCGTTTATGTATTCTCCCTACGATATTTTCATGGAATTCATTAATCATTGTTTTTGTAATCGGCTACATTCCAACTTTCTATTACGTCCCTTGATTTTGATTTTCTCTTTTTTAAACGATTTATCAATTTGTTTCATCATCTTCTTAATTTGAACAATCTTAACAACAATCTCCAATCTTTAATCTTCATTCCCATTTCTAGCGCCATATGTAGTAGCGGGAAATCCCACACTACACCCTCACAAGAATTCACACAATCAAGTCATTTTAAAATGAACAATTATATTCTTTATTGATTAAAACTCACAAATGTTACAAGATGGAAAGGAAATAAGCTAAAGAATTTACAACTGCTCTAAACTTTCTCTCTCTTGATAACTTGCTCCACACTCGAAAAAGATCTCCCCCTCTCTTAAGCCTATTCGGCTCTTTATATAGGACATTACATAGTGGATGACAAATTTAGTGTCCTTTATTTCGGATCTCACTTGCGACATTCTCGCTAGTGTACAAATATTAAATCTCGCAACACTCCTAAATCTCGCTGGGTCTTCTTCACATCTTTCTCGTGTTCAAGCCGTCGTCATCCATTCGTCATTTATATTATCCATCCGCGACATTTTCGCAATGTGTCGTTTATAGATTTCATGAGGGTCTTGGTATTGCGATATTCTGATCCTACAACTTTTAAATGTCTTACTAAAAATAGAACCATGGTCCCCCAAAAAAATCATGGTCCCCAAAAGACGGGTTCCAAATAAATGTCTTATTTGGGCTGAAGAGTTATTAAGCCTACTCAATATGAATTGAAGAGTTATTTAGCCCACTTAATATAAATGGTCCAAACAGTCTATTAGTTATTAAGCCTACTCAATACGTTGGAAGACAAGTGAAGTTTCGGTGCACCTAAAGGTGGGTCAAAAGGATTAAGGAATTCAAAGCAACTTCAAATCAGAAGACCTGGAAATTTTGGAAAATGAAGGTGTTTAAGAGGAGAAAGATGATCAGGTGAAACTCACACTGTAAGAGTACTACTGGTTTTCACCTACAATCTTCATTAATTTTGTATCATGTACCTGAACCTTAATCAAAACTAATCAATAAAATGCAAATGTCAGATTCAAAGTAGGCACTTCCATAAATTTTTCATTGTTTTTATTTTGCATAACAATGCAAGCATTCAAATGATGGTTCAAAATGGAGAAAGAATTGAGTTAATCACGGAAAGGGAAACGAGCATGCCTGTAGCAACAACTTGATTCAATAGATGTACAAACCTCAATAGATCCCATCTACCCTATAACCATGGACAAATTAAAAACTTCAAACCATGTTCGAGCAACTTGTGTTGGGGATTTGATCTAATCGTTCTATCATTGCAGGTGTTAAAGTATTTCACATGATTCCTAACTCTTCCTGGGGGAAAAAAACCCATTATATGCAATCCCTATACACCGGGCATATTTCCATTCCTACTGATTTCTAAATTGATCAAAGTATCAAACTACAGAAGTTCAATATATCTTCAACCATTCCTCCATTTACTTCCTCTTCGGAAAAGGGTTACCCCAAAAACTGAGCCAACTTTATCAAATGAAGTCTGGGTTCTTTTTTCATTTCCTGAAACATGATCCCAAATTATGTTGTAAAAGGCGCCCTGGGCGCGAGGCGCCCTGGCGCGAAATCATGTGCATTTCTGTTGATTTCTATTTTTTCCTCAGCGCACCTACAGTGCCTAATACAACATAGAGCCCAAACGGCTGCAAAGGCAACAGCACCTTCTTCACAAAGCTTTTCACAGCATTCTTCTAAAAATATGCTGGATGATGATTCTAAATTCCTTGGTCTAAGTTTGTTACTGAAATGCCAATATGAAATAAAAGTATCCTTTGGGTCTACATAAACAAACCAGCTTACACTTTGAATCCCAGGCTTAATAGATTCATGCAGTGATGCAAACAGAAATGAGTAGCTAAAAAAGTTATTAGTATTTTAGTATTTTCAGAGAAGCTGCAGGTTACATCCGGGTTTGATCAGACGAGTAAACATAATCTAAGAACGGAGCAAGTGAATGAGGATTGTTTATGAGAAGAGGATGCTGGTACCTAACACTTCCTCCCAAATCATATTCATAAGAAGCTAGAGAATTATGTGCCATGAGAAATTAAAGCGCACGCTTAAAGTGAGTGTTTGCAGTAACCCTTTCCATTGTGTTTCAGCATTCCACAAATGCAATTTTATTCCAGACTCGACCATACCAAAGAAATTAATCTGCACTGGAGATTTCTGTTTCATCATCATTTAAAAACAAGTTTATGCAAATATTCTTCCGTTAAACTAAAGTCAGGTAAACATATATATCGCCAGATGTGCACTTAACAAAACAAGATATACCCAAACTTCAAGTTTACAGTAAACAAAGATGAGATGGATGATGCAAAGACAGAAAGTAATTAAAAATAGTAATTGCAAAGGCTTCAAGAAAAGGTGCCATGTATTTACTAACCAATATCAAAATGATTGTATTTGTAAGGATGTCTTTCTTCCTTCAAGCTGCTGCTTTATCTGCTAATTAATCAATTGCCTCCAGACTTGATTCCACTGTTTTTGCATTTTCTTCTCCTTCTTGTTCCTTCTTTTTGATCACATGCCTCAAGTCTCTGTTCGTTAACGTTCTCCCGAAGTAACTATGTCAGCAAGGGGAGGTACTTCTTGTTCATCCTCCTCGAATGGATCTTTTTCCTTCAATTCCGACTCCACACATGACTCGGATACCTTTCTTCTTTGTGCTGGATTTTTTACAGATGCATAAGTCGCCGTCTTCAGCACATGTACAGTTTCTAAGGTGTAATTCATCAAAGTTGTCTACTTCAGTCAATTCGAAAAAAATTGTATCCTCCTCTCCCAATGCTTTCAGAGATACAAACTGTTTACATGAAGTAGCGCTTCCCTAACATTCATACCCATAGTTCTCACAGATTCCAGAATACATTCCAATTTGTTATCTCTGGTTTGTTTCAAGTCATGATTGTAGAAAGTATATTCATTGCAAAATAGAACTTCATCATCCTTCGTAACATCGAAGATTTTGGCCCATGGTATATAACCGAAGTCGCACCCAAATTTAAAAGTATCAAAATCCCTACTCCAATGAGAGTATTCATTCCCATTATTCCCCTTCTTTAATGACCATATGTCATACCAAGTATAATTGTACTGATGAACAATGCACAAGGATCCTCCCAAGACCTGAAGTTTATAGCTGGAGTGCTTATCGTCCAAAGGCCAATTATTTACGAAACAAGTTGGTGTCAAGGAGATCATATTGAACTTTTCTTCAGTCAAATCAAAAGCCACAATATTTCCATGTGTAGTATCTACCCAATGAAGAGCTCCGTCCACAAATACGCTTCGATAATTCGGGTCCAGTTTGTATGTGATTTCACTTATGTATCTCCACCCTTCGCCACTGCCAAGAGTGTATACATAAACCCATTTTCCAACTTCACCTTCACATTGGTGGATTTTAACAACCTTGTATTCATCTGTAGAAGGAATGTAACCAAATCCACATTCAAAATAATTATATGAACCAAGTGTTGTATCCCTCAAACTTGGAAGTAGAAGATATTCTTTTGTAACAGGGTTGCATATATAAATAGGTTCATCCATTCTAGAATCTGGATCCATAGAAATGCACACCAACCCATTGCAAGAACCAAGAATTCTATAAATTTTGAGTCATCCATAGGAATCAAGTTAATCCTTGTATATTCCATAAAATCTTCGGACGGAGAACATTTAGCATAGTAAAATTGTTTGCGACAATTGATCATATTAGCAATAGCGAACAGAAAACTCTTCTTACCAGAAGCAGCAGCATCGCCGGAATTGTTCTGCTCATTTTCATAGACACGGCTTTGATACATACGAGTGAAAGACCGATCGTATTTGATGAGATTTCTCCAATTTTTTTGCATACTTGTTTGCATTCAGCTGGTAAGCGGGAAAGTATGTTTATTTTGATATCTGATGGGAGTATGTTCTCCATAACAGAACGCAACTAGGGTTTTTACTCGAAGAAATTAGAAATTGGGAAGATAGATGACAGTGAAGGTTTATAATTTTAAGGCTTTTGAGGGCTGTAAAACAAAACATCCCCGAGGAGTAAGGAGCTATTCTGAAATACTTGTAATCTCTGGATTCGAAATCCTGGTTCAATTCCGGATCCACACCCCACAGCATATGGAGAGGAATGGAAAGAAAAGTGGAAATTGGATCGGGGCGGCTACGATGTGGTCGGGCCACATGCTTGAAATATATGGCCCATCTTTATGTAATGATACTTAGATTTTTTTCTCCAAAACAGTTTTATTATCTATCTTTTTGTCTTAACTACCTACTTTTTCTCAAAAAGGGAAAGCATTTACAGAAATTTAGAGAGGGCAGGTTTTTAATTGAGTATGTGTCAAAATATTAAGAGGGACCACATACAAAATACATGTGGCCCGACCACATCTTAAACTGAGCCAAATTGGATAATTACTACTTTTGTTGGGCCTTTACAAAATTGAAAGAGCTTGAGAATTATTAAGGTGAATGATGGGTCTTAGAATGCTTTGGAGCCCCTAGTTAGCGATTAAAGTCGAGAAAGTTCGGGATGGCAAACGTCACGAGAATTATTTGTTTTGACAGAATATAAATTTGGTTCATCATGCTATCGATGATTCGTGATTTGGAAATAATTAGGAATGGTATATGTACATTTATAATTTGTTTTATGGATACAAAATCACATAAAATTTGCAATACAACAATCTGTAAAAGATATTTTTATATATGAAATATCTAATACAATCATCAAATAAGATGTACGGTTGGTTGTATAGGGCTAAGATTGATGTATAAGATTTTAAAACTCAAAAATGTGATATAGAATGATAATTCAATGATAACGTGGCAAAGTACTATATGGGCCGTATAATTCGGTAATTCATAAATACGCATATAATTCGTTTTAAGTTGAAAATTCATAAATCTAATACGGGGTTCCAAAGTACGAATGACACGGACGGATTCACAATTATACGGGTATAATTCGAGATTTTACTAACTAGGCCCGAAGCTAGCGACGATGATAGGAAAATGATGGATGTGAATGTCCTGGAATCATTCATAGATGTCGAAAAATTTGCAAAGAAGAAATTTCAAGTTCAAGCTTGTCTTGGTTAAACTCTCGAAATATGATTCAATTAATGGATGTTCATAGTTCCTTAGTAATTTTTGTTAGAGCACTGCTCGGTTGAACCCACCAAGCGTTGGTATGTCAAGTTTGGTTGTCATATTTAGTTCCAAAACTCGAGTCGCTATTATGTAAACTGCAGTCAACTTCGATAGGATAGACTAGAAATGATAGAAGTATTGTGCTCCAGTTACTCACAAAGATCTGAAGATGGATTGAAGACAACAAAGACATTTTCCTTCAGCTTGAGGTTAATAACTATGACTTGATCAACTTGTTCCATATATATCTTGTGTTTTTCAAGTCGTGCATATTGAAAACATAATCTATGACATATTTGAACTCTAGATAGACATAGTATTAAGGAATACAATACGAGGTTTATTGCTTAACCATTAAACTTTGTAGATAAGACATCGCCATAATCATTTGAATGCTATTATGATTATGTATGGGTATGAGGTGAGAATTTCATCCTAGGGAACAATGTTTACATGTGTTCTAAGGAAGTAAGTTCATAAACTTGTTTGAGAACCGAAAAAGAAATTGCCAGGTGTTATTGGTTTTGTAATTCATTGCATATCTTATGAACAACCAATATGTGTGATAGAGTATAACCGCTCACAACTTGTTGTGTTCTTGGTAGAACTATTCACAAAGGCCTGACTTATGTATTGGTATAACTTTTATTAGTAAAACCGATCTTAAGTAATCACATGTGGTATGATCGGATTTTGTATGTCTGACCTTGTAAGGGAAAGGGAACCGATCCTTGTAAGGGAAAGGGAACCGATCCTAGTAAGGGGTGTAGTACATCAAAGGAAACCGATCCTTGTATGGGGTGCAACAAGGTTTATATCAGAAAGTGGAACCGATCCTATGGACATGTGCAACACATATAAGTTAGATACCACATATATGTGGGGAACCGATCCTAGTACCTAGTCAACCGAACTTTTGGGAACCTAGTGTGACTATGCACAGTACTCACATGGAGGTAGAACCGAAACTTGTTTTGGTGGAACCGTAAACCCATGATTGTGATTGAATGTTGGTTTGATCAGTCACATAGTTCTTGAAAGTCAGATGAACCAATTCTAAACTTGTTTGGAAGTGTGGAAAATCGGTTTCAAGGTTGTAAGTGTGAAAGAGAACTTACAAAGTTAAGATGTCGACAAACTTTGAACACGTGCTGTGAATATTTATTTCTATAATTGTTCAAAGATATTCCTTAATGGCTAAGGGAAGAGAATCCCAGAATCGAAACATAAGTAAGTTTAGAATCTTTTAATTAAGGTTATTAATTTCATTTTTAGGAAAATTGCAGAATTAGTAATGTGCATTTACTAATTATATTTTCCGAGAGATTTCGATCGTTATTTTTGATGAGCATTTCCGGAATTATGAAAACCGAATACGTGCTTTTATGAATATCTTGAGAATATTTTCGATTTTGGAAATTCCTTGGTGTCCAAACTTCCTTGTCTATAAATACACGAAGTTTTCCATTCTAGCAAACTAATCCTTCGTAACAACAGATTTACTCTTTTGTTGTTGTTACTGGTGTAGCCGCCTATTTGGGGGGTGAAGCAATGAATATTGTTGTGTACTTGATCAATCGATCTCCTTCAAATTCGCTAGATGAAGAAGTAGCAGAGAACATATGGAAAGAAAAAAGCCCACTTATGATCACTTGAGAGTATTTTGTTATAGGGCAAATTTTTCATACCCCAAAATATCGATATCAAAGCTTGATGATAAAGCGAAGCAAGGCAAGGGTAATGGGATGTCACTTGAGGAAGCCCATATACGTATTACACCGATGCCTTAATATGTCCATGTCGTAACCTTAATTCCCAAATCGGTTTCGAGGTTTCGATTTTTCTTCCCAAGCATTTGCAAACAGGGCATGCAAACAATAGCTCCAGACCTTTTCATAGGTAAACCAGTTCACAAACATAGTTCGCAAACAATAGTTGTGAACCTGAACTAGACTTGCACAGTTAACATACAAAGTATACAACCTATATTATGTCCATACATGATCGTAGTTATAAAAATATTATATAATCACTGAAACATCCTTGGAAGACAATAATGGTAATCTTACACATACCACTAGCTTCAAGTAATTTTCAAGTGATTAGTCGATCAATACGAAACTTCCCAAGTTGACATATATCAAATGATTGTCTCACACAAATCATGTAAGATGTTCAAGGTAATTTTCACATGATCATCTTTGACTTAATATTTAGTTTCTAACAAATAAATTGTCTCCAACTAAACTCGTCAAGTATACGATAAACTTTGCTAAAGTTAAAAGCTTCCAACGCGTAATTCGAGAAACATATATATGAGTTAAACTCATTTCAAATATCAAATGTGTATAATATAAAAGTCTATATAGCTATACGACTTAGTCTCTTTAGAAGATAGAGTAGAATAGACTTCCGAGTGATAGATAAGTTTTAGTCTCCACATACCTTTTGTTGATGAAGTTCCTCCAAGCTTTTCAGTAGATCTTCTTCTTCAACTCGGTGAACATGCATGAAATCTAAAGCTCAACTACACACTTATATCCTAATCCGCGACTTAGCTATAAGTAGACTAGAAATCAAGATATAGTTTTGATCAACTAAACTTGACAAACAAGCTTGAGATAGCAACGCTTATGAGTTCGACCGAGCAATGCTCTAACACTAAAGGTGTGTGGGTTTCAAAGTCGGCGATGAAAATATTTCCAAAGATAAAACTTTCAAACCACATGAACTCAAAACACGATCAATAATTTCCTAGATCTCGTTCCACTAGTGAACGAATGGATTAAATTCGGATCCTTGAGCGGGCTACATGTATCCATTTACATATAGTCATAAAGTGTATCCACGCACGGATTCATACTCTTACTGTTGGCAAACATTCCCTTGTGAGCCGCAAAGTTTAGGTATAAGAAAGATCATGGGCCGGAAAAATTAATTGGCAAAGCAGTGAGATACTTGACACAAACAATGTAATTGTAGCGAGATGTCGTTTACGGGTTGATAGTTGATGTGTGAAATTCCATGCATACAGACTTCAAAATTTAGGGTCACCAGTGAAACATTTGAAAGTTGACGCAGAAAGTGAACCAATAAATTGATTATTGCAACTCCTATAAGTGATAAAAAAAATATTGAGAAAGTGATGAGAGGTTTTCTTTGGGATCCTAGTGAGTCTAAGAAAAGCTATCATCCAGTTCGCTTTTGAAAAAGTATGTACTCCTATTTCCAAAGGAGGCCTGGGAATCAAGTCGATCGCTCTGCAGCATGAATAAGTAATTGTCGTAAATGGTGGTAAAGATTTAATAACGAAAAGGAGGATTTGTGGCGTCGTAGAATTGTCTCTAAATAAAGAAAAATATCGTTTGATCCCTTTTTAGGTGATCCCATGTCTGTTTGGTCCTTTGGTCAAACGCCTTTACTGTTTGGTCCATAATTATTTAAAAATATTAAAACTGACAAAAATACCCTTCCGTGTTAATTTTTACCCATTTTCTTGTAGCACTTCATTCCAAATGAAGTCCATATAAAACCTAAAAAGCAGACTTCATTCCGGAAATGAAGTCCATATAAAACCTAAAAATGTAGACTTCATCCCAGAAATGAAGTCCATATAAAACCTAAGAAAACATACTTCATTCCGGAAATGAAGTCCATATAAAAACCTAAAAAAACAGACTTCATTCCAGAAAATGAAGTTCATATAAAAACCTAAAAAAAACAGACTTCATTCCAGAAATGAAGTCCATATAAAAAAAAAAACAGACTTCATTCAAGAAAATGAAGTCCATATAAAACTTAAAAAACGGACTTCATTCCAAAAATGAAGTCCATATAAAACCTAAAAAAAAGGACTTCATTCCAAAATGAATTCCATATAAAAACCTAAATATCATCGTCTTTTAACAAACGACGAACTTCATCTTTAACACGAGCAAGAAAAATCAAGATTAAGATCTTCAACATCAAAATCAAAAAAAATACATCCAAATAACATAAAAATCTTCATAGTCTTCATCGTATTCATCGTCTACATCATCTTCAACAAAAGTAAAGCAAAGAATGGTGAAGAAACAAACACAAAATCATCGCCGTTTTCATCATCTCCATCTTCTTCAACAACAAGAGAAAGAACAAATGATGAAGAAACACAAAAATCTCTCGTCGTCTTCATCATCTTCATCATCATCTTCAACATCAACAGTGGCTACATAGAAGAAAAACCAAAAATTATCATCCTTCTTCATCGTTTTCATGAGCATCAACGAAAAAAAGAAAAGAAAAAATGAGAGAAATTGGATCTCAAAACAAAGGAGAGAAAGTAAATCAAATAAGATATTTTCATTGACTTTTGACTATATATATATCCTTATCCAAAAGGGTATTTACCGCCACTACTGGTGACATTTACATCATCCATGACATCGACCTTAGGACCAAACAATAATTTTTAGGACCAAACTATAATTTATATTACCAAATAGGACCAAACAGACATTTGACTGGGTCAAATGGACTACACTCTCTCTAATATATTATTCCTAGGACCTAATGGTATTTCCTACTTCTAAATATGCCTCCAAAGGGGTTTGACAGAGGAACCAGCACAATAAATACTTCCCATGACTGTAGTTTGTGGAAAGGAATTTATAAGCCTATCAAACTGTTTTAAAAAAAATTCTTCCTCGCAGGTGGGAGGCGACTCTTTGGTTCTGTTTTGGGAGGACCATTGGGCTGGCAATCAAGCTCTAGCAACCTGCTTTCCGGACATATATTTTACTCCCTCCGTCCATATTATATAGGCGGAGAAGTAAAAAAAATGTAGTCCCTATATATAAGCGGATTTCTATTTCCAATGTGATTTCTTCCTTATATACCCTTATTAAAGAACACGCAATTGGGGAATATTGATTACTTCTCCCAACCCATGGTGTTTGCTAAGGGGTAACTTTTGGGGGCGAAAATACTAAAATACCCTTCCCTCAAAATAAAAATTAAAAAAACTTAAAATCAAAAAACAAAATCATATCCCCCATTTCCATCTCCACTTCTTATTAATCACTTTCAGGGTTAGAATTTGAAACCCAAATATTCCCCATTCCCTTTCAAATTCTAAACTCTCCCCACTCTCTTTCAAATTCTCTTCTCCTTCTCTGCCGGCTCCTCACTTTGGAAACGATTTTTTTTTTTTTTTTAATTCGAAGTGATGAAGATCATCTTGCAAGTGATGAAGACCATGCACAATTGATGAAGACCATGCCGGAAACTGGTGCCGGATGGTTGGTAACTAACATTCAATGTCAGAATGAAAGACCAAGCATGCTCAATAGAAATTTATCAATGCCTAGGTAGTCAAGTGAAAAAAATTTTGAAGTTTCCCCGGATACTTTTCATCATGTGCCTTCAGGCATAAACATTTAAGCAACATACTATGCCAGAAACCGTGCCGGCATGCTCGAGAATTAACTACTTGTGGCTTAGTGGGTGATTAAAACCAGAAAAACTCAAAACCGAATATTTTTACATCGCGGAAGTGATGAAGACCATGCCGGAATTGGTGAAGAACAACGCCGGAAAATGGTGCCGGCATGCTCGAAAGAAAGCTATCAATGCCGGTAGTCAAGTGAAAAAAAATTGAAGTTTCCTAGATACTTTTCATCATGTTCCGGCATAGAAAATTAAGCAAAAACCATGCCGGAAGTAGTTCCGGCATGCTCGTAAAATCACATAACTGTGCCGGAAGTAGACTCATTAAATCCGAACCCCCCGGATAGTGGCAAACAATTTATGAAAAATTTCAACAAATGCCGGCATGGTATTTTGGTTGAATACCATGCCGGCACCAAGCTTTTTTCAGCAACAATGGTGGATTCAAAGAAAAAAAAATCAAATTTTCAACCTCTTAGCAACAATTCTCTCTTCACAATCATCCTCCACTTCCACCAAAAAAAGTTCCCTCTCAAATTTTTTTCCATCTTTCTACTCTCATCTCATTCCCCCAAATACAAATACACACTAATCATTTAACAAAATCTTAAGATTTTTTTACTAATTATTATTAATCACTAATCCCGATTAGTGATGGGTATATTAGGGATTTTAAAAATATTTAGATAAGGGGTGACCCGAATTGATATTTGGACTTTTTTTGTCCTTTTCCTATAGGGCTATCCTCGAGAGAAATCCTAAGGTATTAGTCAAGCCTTATACACATACAAGGTTTCAAATCGACCCATTTTGGAGGACCGAGTCAAATCGGTCGAGCGGTTAGAAGTGATCCGTGATGAAATGACTAAAATGTCCTTTAAAGGGTTAACTTAACCTTAGTTAAAACCCATACCCGTTGTTCTTCGTTCTCCCTTTCTATTCCATGTATTCTCTCATTTTTTTTCTTAGTTCTCCCTTTCTATAGTAAGAATAAATCAGCAGAAAACAAAAAAGAATTAAAGCCTCTCCACCAATTCCTGAAACGTGTATGCAACACTTTTTTGGTTAAAAGTGAGAGTGTGAAAATGCAATCAAATTTGAAAAGAGCAAAGAATACCTCATTTGTTTCTGAACCGCAAGCAATATATCCATCCGAGACGGCTAAGCCCACAAAGTTCTGAAGAAGCAAGTTTGAAAAATTAATAAACAGATAAGGAATCAACATTTACTTTACATCAAACAACTTTTCAAGTGATCAACATCAGAAATACATATCAGTATCTCTTATAGCTAAAGTAGTTGGGAGGATAAACAAAATATATTCAGTTTAACTAGTTCATGAATATTTTTTCTTTGCATTAAAAACAATGTCATACGTGATGGTTCTTTTGTTCATCCGGACTCAATAGAAAGGTATTCACCATTTTATCCCTCCATGGATTTGGACAAGCGTACACCTTACGATACTTTTACTCGAGATATTTTAGCATCCAAAGTGCATACAAATGAGAGCTGCGAGGTTCAAAAGGTGAACAACATTTAGGATAAGTCAAACCTACCTTTTCATTGGTATGACCTTTAAAGGTTAAGCTGCAAGCATTAGTAGACAATGAACCGGAAACCGTTTGGTTGAGATCCCAAAGCTTTAGCGTATTTTCCGTTGATGCAGAAACAAGGGTTTCATGGTCCAAGAACTTCACATAGCTAACAGCTTTCCTGTGTAAAGAAAACAAGGGATAAGCAAAAAGATAGAAGGGACATCGAGTGTACGATAAAGGAGTTGTTGGTATCTTTTAATCTTTCTCTTCACAAAGAAAAATAATTGATTCACAAAAAATCGGTAGTGTATAAGAAAGTACTTGAAAAAAAATGACCAACTCAACATCAAAATCACAATTTCTCCATTTTAGGAAGACCTCAACCCTTCCATAAGCTTAAATAGACATCATTATATCGCAAATGAAAACAGTAACTACACCCAACGAAACATGGGCAGTAAATCTCGTCACTTACTAATGATGAGAAATAATCAGACATGTAAATCCAACTAAGATATGTACGCATAAGAGATAGAAGCAAATATCAACTTTTTCTCAACATGTAAATTCGTAAGCTCTTCCCAAGCCTAGTGCCTCAACCTCGCTTCATACTCCGTGGAAAAACAAAACAATTTAAATGGAGTGAGCCACAATTCGGTAGGGGATAGAAACAGTTTAGTACGCAATGTCGATGTAAATTATGAAAATGTAGACAAGAAAGATAATCGAAGGTGCGGCCAAATATTGGCAATCAAATGCATAATACCAGACTAAAAATTTGGGTTTGTATCTTGTAAAACAAACAACTCAATTCTTACCTCTATGAGACCTTATTCCTTGGGGTAGTATTCGCTTATTCTTGCAAATTTTCATCATCAGCATCTCATTTAACCGTTTCACCTTCTGATGCAGAGTCCCTTATATTACACTGACTTTGCTAGAGAGGTACCCAAGTAATATTATTAGACCGTGTTAAAAAGGTACCCAACTTATATTATGCGAGATGTTAAAAGGATACCCAATTTATATTATGCGACCGTATTAGAAAGATACCCAATTTATATTGTGTGACGTTGTTAAACATTTGAGTTTATATTATGCGACCATGTAAAAGAGGTACCAAATATATTTTTAGGGCCAGCTGAAAAACTATGCACACATCTTCAAATTATATGGCACCAAAGATCTCGAACGATGATGAGATTCCATATGTTCCAACATATCTCCATACTAGAGTCTCGGTATCCGGTATGTAAAGATCATTATAGTAAACTTCGGATGGATTATATGTTATACCCATCAGTAAATAGGACTTTGCACTCAAAGTCCACATAAACTGCTTGTCATTAATGGCGGTGTGCATAGATTCATCCTTTTCAAATTGCACTAAGCCATACTCTTTGGATTTTAAAATATTGTTATCAGTAGCCACCTTGCATGAGTCCAAATTATTAAAGAATGTATTTTCCTTCCCACTTTCTTGTATCTTGGATGGTCTCTCCGCTAACATTGCAACATCCACAACGAAATTCAATTGAAATGAATCTTTGTTCGGCATTTTGTAGTTGTTTCTTTACGGGCATGCTTCTCGATGTGTACCCCAAGAACAACCAATCTCTTAATTGCTTCATATATCGAGAGAAAATGAGAGTCGACAAGAGACTATTTACCGGAGATAAGAATGAGAACTAACCACTGTGGGAATGGAGAATTGTAATAGAAAAAATATAAACTCCCTCGAAGGAATTTGCAGCACAACACCTTCATGCTCATTAATTATAACCTTATAAGAATCAATGCAGGGAACATCTTTTCCAATTTAAAAGATGGTGGTGGCTATATCACCGGGACATTGACTCAACCCCCAAAGTAGACGGCCAGCAGAGTATCCAACAACTCTCGTACCTCCCACTTTATGAGGCCATGATGAGGCAATTTATCATTTTGTGGATAAGTCTTCTCGGGTCTTTCAACAAACCTCTTGTGGACTCACACCATTGTCATCAATATTATCACACACTAACAAAATTGTGTTTTCAAAAATATATCTAATCGGCGGTGGTTTTCAAAACAAGCTCATAAACGGATTTACCATTATAATTATCCACTAAAATTGATTCATCAATCCTCTTTCTGAATCGAATATGGAACAAGTAGAAGCAAAATGAAGAGGAAAACATACACCATCCTCTAGACTCCTCACAACATTATCGCATTTTTTCCAAACCATCCTTGTACCTTCTTAGTTGCATATACCCATGTAATCAAAATTAGCAAAATCTATATCTACCGGACAGTTGAACAAACGGGTTGCGATACTACTAATGTCATCCTCATTTATACACATAAGAATCAATGACTCAATAAATTGAAAATCGGGATGATGCATAAAGCCTTGAAATCAGTCACAAACACAATTCCCATTGTAGATATCAAGTATTATTAACCACGAAGATCATTTAGGCAAGAAGTATCAAAGTAGCCTTGAGAATCACCAACAAAAGAAGATAACCCGTAATAAGTGGAAACACGTTACCCAACAACACGTACCGTCATTAGGGTGCAGGCTAGGATCCCAACATCAATTTAATGGCGAAACAACTTCAAACCTTTGCAAAATTCTAATAATGAGGAAGTTAGCTTTGTGTCATTCATGGGGTTTTCAAATAAGTCAAAACCCTTAAAAAAAAACCTCAAACAATTCTTCCTGAATCTGTTCTTCACTGACACACCCCATTGTTGATTTCTTCCTAATGCTCAAGTCCTAGATTCTGCAAAACCCTAACTAAATTCAGAGAACTTCTTCTCCTCATCAAATTCATCTCTCAAACCTCGATTACGAGATCAAAATCACTAGAAGATTCAACCCTTCTCTTCAAACTCTTCCCATGAATTCATAAACATCGACTACCGATCCATTTCCTTCTCTAATTACGCACTTAATAATCATGAAACTTTTTGTCACAACCCATTTCTTCACCATCTTCTCTCATCAGAATCACCGAATCAGCCTGGTCAAATCCCTTTCCAAACCCACCCACTTCTCCTAACCCAAATATATAACCTAACTACGGTTGGCTATTAACTTTGTTGGAGGGGCAAACTTGGTAAAAAAAAATTCAAAACTTAAGAAATACACACGGACAGACTCGTTTGTCCTTCTATTTAGGTTGAATCAAACGTTGGCTGACTCGGTTGGAAAACCAAAACATTTGGATTTCGGTGACGATTCCTCTTTCCTATATCCCTCAATTAGTTTTTTTATCCCCCAATTAATCATTCTTATTAAAGAGTATGATATTCACAAAATTAGTTAATGCCTTTAGTAATTCCCAAGAACAATTACATTTTTTAAATACTGTGGTGGGATAATTTTTTTTTAATATATTCATATTTTCCATATTTCCTAGACAAATATATTGGAATTGATGAGGGTAAATCAGGTACAATTAGAAAATTTTATAAAAACCAAATTTTTTCTTATTCTAAAAGAATTCCACTTTTCCGCCTATATATAGGGGACGGAGGGAGTATTGGTTACTTCAAAAAACTGGACCGTTAGTACTTGTGCAACTTCAATAGAAAACGGGGGATCGTGGACTCTAGAGAAAGATAGAAGATTAACTCAGCACCAAATCTCCGAAGTCCGCTCTTTTCTTGGCATTATTGATTGAACCTTCATGGGGAAGGAGCATACTACATCAAATGGAACATATATAAGTCGGGAAGGTTTTCGGTGAACTCATGTTATAAGACCATCCAACAAGATAATGAAGGCATCTCCCTGAATCTTAGTGAACGGTTTATATACGAGATAAACTTTTGGTGAACAGTTTCCTTCTTTGTCGTCAAGTAGAGAGTCAAATTCTCATCTCCTTTTTCATTGAAATTCGGCTTATTGAGTTAAGCCGAATTCCATAAACAGAAAATGGTTATTTTGTTTTCTTCGTTGCCTTTTTAGTAAGTAAGCGTTGTTCTAGTAATAGTTTTTGTTAGAACAATCAATGAACTTTATATCAGTAGAATTCTTTCTCTAGCTCTGATAATGTTTGAACTTCTCCAACCTTTTGCTCCATGAATTGTCAAAGGAAGAACTAAGGAAAGTAGATTCAAAGTAGCATGTACCTAAACCAATTAAGCAAAATAATCAGGTGGCACACATGCATCGCTAAAAACTGCTGTTGAATACTTTTTCACAGCATTCTTCCAAAAAATGAACTAGATGCTCTTGTAGCAAACAGAATACCCATAATTAAATTGACGCACTAGGTGTGTAAAATCATGACTCAGATTTCCCTTCCAAAGAGGCCGGAGAGGGTGACCGCCATTGAGCGGATGCACTTCTTATATCACTCAGGAGTGCGAACACTATTCCTGTATCCTAACATTTCCCTCCCAAATCCTATTCATGAGAAACTAGCTAGAGGAATTACGTGCCATGAGAAATTAAAGCACGCTTAAAGTTAGGGCTTGCAGTAACCCTTTCCATTTCCACGAATGCGATTCTGTTCCAGACATCCAACCACAGCCAAGGAAACTAATCTACATTAGAGAGTTCTCCGTTTCTTTCAAAAAGGTTTATGCATAAACTAAAGTCGGGTAAACATAAATATTGCCAAATGTCTAGAGTTTATCGAAAAAAAAAAAAAAAATGAGACAGATGATGTAAGGACTTCAAGAAAAGGTGCCATGTATTTATTTCAAGCTGCTGCTTTATCTGCTAATCAGTTACCTCCATTTCGGACTCCACCGACGCCTACTTACCTCCAATCCTGATTCCACCCATGACTCGGACCCCTTTCTGATTTGTGATTGAACCTTTTTGCAGATGGATAAGTCGCCGTCTTCAGCACATGTACAGTTTCTAAGATGCAATTCATCAAAGTTGTCTAATTCAGTTGGTTCTGATTATCTTTGTATCCTCCTCTCCCAATGCTCTCAGTGATACAAAACTGTTTACATGAATTAGTGTTTCCGTAACATAAGTATTCCTATTTCTTCCGAATTCAGAATGCATTCCAATTTGTTATCTATAGTTTGTTTCAAGTCATGACTGTAGAAAATGTATTCATTGAAAATAAAACTTCACCATCCTTCGTAACTTGGAAGAATTTGGGTAATGGTATATAACCGAAATGGCGCCCAAAATTAAAAGTATTAAAATCCTTAGTCCAATGAGTATTCATTTCCATTATTCCCCTTCTTCAATGACCATATCTGGTATGAAGTATCATAGTAATTAATATGAACAATGCACAAGGATCCTCCCAAGACCCGAAGTTCATAGCCTGAGGAATTTCTGTGCAGAGGCCAATTATTTATGAAACAAGTTGGTGTCAAGGAGATCATACTGAACTTTTCTTCAGTCAAATCAAAAGCCACAATATTTCCTTGTGTATTCTCTAACCAATGAAGGGCTCCGTTTGCAAATACGCTTGAATCAGATTTCACTAGTTTGTATGTGATTTCGCCTGTGTATCTCCACCCTTTGCCACTGCCTAGAGTGTACACATAAACCCGTTTTCTAACTTCACCACGACATGCGTGGATTTTAACAACCTTGTATTCATTTGTAGAAGGTGTAACCAAATCCACAGTCAAAATAACCATATGGACCAAGTGTTGTATCACACAAACTTGGGAGTCGAAGATATTCTTTTGTAACAGGATTGCATATATAAATAGGTTCAGGGAAACAAATCAAACCATTGCAAGAACCATGAATTCTACCACATTCTAAGACATCCTTAGGGATTAAGTTTATCCTTGTATATTCCATAAAACCTTCATGTGGAGCATATTTAGCATAATAAATCGGTTCGTGCATATTACAAAGACCAAAAATAGAGAACAAAAGACTGATCATCTTACCGGAAGCAGCATCGCCGACGGCATTGTTCTGTTCATAGACACGGCTTTGATATTTACGAGTGAACATCCGATCGTGATCGATGAGACTTCTCCAGGTTTTGCATACTTGTTTGCATTGGTATATTGACTCAGTTGGTAAGCGGGAAAGTATGTCTACTGTGACATCTGATGGGAGTATCTTCTCCATTACTAGAAGAAATTAGAGATTCAATAAGATACACGACGGTGAATGAAGATTTATAGGGTTCGACTTTAGGGTTTGCAAAAGAACTCTTATTAGTTATTAGAACTGCAAAGCAGACCAGCCCGGACAGTGGCGACACGTACTAGTTCTGTTCCGGAGGGCCAAAGCCATTGCATGCAGCACATCTCCTGCTGAAGTGCTATCAAAATAGTCAAGGACGTCGTAGAGGTGCAATGTCCAATTATTAAATTACAAATTCCACCTTTATAAGTGAGTAATTACCACCAACAGACGATCTTAAAAATCACCAAACACTGCTTGTACAAAGTTACATGTAAAAGAGTAACTAGTAACACGGCAAGCAAGAGTGCGCACAACTTCCTTTTAATAATCTTTCTTTTTAATTTCCTTTCTTGTAAAAGTATTAAAAAACTCACTACACTTTCCTCGTAATGGGTATTTAGCTGGAACCAACTAAACTGGAACACAGCCTCAGTAGTATAATAAATATAATAGACAATCTCTCTATTTCATTCCTACTGAACTGCAAAAGTCAATGTACCTAACAAGAAAAACCCCCTTAATTCTCTGCAAAATCCTTCCTTAATTAAACAAAAAATCGGGCTGATCGATGAGTAATTTCAATAAGATTTTCCAGCAGATATCATTTCAGACATCTTGACACGTTTACCCACTGAATCAGTCTTGGAAAGCAAGTTGGTCTGCAAAACATGGAAGGATCTCATTCATCATCCATCATTTCCCGAACAGCACTTAACTCGTCTTAATGATTCAACCGATTCGGGTAAGTTGCGGTATGTTTTCTTGAATTCATCTGATGATGATGATGATTATAATAATAAGCGTGTTTGCTATTTTGAATATAACGATGAAGAGGATTGGAATTATGCTAAACCAAAACATAGAAAGATCATGTTACAAACTGAGTTTGATTCGTACATCGTTATTGGTTCGTTTAATAGTCTGATTTGTGTTTATGGAACTTCTCTTATGCCTGAAGCTGGACCTGCTATCATTTTTAACCCAGTTATGGAGTTGGATTAAAGTTGCTAGTCTTGACCAAAGAGAACCGTTTGCCTTTTTGGAGGGTGGCACCCTTTTACGTTACGATCAGGGAAATGTCAAACTATTTCTCTCATCGACTTCAACCTGGGAAAACCTTGTGAATTTTAGTGCAATATCTCGACAAGTATATCCACACAAGCACACCTTAGTTTCATTGAAAGGGTTAGGAGAAGAAAATGTGGAAATAATGAAGTCGCAGCAGTGAATTTGGCAGTGATTAGTAGCCGAAGCAACTGCTGGAAACCGGTAATCTTCATCTGGCTTTCCGTAGTATTATGCATATGCTTAAATATCTATATGGGTTTCATTTTGAGATAACATGGGACCTCATTATTAACCTAAAACTATATATCAATAATTGTTTGTAGTTATGTTGCGAGTGTTTTCATATGCAGTTATGTTGCTTTGTTATATTGGATTTGTTAGTTTTTTTTTTTTTTTTTTTTTTTTATCAGATTGGATTTGTTAGTCGCTTAAGCTAATTTCTTTGGGAAACAATGATGCATGCTTTGGTAATTTTAAACAAACTAGGAAGGGAAAATATCTGCATAAGTCTAGCATTAATCCTACTGTTTTCTCCCATGAATCATAGGCGATAGTGTTTACGTTGAAATTAAAGTGAGGGCTTGCAGTTGCAGTAGCCCTTTCCATTGAATTGCAATCTTCCACGAATGCGATACTGTTCCAGAATCCAACCACAGCAAGAAAGAGTTTAATCTACATTAGGGACTTCTCCGTTTCATTCAAACAAGTTTATGCAAGTATTCTTCCATATATTAAACTAAAGTCGGGTAAACATAAATATCGCCAATTGCTCAATCAACAGAACAAAAATATACCCAAACTTCGAGTTTACAATAAAAGAAAGATGGGATGAATGATGTAAGGATAAAGAGTAATCATAGTTTGCGAAGGCTCCAAGAAAATCAATTAATATCAAATCGAAACCATCGTATTTGTAAGGACGGCTTTCTTATTTCAAGCAGCTGCTTAATCTGCTAATCAGTCACCTGCAATCCTGACTCCACCCATGACTCGGACCACTTTCTGCTTTGTGAACGACCCTTTTTACAGATGGATAAGTGGCCGTCTTCAGCACATGTACAGTTTACAAAATGTATATCATCAAAGCTGTCTAATTCAGTTAATTCAAAAATCTTTGTATCCTCCTCTCCCAATGCTTTCAGCGATACAAAACTGTTTACATGAAGTAGCGCATCCCTAACATCCATACCCATATTTCTTGCAAAATCCAGAGTACATTCCAATTTGTTATCTCTAGTTTGTTTCAAGTCATGGCTGTACAAAGTGTATTCATCGAAAAATAGAGCTTCATCATCTTTCGTAACAACGAAGACTTTCACAGAACCGAACTGGCACTCTAACTTAAAAGTATTAAAATCCTTACTCCAACGGGGGTATTCGTTTCCATTATTCCACTTCTTCAATGACCATATGTCATAATTATAATAATAGTATTGATGAACAACACACAAGGATCCTCCCAAGACCTGAAGTTTAAAAGCCCGACTTCCTGTCCAAAAGGCCAATTATTTATGAAACAAGTTGGTGTCAGGGAGATCATACTGAACTTCTCTTCAGTCAAATCAAAAGCCACAATATTTCCTTGTGTCATATCTACCCAATGAAGAGCTCCGTTCACAAATACGCCTGTCGAGAATAGTTTGTATGTGATTTCGCCTATGTATCTCCACCCTTTGCCGCTGCCAAGAGTGTATACATAAACCCATTTTCCAACTTCACCGCTACCTCCGTGGATTTTAACAACCTTGTATTCATTTGTACAAGGAATGTAACCAAATCCACAGTTGAAATAATTATATGAACCAAGTGTTTCGCACAAACTTGGAAGTAGAAGATATTCTTTTGTAACAGGGTTGCATATATAAATAGGTTCATCCATTCTAGAATCTGGATCCATAGAAATGAAAACCAAGCCATTGCAAGAACCAAGAATTCTATAAACTTTTGAGTCATCCATAGGGATTAAGTTGATACTTGTATATTCCATAACGCGTTCATATGGAGCATACTTAGCATAATAAAATCTTTTGCGCCTGTTATACTGACCAGCAATAGAAAGACAAAACTGATCATCTTACCGGAAGCAGCATCGCCGGCATTGTTCTGTTCATAGACACGGCTGTGATACATACGAATGAACATCCGATCGTGATTGATGAGACTTCTCCAAGTTTTGCATACTTGTTTGCATTGGTATATCGACTCAGCTGGCAAGCGGGAAAGTATGTCTATTGTGATATCCGCTGGGAGCTTGTTCTCCATAAAGAACACTGTACGTACCAAACTTGGGTTACTAGGTCTCTTTCTCGATCTTGAAGATAGATGACAGTGAAGGTTTATATTTATAGGGTTCGACTTTAGGCCCTAAAAGGGACCAGGCCGGACAGGTCGAAATCAGGTTCAGTTTCGAATAAAACCTAATAGAGTGTTTCCAAATACTTAGGTGATTGATGAAACTTCTCCAGAACAAAACGAGCTTATACGAGGAGTGTTTTCATTAAAGGTTGAGCCAATGTACACCCCCACATAATTTTGGAGTCAGAATTATCAATCGATTCATTTTTCTACACCTGGCATTCTCCCGTTCTTATTGATTTGTGCTCAAATTATCAAATAAAAAGTCCTTATAACATTACCAACTGAAGTTTGGGTTATTTTTTACAGAAAATGGGCTATATAGCCAAAAAACAAGTTTTCTGGGCCATATGGACTGGTAGGAATTAGGCCTGGGTCAAATGTACAAAGGAATTTTTTAATGGGAGCAGATGGATTACCCTTACCTTTCTTCTTCCTATCTAGATAATATCGATCTCATCCACCATTTCCATTACTTTCTTCTCTACTCTCTGCTCTCGATCTTCTCTTTCTCCACCACCACCATCATCAACTATAAGCGGATCTACCCGGCACCACCATCGACAATAACTACCGCCACCATAATTCTACACCGTCTCTCGCACCATCATCATCCTTCTATACCGCCTCAGCCATATCAAACTTTGCTCACCATTAAACACATCAACATCCACAAAACACCAATATCAACTCCACCATCGTTAAAAGAGATCTGCGATGCCTAATTTGGGTTTGAATCAACCAATTTTAGAAAATAACTCATGATTATATCAAAACATGCGTGTCCTAGAAACCTAATTTTGTTTTTTATTTTATTTTCAAAAATGAATGGATTGATTGTCTTTATTTTAGCACAAATTGGTGTATGGTGATTTTAATTTAACCTTACTGCTTGAACCTAAGTTGAAATTAATTGATTTTATGAATTTAATTTTCATCTTCCTTGCAATTTTTCGAGTACTGTTTTTTGATAAGAAATGGATGACGACTATGCTCAAATTGGTAAGTTTCTTGACCTTAATTGTGTTTTGATTTCAAATTTGTTCATCTTAATTAGATAAAACTAGTTTGCATCCCAGTTATCGAAGTCATGCTTTGCAACAAGTGTTTGTAAGAAATGCTGAAGTGCGTTTGTATGGCTAAATGTTGAAGGATGTAAGCTGGTTTTCATCTAAAGACTACGATAGGATGTAAGCTGGTTTTCATGTGATACATGCATATTTGAAGTTTAATAAAACCGGTTTATATTAGGATGAAAACTAGTTTCATCCGGGTTTAATATAATATAAACTAGGATGAAAACCGGTTTCATCCAGGTTTAATATAAAATAAACTAGGATGAAACCGGTTTCATCTAGGTTTAATTTGTGGTGTATATTTTTTTCAAAGATGTTTATATTAGGATGAAAACCAGGTTTCATCCGGGTTTAATATAATATAAACTAGGATGAAACCAGTTTCATTTAGATTTAATTTGTGTTGTGTATTGTTTCAGCACGTTTAAACTAGGATGAAACTGGTTTCATCCAGGTTTAATGTGTGAGTTCGTGTTTAAGTAGTAGTAGTAGTATGTTTACTAACCAGCAATCTCATTTTTCAAACTGTAGAATTGGTAGGCCTCTAAAGGTGTTTATATTTGAGCCTACGGGTTATACCGCAAGTGCACGGCGTCTATTGGAGACGCGGCAAGTACGGGTCGATCCCACAAGGACTTGTGGTGCTCTGATATTGATCAAGGCTTGCTAACTGAATTCTAAGTGGAGTAACAAGTGACAACAGGGGGTTTTGCCGAAACGGCTGAGTTATAGTGAAGTTGTGATCCTAAACTAAGGTATAAAACAGAGACAAAGGTATGTTTGGGTTATCAATTCCACCACTAAATTCCTAGTATGTGCTTTCAACTAAGTTAAATGTCTTGTTCCTATAGTAGCTAAGGGCGGTGTGTCAATTCCATCCACTTAACTAAGGAGTTTCACCATGTAAAACTTCAAATACCAGCTAAGGTACTAACCCAGAGCATTAGTTATCTAATCAAGTATAACTAATCAAAGGAATTAGCATTTAATAATTGAAACAAGAAGCTGAATCACTCTCAACTCGGTATTAACCTAACTACTGATTGCATCCATGGCTTTGGTATGCCTTGTGAGAGAAAAGAGTTGAAGTGATAAAATTGAAGTTATCTAAAAAATATTAAGCATACAAAAACATTTCAACTGAGTTTAAACACAACTGTGAATTAGGGTTTCATCTCAAACCCTCACACTAAATTAAAACACAAAATTAAACCTAAATGACACTCTGGCTAGTCCAGGCGTAAGTTCTATGAACTCAGTTCTTCTATTTATACACAAATCCCAAACCCTAGAAATTGATAAAACATAAATTAAATGAGAAATAATCTCACCCACGCCTCTGACTCCTCTGAATCGTCGTTCTCCCCTGTCAATTTGTGCTCTGAGACGCCATGCATCGGTTGTTGGCTAACCCTAGTCTTGTTTATCTTTAACTTAGCTTCTAGGGTTATGAGAAGCTATTTTAAAGATAACCACGACTTGGGTGCGGTGGAAAAAGGTACTGCGGATGGAGTTGTTGGTAGCTATGGTGTCGGTGGGGGTGATGGTGACGAAGAGGGAGATGGTGGTGATGGTGGCGGAAGAGAGGGATGGGTTTTGCGGGCGGTGTGGAGAAGACAGAGAAGATGAAGGAAGAATGAATCTAGGTCGATGGGTATAGGGTATGGGTGAATTTGTTGTTGAACGGGTGCAGCGAGATTCGATGGGAATGGCCTAGCGAGCGTCGGATGGAGCTGATGGAGATCTGAACGGCTCAGGTAGGTAAGCGGTTTTGGCTTGATATGGTGTTGCACGGAGCAGCGATCTATGATGCGAGTGGAGGCAGCGACCGTTGGATGAGGGAGAAAGAAATCTCAACGTCTCAGAAGAGACGGGCTCGGATCCGGGTCGTGGGTAGCTCTAGCCCATGTCTTCCTTGTTGGGTTGCAACTGATTCGCGCGCGGGCTTTGGCTATCTACTCCATAGATGCTCGACTCCAATTCTTCGCTCTTTTGGCTCCTCAGATTCTCCGATCTTTATTTATTACCTAAAAACACAAAATTAATTAATACAAATATTTATTCTTGAAAACAAAGAAAACACGAGAATATGGGATAATATCGATTTCTAAGCGCAAAAGATGAGTAAAATGCCAATAAAAAGGTGTATAAATATGCACTATTTGGCACTCATCAAATACCCCCAAACCTGAATTTTACTTGTCCTCAAGTGAAACGAGAAATGACGAAATCCTAACTATACCCCAATCGCGAGGTCTCTCGAATGCATTTAGCATATGCACTAAGCCTTTAAACCGCTAGGTGTCCCTAGTGGACGAGTTGTAGTCTCGTGAGGGTTTACAAGAGGTGTACCCACAAAACCTTCTCCAACTTCAGATTGTAAAAGAGTCTCAAGCATCCTAGAAGCTATGAGGACATAGAGTTTCTGCATGCTAGTAACAGAAGTTAGAACTATCGAAGAACGCCTTCTCATCCTTAAGTGTTGAGCGAGAAGTAACCATACCATATGAAAGAATTCGGATTCGATTGTGATCATAAGTCTCAACTTCTGCCTCACCATTAGGGTTTTATGATAATTGCACTCAAAAAGATTGCTTTTTTAGTCTCTCATGTGTGCGGGCGGGAGTAAAGAGAAATCCACACACGTTGTAGGTAAGAAGGATAACCTTCCAAAAAATACTGGAGACTCCACGAAGTGTGGACAAAAAGAATCTTTTTCTGACGATGATCTCTGAGAAGGGAAATCAACCATTAGCAAGGGTGGGAGTACTCACTCACTTCTCACCCGATCGGCAATTAATATCACTCTCTCATAAGAAACCATAGAAACGTCTTCAATCTTCGGTCTTCGGTCTTCAATTGTTGATGACGAACTTCTAAACTTCACAAACTTGACAATTTTTAACTTTTCTACTCAAATTCCTTGTTGTTTGGATTTTCTTTTTAAACTCTTCTTTACCATGGTGGTAGCAAAAATAAGAAAATAAACTACAATATTTTTTTGATTTTTTTGATTTTTTTTTTTTTTTTTTTTTAAGTGAAAATAAAAATACAAATACAAATAATGAAACAACTAACTCCATGGACAAAGGACTTTCTCACTCAATTTTTCCACAACTTGTATTGTCTTGATTTTATAAATTTTATTAATTCTCATCCTATTTTCTTTTCTTTGTTGCACATAAACCTTGGACTATATCAATTTTTCTTTCCATATTCGATTACTCATCAGGTTGCGACGATGATGTGTTTCTATGGGTCTTGCTGATTGAGAGAGAGAGTGATGCTAACTACAAATCGGTATTTAGAAGGAGTTTTCATCTTTAGACGTCACCCTCATGATTGACAAAAACTAGCACTCAAGAGATCAAAAGTAGTGCTTTGAAAGTGGTGCGAAGTTGGGTAGCTCACCATTCTACCCGGAATTTACGTACGGTGACACACACTCTAACGACTTTTCTAGAAAGTTGCAAAAAAATGAAGGTTGGTGCCTCACTTGATGTAAATTGGGTAGTCTCCACTATGGGTGATCACAATTCTACTACTAGAATATCTAAACAAACACCTAATTCGCCCTCACGGTATGGTTAAATCCAATTTTAACGCTCTAATCAACTAAGAAACCCGATTGCGTTTCCGGTACTTCCAAGTTCTGTTATTTCGGTCGAGAATCTCTATGTAAACATAGCTAAAAGCATGCTAGTGACTCTAAAATCTCTAAAAGTTGGAGGTTTTACAAAAGAGTTTTTTTTTTTTTTTTTTTTTTTTTAAGATAAAGGTGAAAAATAAAAAGACTAAAAACTCTAAATGCAAAATAAAAACTAAAAACTCTAAATGCAAATGCACCCCCAAACCTAAATCAAACATTGTCCTCAATGTGTCACAGATAGGAAAAATTTGAACAGTCACGTACCACGAGAACTATGCTGATAAGATAAAAAGGGAAGAGATTACTGGATGTCGGCGGGAGCAAGGTTGAGCTTCATTCGTCAAGGCAAAATCCAACATTCTCAGTGGTGATTATATCGGATTAGCACAAAAAAAAAAAAAAAAAAAAAAAAAAAATGCACAAGAAGACTCAACCGATTCAAGAAAGAAAAAATTAACAAGTCCTACAAAAATTTACTAACAGTCTAAAGAGTTGAGGGTCAACCCAATAGAGAATATGTACAAACAAATATAACATGAAAATGGGCTTTGGTTTATGTGGGAATTTGGTTTATTGGGCTTTGGTTTCAATGGGATTCATTTGGTTTTGTTGGGAGCTTTGGTTTATGTGGGAATTTGGTTTGTTGCAAAGTGTGTAGCCCAGAAGTGGATTGAGCCCAGTTGACAGTTTGGTTTGGCAGCCCAGGTTGGGTTCAGTTATATGCACAGCCCAACAGATGTGTTCTAGCCTAGATGGTCTGGCCCAGTTTGGCCACAGCCCAGATTAGGCTGAAAATGTATAGCCCAACTGGTGTGGTTAGTCGGCCCGCGGTATGGCTTGGTGGTTGTGGGCTTCGGCTTATGAAGCCTAGCGGCTCGGTGAGTTGCCCGGTTTCGATTAGCCCGGTTTGTGGGCCAGGTGGTTCGGTGTATGTGGGCGATGGTTGGGTTTCAGGTGGGGCAAATGGTTTGTTTCAGCCCAGCTATCGGCATAGGGCTCGTTGGTGCGAGTTTGGCAAACTACGGCCTGGTGTGTGGCTCAAATGTGAGTGGAGCTCGGGTCATGTGAGCGAGCTCAATGGTTGTGCTTTAGTTTGAGTGCACGAAACAAGGAAATCACTAGGAAACCGGTGCAGCTATGTAGAGGTTTGCATTTTAAGTGCAGCTTGTACTCAGCACAGCTTAAGCACAGCACAGGGCATTACAAACTCAGAAAAGAAAAAAAATGACAGCACAGATCATGAAAGCACAGCAAATGCACAGATGACGCTTGAGAATAAAGCATGTGTAGGAACAAATAGCTCAGGAGGCAAGTGCAAGGTTCTAGGCACGGGTTATGTGGTTTATAACTTTCTTAGCTAGCAAAGTTCATTCACGGCTTCGACTCATACTCGGCTTCGAGGACGGCTCAAGGATTCACAGAGCTTAGGGTATCAACAAGTCACGGTGCAAATGGTTCACTAAGGTTTTACAGAGCATACAAGTGAGTGAGCTTCGGGGCGGCTCATGCAACTCCAGGTGTATGCAGGGTATGCTCAAGTGATGTGCTCAGAGTCCACACAAATGTCACAGTTGCCTTATGTTACAGCCAGAGGTAGACATTACACACATAAACCCTAGAATGAAAATGGCCATATGTTCACAAATAAATGCACACAAGCACAGGGCAGATGTAGGCTAAGGGATTTCAGCACAGAACATACATGCGCAGATCACAGACAATCAGGGATGGTGACCTAGCATGGCGGCTAGTGCATGGTGCAAACACAGATTAAAGATGCAGCTCAAGGTTGTTCCCGGTTCAGGTCGGCAGATTCATCGGTGGAAGCGCGATATAGCACGGTTGGGAAACAACCGGGGTTGCACGGATGCACGGTTTTAGAGTCACCACATATAATGCATAATCGGTCCAGAAGTACCATGAGGTTTATAGCTCAACATATTTTTCAGATGTGAACCTCACAATTGTGGCAAATGACTCAGCACATAATCAGAGTTAGCATGTTACAACTTGGCTCAACAAGGTCTGCAGTTGAGGCTCAACAGCTTTAGGGGCTGGAGCTCAGGGCAGATTGAAATTATGGGTGCAGAGTTCACAGAGCAGGCTGGCAGGTTTGGCTGATGTCAAAAGGGTTTACAAAGCACGAGCGAAATCACGGGGTATTGCACAGTTTGCGGAATTAACGGTACATTCATGCCAAGAAGTTCATGCAAGGGTGATACAAGCCATGCTCACAAACACAAGCTTTAAATTGCACACAAGATAATGACACGGGTTATGTTCGAGTCGGTTTTTGACGAGTTCATGCAATTCAGTTCAGTGCAATGTCATATTTCTCAGCTAGCATGTATGAATTCAAATATCATGGAGTTTTCAATGATGAAAATTGGTGGCACTTGGTCAGGATGTGGGCATGGAGCACAAAATGTAGCTCATTCAACTAGCAAGAGACCACTCACCTTATAAGTCGCGAGAGGTTGCTTAAGGTTGTTGCAAAACTCCGCCTTTTTTTCGCCTTCCTCTTGGGTTGGCTCAAGAACGAGCCGCTCAAGAGCTCACCCGCGCAGTAAGCACAGCAAGTTCCTCCATTCATGCACCTTGGGTTGGCTCAGAGTTACCACTTGCACAGCAGCACAGTTGGGTGCCTGAATTGCACTAAGAACAACAGCTCACAGGTGCCTTTCATCTCAAAGGAGGGTTCAGTTCTCAATAATGCACAGCTCAAGACACAAAAAGGTGCACAAATGCACAGCCTGACCGAGTTAAATGGACCCACGAGGGAATGAGAATTACTGAATGCAAGGCTATATGCACTAGATGCAAAGATGCAAATGACAGATGAAATTAGACTATAATGCGAGATCATGTATTGACAATAAAAATCAAAGGTGAAGCTCAACTAAACTATACTAATACGGGGTTTCAATGCAAGGAAAAGACTAAGAAGGGAAAGATGAAAATAACGGCTAACTCTAAAAATGCAGATATGCGGGGTTTGACAAAAGATAAATGCAAGAATGCAATAACAAAAAGCTATAAAAGATGCGAGAATTAGGCAAGTTACAGCTAAGTTATACTATTAACGGAAGATAACAAAGTAAAACTTTAAAGTGAATATATACAGGGATATGAACTCAGTAAAGACAAGCACAAAAATCAGCAAGGCACGCGCCAAGTCCCCGGCAGCGGCGCCAAAAACTTGGTAGGCCTCTAAAGGTGTTTATATTTGAGCCTACGGGTTATACCGCAAGTGCACGGCGTCTATTGGAGACGCGGCAAGTACGGGTCGATCCCACAAGGACTTGTGGTGCTCTGATATTGATCAAGGCTTGCTAACTGAATTCTAAGTGGGTAACCGGTGACAACGGGGTTTTGCGAGATATTTTTGTGCCAATACGGCTGTTTTTGAACTTGTGATCCTAAACTAAGGTATAAAACAGAGACAAAGGTATGTTTGGGTTATCAATTCCACCACTAAATTCCTAGTATGTGCCTTCAACTAAGTTAAATGTCTTGTTCCTATAGTAGCTAAGGGCGGTGTGTCAATTACGCCACTTAACTAAGGAGTTTCACCATGTAAAACTTCAAATACCCATAAGGGTACTAACCCGAGCATTAGTTATCTAATCAAGTATAACTAATCAAAGGAATTAGCATTTAATAATTGAAACAAGAGCTGAATCACTCTCAACTCAGTATTAACCTAACTACGAGTGCATCCATGGCTTTGGTATGCCTTGTGAGAGAAAAAGAGTTGAAGTGATAAAATTGAAGTTATCTAAAAAATATTAAGCATACAAAAACATTTCAAGCGAGTTTAAACACAACTGTGAATTAGTGTTTCATCTCAAACCCTCACACTAAATTAAAACACAAAATTAAACCTAAATGACACTGGCTAACCCGGGCGTAAGTTCTATGAACTCGGTTCTTATTTATACACAAACCCCAAACCCTAGAAATTGATAAAACATAAATTAAATGAGAAATAATCTCACCCACGCCTCGACTCCTCTGAATCGTCGTTCTCCCTCACAATTTGTGCTCGAGACGCCATGCATCGGTTGTTGGCTAACCTAGTCTTGTTTATCTTTAACTTAGCTTCTAGGGTTATGAGAAGCTATTTTAAAGATAACCACGACTTGGGTGCGGTGGAAAAAGGTACTGCGATGGAGTTGTTGGTAGCTATGGTGTCGTGGGGGTGATGGTGACGAGAAGGAGGAGATGGTGGTGATGGTGGCGGCGGAAGAGAGGGATGGGTTTTTGCGGGCGGTGTGGAGAAGACGAGAGAAGATGAAGGAGAGAATGAAGCTAGGTCGATGGGTATAGGGTATGGGTGAATTTGTTGTTGAACGGGTGCGGCGAGTCGATGGGAATGGCCTAGCGAGCGTCGGATGGAGGCGATGGAGATCCGAACGGCTCGAGGTAGGTAAGCGGTTTTGGCTTGATATGGTGTTGCACGGAGCGGCGATCTATGATGCGAGTGGAGGCGGCGGCCGTTGGATGAGGGAGAAAGAAATCTCAACGTCTCGGAAAGAGACGGGCTCGGATCCGGGTCGTGGGTAGCTCTAGCCCATGTCTTCCTTGTTGGGTTGCAAGCGATTCGCGCGGGCTTTGGCTATCTACTCCATAGATGCTCGACTCAATTCTTCGCTCTTTTGGCTCCTCGAGATTCTCAGAGCTTTATTTATTACCTAAAAACACAAAATTAATTAATACAAATATTTATTCTTGAAAACAAAGAAAACACGAGAATATGGGATAATATCGATTTCTAAGCGCAAAAGATGAGTAAAATGCCAATAAAAAGGTGTATAAATATGCACTATTTGGCACTCATCAAGAATAAAGCATTAGTAGTAGTGTGTTTACTACTAGTACACCTAATTTTAATGGAATGTAGGTTTGTGATATTAGTAACATGATGTTTATGTATCATTACGGTATGGGTGAATATCTAAGGGAAGAAGGGATAGAATGTAATCAAAGTTGCTAGGGTATATAGGACCATAGGTAGTTGCCAATATAGGAGGAAAAGATTAGTGCATGCTATTAACATAAGAGAGAATTGTAAAAAATGGTAATGATTCTAATGATCACAGAATGTAGATTTTAATGATCTGATTAAAAAAATGAAGAGGGTGTCCGGTACATACATGAGGGCTCCTCCGAGCTACTAAATGTTTAAAATTATATAGTAGGGATTAATATGAGTTTAACGGGAGTTTAGAGAGATTAGTACTGGTGAGGATAAGGTTGGGAGTATAAAACCAAAAGCAGGCAGCTAAAACATGTATTTTGTCTTACAGAGAGTTTTTATGCAAGTGGCTCCACTCAAAGCTGTGGAATATCATCATCATCACCAAAATACATTTCACTCTGTCGATTGTCTTGAGTATCTGAGACCGCTAGATATCTCTCAGCTTCAAGTCCTTCATGGATGATGTTTATGCAGGGATTTATACTCTTCAAAGAAGGAAAATCCTAATATATTTGGCGTAATTCTTTTGAGGCGTGGTTTGATATATGCTGTAAATGTTATGGATAAGTTTCTTTCTTCATTTTTTTGAACGGAAAATTGGTCATTTTTTTGAATGGATAAGTTGAAGGGGTGATGCTTTGAGATTCTTTGTGATGTCGAGGATATGAAACCGATGCTATTGCGGTTAAATGTAATGGCTTGGAGGTGCCTCATATTGGAGTTTGGTTGCAGCTGCAGTTGTTGGATCTGGTGGCAATAATGGAGCTAATGGGTACTGGTGGTGTTGTTTTGATGATGGAGAAACTGGTTCTAGTGAAGTGTCAGGTGGACTGGTTGGTATTGCAATGGAATGAATGCAGGAGATGACATTACAGATGTGCAGGTGATGGAAGTTGTGGTTGGCATGAGGCGAGAGATGAAGGATATGCAATGGGTTATGTACCTGTTTTTTACTCATTTCAAGTACTACATTTCACGCACTCTGTTTTGCTCTGCTTCACGCACTTCTCTCATTTTTGCTCTGTTTTAATTCGTAAAACAGAGCAATTAATTGTGTTTTTTTTTTTTGTACTCTGTTTTTATTTTGTTACTTTGTTCTTCTCTAACGCAGGAAAGATTTGTAGAAGATAGGGACATATTTGTCTCTTTATGTTAATAAATAAATAACATTCTGGGTCAAATATCCATTTTGGCTAAATGAACAATTTTTTTTTTTTTTTGGCTATATAAACAGTATCTAAAGCTAAGAAGCTATTTCACCCAGGAATTTTCTGTTTTGGTCTTTTTGACCAATTTTGTGTATTTTTTATCTCCTTGTTGTACTTTAAGATACAGACCTTTTCAAGTTGGCACTCCAAATTCACTTTCCAATACCCCTAAAGCATGATCCGAAAAGGGTCCAAATTCAACAACACCTTTTCACAGATTTCTTCAAAAAAATGAACTAGATGCTCTTCTAGGCAAACAAAGCGTAAGTAAGTTGACGCACTTGGTGTGCGTAAAGTCATGACTCGGATGATTTTACATGAGTAGCAACCATCTAGTACAAAAAAGATGAGTGACTAACGCACTTGGTATATCGTGAAAAGTATACCAATGCACTTGGCAACCAGTGGCGGAGTCAGAAAAAAATTTTAGAGGCTAAAATAATTTTTTAAAAATCTAGGGACTTTTATGGGGCTAAATACTATATATATGGTGGACTAAATACAAAAAAATAGGATAAAATGAAGGGTTTTTATATGGTTTTTGGGAATTTAGGGGGGCTAGAGCCAGGGTTAGTCAACCCTTGGCTCCGCCCCCTGTTGGCAACCCTCTACCATTCCTCTCTTTACCTCTCCCCCTCCTCCTAGGAAATACCAAGGCTATTTCTGAATCCTAGTATTTTCTCCCAAATCCTATTCATGAGAAACTAAAGTTTATGCAACATTCTTCCATTAAACTAAAGTCAGGTAAACATAATAAATATCGCCAAATCTGCAAATAACAAAATAAGATACACCCAAACTTCGAGTTTACGGTAAAACAAAGATGAAATGGATGATGTAAGGATAGAGAGTTAACAATATAAATCGCAACGGCTTCAAGAAAAAGGTGTTGTAGATGTAGAAAATTCTACCACTACATCCAAAAGACATATACTAAGAAGTAAATAAGAAAACACATGAAAGAACGCAAGATTTACGTGGTTCGGTATGATTACCTACGTCCACGGGGGTTAAGGGATGATCTTATTACTTCACACAAGTTTACAAGGATCAAATACACACAATGATGCTCCTCAAACACTCAATCCTTCTTTCTCTCATCCTTTTCTCTCCCAAAAATAACCTCTCCTCTACCTTCCTACACGGTCTCTATTTATAACTGCAGGTGGTGATACATCAATATTACAATGTTGAGCCTGGTATAGCTTCCTGGATGTTCTTCTCGAGCGACTTGCTGGTGCTTCGATCGATCTCTGCTCTTCCTCGAGCCGAATCATCTAGTCGAGTGGTGTCATCGCCCGATGTTGTTCGTTTGATGGAGGTGATCGGCGTCGCCCTTCAGGTTCTTGGCCGAGTCTCGCTTCAGCCAAGCTCCTCTTATCTCTTCACCAACCCTGTCAGCGCATTAATTGTCCTCGAACTCGATGAGTATCACATCATAGCTTTTCTCCTTTATGTCGACTTCTCGAGCTGTCTCCGTTCCTCTTTCCTCGTGCCCAGGCCTGATGAGGCGATTCAGTGCTGCTAGTACTCGTTTCTCTCGGTGCGCCCTTAGCCAGGATGGTTCCACCTAGCTCTGTGGACTATTTGCACCTATATTTATGCCCCTTCTTCCACTCGTGTGATTGACACGTGGGGAAGAAACCGCCTCGTCTTCCCACGTCCTCAGTCATGCCGGGTTCTCCGCCATGCTGTTCCCCACTTTCTTTAAGCGCTGCAACCGGTTTACCTTCCTCGTCAGTTACCATAGATGAGGTTTATAAGCCTGGTTCTTAAACCTCACTATTCCTTTATTTTTCCTCAGCCATTTTTCTTTTCTCTGTTCTCTCCGTTCTCGTCTGCTTTTCCTTCATTATCATCAGTTATCTTTTCCACAGGTTTCCTTCCTTTTTCCTTCATTGTCCTGCATCTTCCTAGTTTCCGTCACCGCTGTAACTTCCGATTTTGGTCGTATTTTTGCTCCTCCGGTCGTTTCTTCTACTAATTTTCATGGCATCTTCGACTCCTTCCATGACGGACAAAAGGTGCGTGAGCTATGTGTTTTCTGATGAAGACGGTGTATCGCTTGATTCTTTGTTTGCTATAGAGATCCCTTATAAGCATGATTATCGTGCTCTAGATTCTATCTTTTCTGATAACCCTTCTTCGTTTTCATGTAGGGATGACAAGAGAGTTGCTAAAGATTTGTTGGATGAGCGATTCATTCAGCAATTGAAAGAAGAGTTCGACCTCCATGGTTATGACGTCAGGCTCTTGTCGGGCCAAAAAGGCGTTTTAAAGAAAGATGATGTCCTAAAGTTTCCTCACTCTTTCCGAGGCGACCATTGTCACCAAGGGCCAATTGGAGCTCGGGCTTCGTTTTCCTCCAGTATGATCCCAACCGACCGTTTTGGTATGAAGCCCTCTCCAAGATCCGTCCGTCTCTTGCCATAGCTCAATGGAATGGCAACACCTTTCGTATTTTGTCCGAGTGGGAGAGGCGCAGCCGAGGCGAGTGTTCTCCTACTACTTGGTCCACTTATCATCCTTCTCAAGCGGGTGACTATACTCCCGCCAGTTTCGCTGACAATTATCGAAGCGGGACTGCTACCAATGGCGATCTTGCCGGTTTTGCTGCCAGCCCTCATCGCCATAAGACTCTTCCTGAAGGTGTCAGGAAGCTTCTATTGGATGAGGATCCCGAGGGAAAGAGTTCCAACAATCATGCCCGTCATACTAGTGACGCGCTTGGGATCGGGTTCCATTGGCTATTTCGGTCCTCTTCGAGTGGCAAATTTCCTCCTCCCGTGAGTTTTATCCTTTAAGGGTGGTCAATATCGATCGGGTAAGTGTATTTCCCTGTCTTCTAGATTGATCGATTGGCTCGGGCGACTCGCGGGGTGATGTTTTGATTTTTGTGTTTTTCAGACTAAGTCCTAGGGTGTTCCTTCTGAGTCTTTTGTTCCTCGGAAAAGAGATAGAGTTGCAGGAGCCGAGGAGAGACAGGGGAAGGTAACAAATATAATCATTTTTTTATTTGACGTACATGTACGTGCCTCCATTTGTTGCCTTGCATGGTTCTAACATCGGCTCATGTGCGAGAGTTGAGGGTCGACAAGGCTGGTGGCACTTCGGCGAGGGACGGTGAGGATCCCGATGATCGGCTGCCTTTATCACATTTCCTGAGGAAGTCGCCTCAGAAATCTTCTGATGTTTCGTCTACCCTTGTAGGTGGAAAGCCCAAAGGGAGGGGCAAGGAAATCAAGGATGATATACCTGCCCCGGAGAAGATTATGCCCCGGGAGATAACTGATGAAGGGATTGTTCTTGCCGATGGCGTTGTGTACCTCGTGTCTGATGGTGATGATGATGATGGTCTTTATGATGAGGAGGATGATATCGACGGCAATGTAGAAGAGCCGGAACAAGCGAAGAAGTCGGGTGGTGGTGGAAACCTTGTGAGCGATCGTGATGTGGAGAATGTTGCTGTTGGAGGCGATTTGTTGGAGCCTCTTTCTTCTGTGGTTCCTAATTCAGGCAGCAATACCTCCTTCACTATTTCGGGCCCTATATGCAACTCTCTTGGGGCCCTCATTTCTCCTGAATTTGCCTCTCTTTCCGATGAGGAGAAGATCAATGCTGTCTCGTTGTATGATGCTGGTCTGAAAAGTACCTTTGATCTGCTGGTGAGTTGTGTTGTTCGGGTGACGCCCTCATGTTTTGTGGTAAGTACTGACTATGATGGTATTTGTAGGATATCAACCGCTCGTTGTTGAATGCTGCCATCCAGCGCTGGGAGGTCGCCGAGAGAGAGGGTCTTCGCCTCTTGTTACGACGGCGAACGTGAGCGATCCGGGGTTGGAGAGGCGGTTGGCGAGACCCAAGGTATTTATTTTACTTTCAACTAGTTATGATTGATCTTGTAGTGCCAATATCTTGAGCTTAGTACTACCTGCCTAGTCGAATCTTTTAGTGCGGAGGCCGATGCTGCCACGAGGTGTCGTTTGTTGAAAAGGGAAATGAACATAGAACGGGATCACGTTTCGAACTTACAACAGAGAATAGTTAATAAGGATGCTAAGATAGATCGTTTAGAGACCGAGATTGAAGATCTTCAGTCCAAACTGCATCGCTACGAGACTTTTGAGTATGTCCCCGAGGAAATTGATAATCTTAGGGCAAACTTAGCTCGGTTCCAAGGTATCTCCGCCGATAAAACATTGTTGGCCGATAACCTAGAGAGTCAATGCGGTCGGCTGAGGCTTCAGGTTCGAGATTTGCATGCAGATCGCCTTCGAATCTTGGGGGAGAGGAATGCTGCCGAGAAGTGTAGCGAGAATCCCTTGAAAAGCTTAACGAGTCCAAGAAGGTTTCGAGAGGTGGGTGGGTTCGTGCTCAATTATCGGGTTTGCGGATAGCCCACTCCCGGCGGAGGGCCAAATGGAGTGATCATAAAATCTTGCCCCACTAATGAGTTTAACGAACAACGATATCTAGAACTTTCTTCAAAAATGTCTTCTCTCGAGTGTAGCTTGTCTGAGTCTGAAGAGACCATTAGAGTAGTTGCCCCTTTGTTGGAAGGTGGTGTGCCTCGTATTGTGCTTTTCTTGTCATTGTCTTAGTGTTGTTATTGTGTGACTGACCGTCCTTGTTGTTTTGGCAGCCGAGCAGGAGAAGGTGGCATCGTTGGAAGAAGAGAATGCCCGTTTGAAGGGGAGGGAGTCTCAGTTGCTCGAGCGGGTGGCCACTGCCGAAGCGGCGTCGATGCAGCTGGCGCAAGATCTTACTGCCGAAAAGGCGAAGTTTAATGATGATCTCGTCTCTAAGGTTAAAGCCGGTGTGAAGGCAGTGCTTGATAAGAAGCGGGCCGATGCTGCTGCTAAGAGGGCGATTCCGGGGCCGATTCCTTCTAAAGAGTACATTGTAATCCGTTCGAACACCTTTAATTTCTCGTACATTGTTATGGGGTGCTGCGTCGCCAGTTTGACTATTTTTCTTGCTATCCGAAACTATTATACATGTTTACCATTCTTCCTAGTGTTATGCCAACAATGTGTGGTTTGTTTTGCGACTAAGTTATGTATGCCTGCATAGACATGAGTAGATTGGTTAATCATAGATGTCATTTCTGTCGAACACACTCAACATGGAGGGTCATCGGGCCCAATGCCATGTCCCGATTGAGGTATCTCATCACCGTCTTAAGAGATCTAGTGGAAGGGTAGTCGGTCTTCCCTAGTTTCTATGGGATCAATATCCCAAGAAGTTATCGATTAACTTTTTTGGGCAAGTGATTTCGGCCACTTGCGAGGGGAGAAATGTTGACTGCTCGATTGTCGAGTACTCATGCCCCGACAATCGGCCACTGGTTTCCAACCGCCAGGGCCCTAGGACTACCTCGGCACTTGCACACTGCCATCGCCCCGAGTTCGAATAGTCCGTCTTAGTGTAAGTCGCCCCGGCACTTGCACAATGCCATCGCCCGGGTTCGAAACGACCATTCAGACGCATTTGCCACATTCCCAACCCCACGTGGCTTTTCACGGAAGTAGATGGCAACTTATCATACCTGATTTCATGGGTGGTATAGTTTTAGCCGCGTGGCATTCCACGGTCGTGGCTCGGGTGTTCCGTCCGGTTTTAGTATCTTATATGCCCCTTCGCCAACCTTTTCAACGATGGTGTAGGGTCCTCCCCATCCGCTAATTTTCCTCCATTTTTATCACGTTCATAACTGGGCATGATCTTTAGTACCAACTGCCCTGGTTTAAATTCTCTGGGTCGAACCCTTTTGTTGTATTCTCGTTGGATTCTTCGCTGGTAATTTTCCATTTTCTGCAGGACCATCTCTCTGGTTTCTTCTAGATCGTCGAGTTTAGCTAGGATAAGATCTGCTGAAATGTTTCATCTCCACGCTTTGGTTCTCGTCGTAGGTATCATTGCTTCTGTGGGAAGAATGGCTTCATCCCGTATGTTAGCATGAAAGGTGATAGCCCTAATGCTTCTCCTGCGGGTTGTCCTGTATGCCCACAAAATGTTATAAAGTTCTTCGCACCATTCTACATACTCCCCGTCAAGTTTCTTCTTCATGTTATCGGCGATGGTTTTGTTCGTGATCTCGGCCTTTCCGTTGCTTTGGGGGTACAAGGGTGTAGATTTGCTCTTTCGAATATTGTAGGTGTTGAATGGCAAGTCGATGTTATTACCCTGTAGCTGTTTCCCATTGTCAGAGACGATTGCTGCCGGTACCCCAAAGCGACATATAATGTGTTCCCAGATAAATCGAAAAACATCCTTGTCCCGTATGTGTTTTAATGGTGCGGCCTCAACCCATTTAGTAAAGTAGTCGGTAGCTACAATTAGGTACTTCCTCTGCCCCGATCCGACATGCAACGGTACCACGATGTCGATCCCCCATTTAGCGAAAGGCCAATGACTGATAACAGAATTTAGTGTTACTGACGGTGCATGTATCTTTTTTCCAAATTTTTGGCATTCGTCGCAGACGAGGGCCGTGTGTCTCGCGTCCTCGTTCATGTACGGCCAGAAATACCCCATGGTTTTAGCTCGTGCTTCTAGGCTGCGGCCCGAGCTGTGGTTTCCCACTGCCCCATAGTGCAATTCATTGAGGATTATATGCCCTTCTTCTTTGCTTAGGCACCTTAGCAATGGCCCCAAATATGACTTTCTGTATAGGGTGCCGTCTCGAAGTTCGTACCACGGCCGTCTTGCTTGCTTTTGATTTTGTTGACCTCGGTTCGCCCCTTGGGCAACTGTCCTGTTTCGAGATATTCGTGGATCGGTTTTCTCCAGTCATCGGCCCGATATTGATCAGTAGTGGTTGCTGCGACATGTGCGTCGACATCCGCGGTCTCAGGTACTGAAGGCATTAAGACCCTCATAACTCTGATGCCTTCGATGCTTGAGTCTGTCAACATGGAAGAAATGTATGCCAGGGCGTCCGAGTGGCGATTGTCCTTCCTGCAGATATGTTGAAACTTGATACTCGGTACCTGTCTGATGTAGAATTGGGCGAGCTCCCAGTATTTCTGTAATAAGGGGTCGTGTATGGCGTATTGCCCGTTGATTTGTCGTACGACTAGCTGGGAGTCGCTCGTAAGCCGTACCTCTTGGATTCCCATTTCTACTATCAAGCGCAAAGCATGTATTACCGCTTCGTATTCCGTGACATTGTTAGTCGCTTTAAATTCAAGCCTAAAGGAGTGAACCATCTTTTTGCCCTTTGGCGTTGTGAATCCCAATCCTAGACCCGATCCAACTTTATTGGACGACCCATCCACGAAATCCTCCCATCGGGTCGGGCTGCATGTCTCGAGCAGGTCGGACATGTCTTCTCGATCTTCCTCCATCCCGGGTATGTCTTCTACTTCATCATCGTCGCTGAGGGGGAAATCTGACAGAAAGTCGGCCACTGCTTGTGCTTTCACCGCTGTTCTCATTTCATAAAAAATGTCGAACTGTTTTATTTGTGCACTCCACTTAGAGATCCGTCCGGATCTGTCTGCGTTGTCGAGTACTGACTCTATGGAGGATTTCGTAAGCACCCAAATCTTGTGGGTTTGGAAGTACGTCCGAAGCTTCTGTGTTGCAAACACCAATGCTAATATTAGCTCGATCTGGTATAGTTCCTTTCCATGGATTCATGGTCTTGCTTATGAAATACACCGCTTTTCCCCCTCCAACACTCTTGACTAGTACGGCACTTATGGCATGGTGGTTGCCCAGCGATATAGTGTCGTATCTCCTCGAGCTCGGGTCTTTGTAACAGGAAGACTGCGAGATGTTGCTTAATTTTAAATGCTTCTTCACATTCCTCGGTCCACTTAAATTTCTCTCCTTTCCTTAACGTCCGAAGAAATCCTTACACTTGTCGGGCAATAGTGAGATGAATCGTCCCAATCTTTGCCAAGTTCCCATTTAATCGTTGCACATCCTTAATTGTTACGGGCGATGGCATTTCCACGACGGCTCGATTTTATCTCGGGTCGGCTTTGATGCCTTTGTCGGTGATTATGTACCCTAGGAACTTGCTCGAGGTGACTCAAAAGTTCATTTGGCCGGATTCACCCTCATTACGTCTTCTCATGGTTTGAAATATGCCCCCGAGATCGTCGATGTGGTTGGTGGCCGCCTTGCTTTTGACCAACATATCGTCCACATACACCTCAATGGTGTTGTGTATTTTATCTTCAAACATGTCTTCCACTAACCTTTGATAGGTGGCGCCCGCGTTCCTTAATCCGAATGGCATTTTGGTGTAGCAGTGCAACCCTCTTGGCGTGAAGAAAGATGTGTGCTCCTGATCTTCGGGGGCCAGGGGTATTTGGTTATACCCTGAGTACCCGTCCATGAGTGTTATCGCCTTATACCCAACTATTGATTCTACTAGCTGATCGATGCTGGGGAGGGGGGAAGTTTTCCTTTGGGCATGCTTTGTTTAAGTCGCTATAGTCGATGCAAACTCGAACACCTCCGCTCCTTTTGGGGACTATCACCATATTAGATATCCATTGCGGGTATCGGGCCTTTCGAATGATTCCCGCTTCGTGCAACTTTTTTAATTCGGCCTCCCGGTCAGAACTCAGTGCAATTCTTCTCATCTTTTGTCGGATTGGTTTGAACTTGGGGTCTGCCGCGGGTGGTGCGAAGCGGACTTAAGGGTCAATTACTTCCATATCGTGCATTTGCCAAGCAAATATATCCATGTGCTCCTTCGGGAGAGTTACCAACTATTTGAGATTGTTCATCACAAGAGGGACCCTATCCTTACCCATTTTGGCTCTTCCTTGGTACCCAGTTGATTTGTCGGGTAGGTTCTAAGGCCAGAAATTTTTGCTTTGGTTCGCCGATGGTTCCGGCTCCCGTGATTGTTGTAAGATCTCTTTCTCGCTTGACTTCATAGGTAGCGATGGCCTGGACATTGCCTTTTCCAATTCCTCTCCCGCTTTTATTTCCTTAGACTTGTTCTTTTCTTGTCGTTTCCTCGACCGCCTTTCTTCATTTCTTTGGACGTCTATCATGCAGTAAAGCACTTGCCTTGCTGCCTGGGGTCACCTAACACCTCTACTACTCCTCGATAAGATGGGAACCGCAATCTTTGATGATATGCTGAGGCCACTCCCTTAATTCCCGCAAGCCAGGGCCGACCCAGAATCGCTTCGTATGGTGACACGACATCGACCACGCAAAAGGTGGTGAGTGTGTCGAGGAATCCTTCCCCGTCCAAGACTCTGAGGGTGACCTCTCCCTTCGGTACTGTCACCGTACCATTGAAACCATAGATCCGATAGGTTGATGGGATCAGGATGTCATCGGACAATTTCATCCTCTTGAAAGTGTCATAGAACAGGACTTCGACTGAGCTGCCGCTGTCCATTAATATCCTACGGACGCCCCATTCCTCGACCGGCGAGTTATTACCAAGGGATTCCCATGTGCTTGCCCATTTAATGGGACGTCTTTCGCCGAGAAGGTGATAGGCTGCATCATCCATGGTTCCATGGGCAGGGTCGTGGCTACACTGAAGATCTCTTTGCCCGATCGATCCCTTTTATGAATCCTCGAGGTGATACTGGTCCGAAAATCGTACCCTTGAGTTGCCGAGTGCGATATGGTGTTGCGGGAACTGGCGAGTGCCACGATTGATTCTTATTTGATGCATCGGGACATCGGGGCGGCAGTGTCGGCGGTGTCTTGACGAAGTGCCGAAAATATCCATCTCGGATTAGGTCTTTGGACGATGTCTTTCACCTCCCTATAATCGTTAGTCGAATGGCCACGGAACTGGTGATAATGGCAGAACTCCGGGTGGTTCCTCGTTTCGTCGAACTGAATTCCCCGAGTCTTGGGATATCGGATATCATTCCTCTTTTCGACTTCCTTGAATATCTCTTCTAATGGTGCATTTAATGGAGTATAAGATCTAGGCTCGTGACGAGGCTTCTTTCCTTTCTCGACCCAAACTCTTTTGTTTTCCACCTGATGCTGAGTGCTCGGCCTTTTCTCAGATCGCTTGGTGGCTTCTCGCGGGGTGGCCTCTAATGTGGCGCTTGTCTCTTGTATTCCTCTATCTTGCGCTCCTTCCCGAATCTCCTCTAAGGCGATGTAGTGCTCTTGCATCTTCCTGATCTCTCTTAGTGTCTTAGGCTTCTCGATGTACATTGCTACCCCGGATGGGATCCGACTTCCCTAATGAATTCTCGAAACCAATATACGTTGGTCGACCGACACCTTCCCAATGACCGTACATAACTTTCTCCATCTGTCCGTTAAAGAGCGCAATGGTTCCCTGAACCTTTGTGCCAGTGTGAACGACTTATTGACTCGGGCCGAGCTATCTTGTTATGCATGTAAGTCTCAAGGAAGGTCTCTACCGAGGACGCATAGCTCCCAACGGATTCGTCGGGCAAGGTGTAGAACCAACTCTTCGCCTCGCCCTCCAAACTTGTTTGGGAAAGAATTTGCACATGACCACATCATGATTCTTCCACTGTAACAAGGACATGCCGTACATTTTGAGGTGCTCTCCTGCGTCGCCCGTGCCGTCAAACCTAGATGGGAAGATCGGCAACGTACACTTAGGCGGGAATGGAGTCCGATCCAATTCCCTGGTAAACTGTGTCTTCTGGGCTTCGCTGATTACTTCTGCTAACTTATCGTCCTCGTTGTTTCTGGTCAGTTTTTTGATCATCTGCTCGAGTTGTTCGATATTTTGTTTGGTTGTCGCATCCGTACTTGCATTGGTCGCTTCTTCCTCGGTCGAAGAAACCTCGGCTGGCCCATACCCTCCTCTCGATCGATTAGGGTCGGGTATACGCGCTCGACTCGGGAACGGGGGTGGGGTGTTTCTTGATGGAGTGTGATTACTAGTAGAGCCTCGGCTCGAGGATCCTCTCGACCCCGCTCTCCTGTTACGGAGTCGGTAATTTTCATGCTCTAAAGCTAGGTTTCTCCTTTGCAGCTCTCTCATGAGGTCTTCTTGCCTTCTTTGGCTTGCCAATATAGCGAGTAACATTGGGTCGGTGCTTTCATGGTTCCATTCAATTGGTTCCCTGTTACATTGGGAGGCGCAGTCGGTGGCCTTGTCGAGAGAACAACAGGGGGAACGATTGGAGCTACTGGAGGATATGCCGCCACTGTGGGGATGTCTCGGTCGTGGTCGCCCCTCGCTAAATGTACTCGCCTGAGCCTCTCACCTTCTCGTTCTAATTCGCATTGGTGCTCTGTCAGTTTCCTTACCCCCCCTCGTTCCTCCTGTATCGTCTGCACTTCCTCTTCTTCCTCAGTATCCGATGTCGTTCTTCCGTCTACCATGTCATCCTCATTCCCTTGCCTCATCTGTCTCAGGTTAAACCTCAGTCCCCCAGGTGAATGGTCATCGTCTCGGCCTAAATCGACCTCCTCGTCGACAGTAGCCATGCCTTTGGCTAGCGTTTGAGTCTCGTCCTGATTGTTTGGCCGATGATCTTCGTGTCGGGCGTCCGTGAGTCCTTCTTGTACACTAGATCCCGTTGTAACTCGGTTCCTTAGGATCCTGCTCGTCCTGGAGGTGCTCGCCATTACCTTCGATACTGGCCTTGTCCCTTGGCTCGCCCGCCCGTTCGTTCCTACGTCAGCAAAATAGACAACACTTACTTCGAATTGTTTTCGAAAAGGTTAAGGATGGAGTACAGCAGTTCTGCCGTGTAAGGTGGAAAAAGTCTTCACGGTACACTTCCATTTATGCTAACGTGTTAATCTCAGCAGTCAAGTTGCTCTGACCGTAGATGACAGTTTTTGAAAAGTTGTCTTGACACATCGCTTTCGGTACTTTCCCTATGCATTAATCATTATTTGTCCTAACATTCCTAGTGCCCGAAATCATTAATCATTCGTGCATTTAAATCGGAAGATCGTTTTCTTTGCTTCTGTTGATAATAATGACAGTCCTCAACAGCCGCCGTGCCGATGGTCTTTCGACACAAATTGCCGGGAATTCCCGGAGACGGTTATACCGCGCGACTCCTACGGTTTTCTGCTGATGCTGTAAGGCTTTTTATTGCAGGGTCAAGATGAGACTTACTGACAAAGCGCTCACCATGCTCCTTCCAGCCGTGGCTTCTGGTAAACTAAACTCGATGACTTCGAGCTAGTCTTGCCTCCGCCACTCTGAACACACGCATTCATTTTCTAGCTCGCTTTCTCTTTATCCACCACTATTGTACTTTGTTTAACCCATTGGGGGGGTTTAAGCAGCGAGATAACGTTTCAACGTAGCTTCTACCGATCATCAAAGATGGTCCATTCGGGAGCTTTGAAGTGTTATGACGGCTAACTTAGATCGAAGAAGTTTGATTCATCCTAAGACACTTAATTCGGTGTAAAAAAGATTAATCAAACGTCCCTGGTCGGAATCCCTTACTCATAAGGTAAGAGATCTTAGGGCACTTATTCGACGAAGTTAACATGATGAAAACAGTTAAACAAGTCTTCTTTCCTTTTGAAATTCTGTGAGCTTTTCAAGGATTAAGTAAGTGAAGACGAATGTAACGAAATCGGGTTTTTAACCACACAAATAAACTTTAAATGGTAAACCTAGCAACCTATTCATTTTAACCGTTTAGAGTCTTTCACTTAGCATCGACTATCATCAGTAGATGTTTATAGGAGCTGTTGAATATCTCTTCTAATGATGTTGATGCTATTTTTCAACCGTTTACCATCCTTAGAGTCTTGACACGAGGTGGAATTTCCTTCTAGCTTCTACCAACATCATAAGATGTTATTTCGGGAGCTTACTGATCTTCCGAAAACTTGCTTAGACGTCCTAGGCAAACAACCTGGCTTAATGATTTAGCCTTGGTGACTTTGTTCAAATGAAAGACAAGAAAAACAAAACGAACCTTTATCACAATCTAACAGGGTTTTGATGAGAAAACAACGACGAGAAAAATCTCACAAGTTCTACCCACTAACAATGTTAACCAAAATAGTTTCTCCCTTAGCCTCAACTAGCACGCAAGGTGACTTAGGAGCTTGGATTTTTCCCTTTTGGTAACCGATTTCAAGGTATCCGGAGATGTTATACGTCCCCTTAGTTGGCGCCAGAATGTAGATGTAGAAAATTCTACCACTACATCCAAAAGACATATACTAAGAAGTAAATAAGCAAAGACATGAAATAACGCAAGATTTACGTGGTTCGGTATGATTACCTACATCCACGGGGGTTAAGGGATGATCTTATTACTTCACACAAGTTTACAAGGATCAAATACACACAATGATGCTCCTCAAACACTCAATCCTTCTTTCTCTCCTCCTTTTCTCTCCCAAAAATAACCTCTCCTCTACCTTCCTACACGGTCTCTATTTATAACCTGCAGTGGTGATACATCAATATTACAATGTTGAGCCTGGTATAGCTTCTGGATGTTCTTCTCGAGCGACTTGTCTTGGTGCTTCGATCGATCTCTGCTCTTCCTCGAGCCGAATCATCTAGCCGAGTGGTGTCATCGCCCGATGTTGTTCGTTTGATAGAGGTGATCGACGTCGCCCTTCGGGTTCTTGGTCGAGTCTCGCTTCCAATGAGAGCTCCTCTTATCTCTTCACCAACCCCATCGGCGCATTAATTGTCCTCGAACTCGATGAGTATCACATCATAGCTTTTCTCCTTTATGTCGACTTCTCGAGCTGTCTCGTTCCTCTTTCCTCGTGCCCGGCCCGATGAGGCGATTCGGTCTTTGCTAGTACTCGTTTCTCTCGGTGCGCCCTTAGCCGGATGGTTCCACCTAGCTCGTGGACTATTTGCACCTATATTTATGCCCCTTCTTCCAATCGTGTGATTGACACGTGGGGAAGAAACCGCCTCGTCTTCCCACGTCCTCAGTCATGCCGAGTTCTCCGCCATGCTGTTCCCCACTTTCTTTAAGCGCTGCAACCGGTTTACCTTCCTCGTCAGTTACCATAGATGAGGTTTATAAGCCTGACTATGATGGCGTTTGTAGGATATCAACCGCTCGTTGTTGAATGCTGCCATCCAGCGCAGGGAGGTCGCCGAGAGAGAGGGTTTTCGCCTCTTGTTACAGCAGGAACGTGAGCGATCCCGGGGGTTGGAGAGGCAGTTGGCCGAGACCCAAGGTATTTATTTTAATTTCAACTAGTTATTATTGATCTTGTAGTGCCAATATCCTGAGCTTAGTACTACCTTCCTAGTCGAATCTTTTAGTGCGGAGGCCGATGCTGCCACGAGGTGTCGTTTGTTGAAAAGGGAAATGAACATAGAACGGGATCACGTTTCGAACTTACAACAGAGAATAGTTAATAAGGATGCTAAGATCGATCGTTTAGAGACCGAGATTGAAGATATTCAAATCCAAACCGCATCGCTACGAGACTTTTGAGTATGTCCCGAGGAAATTGATAATCTTAGGGCGAACTTAGCTCGGTTCCAAGGTATCGCCGCCGATAAAACATTGTTGGCCGATAACCTAGAGAGTCAATGCGGTCGGCTGAGGCTTCAGGTTCGAGATTTGCATGCAGATCTCCTTCGGATCTTGGGGGAGAGGAATGCTGCCGAGAAGTGTAGCCGAGAATCCCTTGAAAAGCTTAACGAGTCCAAGAAGGTTTCTGAGGAGCTGGAGTGGGTTCGCGCTCAATTATCAGGTTTGCAGATAGCCCACTCCCGGCAGAGGGCCGAATGGAGTGATCATAAGAAGTACTGCCCCACTAATGAGTTTAACGAACAACGATATCTAGAACTTTCTTCAAAAATGTCTTCTCTCGAGTGTAGCTTGTCTGAGTCTGAAGAGACCATTAGAGTAGTTTCCCCTTTGTTGGAAGGTGGTGTGCCTCGTATTGTGCTTTCCTTGTCATTGTCTTAGTGCTGTTATTGTGTGACTCACCGTCCTTGTTGTTTTGGCAGCCGAACAGAAGAAGGTGGCATCGTTGGAAGAAGAGAATGCCCGATTGAAGGGGGGGAGTATCAGTTGCTCGAGCGGGTGGCCACTCGCGAAGGGCGTCGATGCGGGCGCGCAAGATCTTACTGCCGAAAAGGCGAATTTTAATGATGAGCTCGTCTCGAAGGTTAAAGCCGGTGTGAAGGCAGTGCTTGATAAGAAGCGGGTCGATGCTGCTGCTAAGAGGGCGGTTCCGGGGCCGATTCCTTCTAAAGAGTAAGCTTTCTTTTGTAGCGATGCGTCTCTATCTTGCCCTTTGTCACGGGTTGTAATCCGTTCGAACACCTTTAATTTCTCGTACATTGTTATGGGGTGCTGCGTCGCCAGTTTGACTATTTTTCTTGCTATCCGAAACTATTATACATGTTTACCGTTCTTCCTAGTGTTATGCCAACAATGTGTGGTTTGTTTTGCGACTAAGTTATGTATGCCTGCATAGACATGAGTAGATTGGTTAATCATAGATGTCGTTTCTGTCGAACACACTCAACATGGAGGGTCATCGGGCCCAATGCCATGTCCCGATTGAGGTATCTCATCACCGTCTTACGAGATCTAGTGGAAGGGTAGTCGGTCTTCCCTAGTTTCTATGGGATCAATATCCCAAGAAGTTATCGATTAACTTTCTTGGGCACGTGATTTCGGCCACTTGCGAGGGGAGCAATGTTGACTGCTCGATTGTCGAGTACTCATGCCCCGACAATCGGCCCACTTTCGGTTTCCAACCGCCGGGCCTAGGACTACCTCGGCACTTGCACACTGCCATCGCCCCGAGTTCGAATAGTCCGTCTTAGTGTAAGTCGCCCCGGCACTTGCAAAATGCCATCGCTCCGGGTTCGAAACGACCATTCAGACGCATTTGCCACATTCCCAACCCCACGTGGCTTTTCACGGAAGTAGATGGCAACTTATCATACCTGATTTCATGGGTGGTATATTTTTAGCCGCGTGGCATTCCACGGTCATGGCTCGGGTGTTCCGTCCGGTTTTAGTATCTTATATGCCCCTTCGCCAACCTTTTCAACGATGGTGTAGGGTCCTCCCCATCGCGCTGCTAATTTTCCGCCATTTTTATCACGTTCATAACTGGGCATGAGCTTTAGTACCAACTGCCCTGGTTGAAATTCTCTGGGTCGAACCCGTTTGTTGTATTCTCGTAGGATTCTTCGCTGGTAATTTTCCATTTTCTGCAGGGCCATCTCTCTGGTTTCTTCTAGATCGTCGAGTTTAGCTAGGATAAGATCTGCTGAAATGTTTCGTCTCCACGCTTCGGTTCTCGTCGTAGGTATCATTGCTTCTGTGGGAATAATGGCTTCAGTCCCGTATGTTAGCATGAAAGGTGATAGCACGGTTGCTTCTCTGCGGGTTGTCATGTGTGCCCACAAAACGTTATAAAGTTCTTCGCACCATTCTCCATACTCCCCGTCAAGTTTATTCTTCATGTTATCGGCGATGGTTTTGTTCGTGATCTCGGCCTGTCCGTTGCTTTGGGGGTACAAGGGTGTAGATTTGCTCTTTCGAATATTGTAGGTGTTGAATAGCAAGTCAATGTTATTGCCATGTAGTTGTTTCCTATTTTCAGAGACGATTGCTGCCGGTACCCCAAAGCGACATATGATGTGTTCCCACATAAATCGAAAAACATCCTTGTCCCGTATGTGTTTCAATGGTGCGGCCTCAACCCATTTAGTAAAGTAGTCGGTAGCTACAATTAGGTACTTCCTCTGCCCCGATCCGACATGCAACGGTCCCACGATGTCGATCCCCCATTTAGCGAAAGGCCAAGGACTGATAATGTAATTTAGTGTTACGACGGTGCATGTATCTTTTTCCAAATTTTTGGCATTCGTCGCCAGGACGAGGGCCATGTGTCTCGCGTCCTCGTTCATGTACGGCCGTAAATACCCCATGGTTTTAGCTCGTCTTTGCTAGGCCGCGCCCGAGTCAGGTTTCCCATTGCCCCATAGTGCAATTCATTGAGGATTATATGCCCTTCTTCTTTGCTTAGGCACCTTAGCAATGGCCCCAAATATGACTTTCTGTATAGGGTGCCTTCTCGAAGTTCGTACGCAGCCGTCTTGCTTTTGATTTTGTTGACCTCGGGTCGCCCCTTGGGCAACTGTCCTGTTTCGAGATATTCGTGGATCGGTTTTCTCCAGTCATCGGCCCGATATTGATCAGTAGTGGTTGCTGCGACATGTGCGTCGACATCCACGGTCTCAGGTACTGAAGGCATTAAGACCCTCATAACTCGATGCCTTCGACGCTTGAGTCTCGCCAACATGGAAGCAATGTATGCCGGGCGTCCGAGTGGCGATTGTCCTTCCCGGCAGATGTATGTCAAAACTTGATACTCGCACTGTCGATGTAGAATTGGGCGAGCTCCCGATTTCGTAATAAGGGGTCGTGTATGGCGTATTGCCTGCCGATTTGTCGGACGACTAGCTGAGTCGCTCGTAAGCCGTACCTCTTGGATTCCCATTTATACTATCAAGCGCAAAGCATGTATTACCGCTTCGTATTCCGTAACATTGTTAGTCGCTTTAAATTCAAGCCTAAAGGAGTGAACCATCTTTTTGCCCTTCGGCGTTGTGAAGACCAATCCTAGACCCGATCCATCTTTATTGGACGACCCATCCACGAAAACCTCCCATCGGGTCGGGCTGCATGTCTCGAGCAGGTCGGACATGTCTTCTCGATCTTCCTCCATCCCGGGTATGTCTTCTACTTCATCCTCGTCGCTGAGGGGGAAATCTGACAGAAAGTCGGCCATTGCTTGTGCTTTCACCGCTGTTCTCATTTCATAAAAAATGTCGAACTGTTTTATTTGTGCACTCCACTTGGAGATCCGTCCCGATCTGGCTGAGTACTGACTCTATGGAGGATTTCGTAAGCACCCGAATCTCTTGGGTTTGGAAGTACGTCCGAAGCTTCTGTGTTGCAAACACCGATGCTAATATTAGCTGCTCGATCCTGGTATGGTTCCTTTCCGCCGGATTCATGGTCTTGCTTATGAAATACACCGGCTTTTCCTCCCCTCCAACACTCTTGACTAGTATGGCACTTATGGCATGGCGGGTTGCCCTAGAGATATAGTGTCGGTATCTCCTCGAGCTCGGGTCTTTGTAACACCTAAGACTGCGAGATGTTGCTTAATTTTCTCAAATGCTTGTTCACATTCCTCGACCCACTTAAATTTCTCTCCTTTCCTTAACGTCCCGAAGAAATCCTTACACTTGTCAGACGACCGTGAGATGAATCGTCCCAATGTTGCCAAGTTCCCATTTAATCGTTGCACGTCCTTAATTGTTACAGGCGATGGCATTTCCACGACGGCTCTGATTTTATCTGGGTCGGCTTCGATGCCTTTGTCGGTGATTATGTACCCTACGAACTTGCTCGAGGTGACCCAGAAAGTGCATTTGGCCGGATTCACCCTCATTATGTATCTTCTCATGGTTTGAAATATGCCCCTGAGATCATCAATGTGGTTGGTGGCCGCCTTGCTTTTGACCAACATATCGTCCACATACACCTCAATGGTATTGTGTATTTTATCTTCAAACATGTCTTCCACTAACCATTGATAGGTGGCGCTCGCGTTCCTTAATCCGAATGGCATTTTGGTGTAGCAGTACAACCCTCTTGGCGTGAAGAAAGATGTGTGCTCCTGATCTTCGGGGGCCAGGGGTATTTGGTTATACCCTGAGTACCCGTCCATGAGTGTTATCGCCTTATACCCAACTATTGATTCTACTAGCTGATCGATGTTGGGGAGGGGGAAGTTGTCCTTTGGGAATGCTTTGTTTAAGTCGCTATAGTCGATGCAAACTCGAACACCTGCGCTCCTTTTGGGGACTATCACCATATTAGATATCCATTGCGGGTATCGGGCCTTTCGAATGATTCCCGCTTCGTGCAACTTTTTTAATTCGGCCTCCACCGCCGGCTGTAACTCGGGTGCAATTCTTCTCATCTTTTGTCGGATTGGTTTTAACTTGGGGTCTACCCGCAGGTGGTGCGAGCAGACTTCCGGGTAAATTCCTTCCATATCGTGCATTTGCCAAGCAAATATATCCATGTGCTCCTTCGGGAGAGTTACCAACTGCTGAGATTGTTCATCTGTCAAGAGGGACCCTATCCTTATCTATTTTGGCTCTTCCTCGGTACCCAGATTGATTTGTCGGGTAGGTTCTAAGGCCGAGAAATTTTGCTTTGGTTCGCCGATGGTTACCGGCTCCTGTGATTGCTGTAAGATCTCTTTCTCGCCAGCTTCATAGGTAGCGATGGCCTGTGACATTGCCTTTTCCAATTCCTCTCCCGCTTTTATTTCCTTAGACTTGTACTTTTTATTTTCGTTTCCTCGACCGCCTTTCTTCATTTTGCTGGACGTCTATCTGTACGCACTGCCTTGCCGCCTGGGGGTCACCTAACACCTCTACTACTCCTCGATAAGATGGGAACCGCAATCTTTGATGACATGCTGAGGCCACTCCCTTAATTCCCACAAGCCAGGGCCGACCCAGAATCGCTTCATATGGTGACACGACATCGACCACGCAAAAGGTGGTGAGTGTGTCGAGGAATCCTTCCCCGTCCTCCCTTCGGTACTGTCACCGTACCATTGAAACCATAGATCCGATAGGTTGATGGGATCGGGATGTCATCGGACAATTCCATCCTCTTGAAAGTGTCATAGAACAGGACTTCGATTTGAGCCCCGATGTCCATTAATATCCTGCGGACGCCCCATTCCTCGACCCGGCGAGTTATTACCAAGGGATCCCCAGGTGCTTGCCCATTTAATGGGACGTCTTTCGCAGAGAAGGTGATAGGCTGCATCATCCATGGTTCCATGGGCAGGGTCGTGGCTACATTGAAGATCTCTTTGCCCGATCGATCCCTTTTATGAATCCTCGAGGTGATACCGGTCCCGAAATCGTCATCGTTGAGTTGCCGAGTGCGATATGGTGTTGCAGGCGAACTGAGTGCCACGATTGATTCTTATTTGATGCACCGGGACATCGGGCTGAGCAGGTGTCGGCGGTGTCTTGACGAAGTGCCGCAAATATCCATCTCGGATTAGGTGCTGGACGATGTCTTTCAACTCCCTACAATCGTTAGTCGAATGGCCACGGAACTGGTGATAATGGCGTAACTCCGGTGATTCTCGTTTCGTCGAACCAATTCCCCGAGTCTTGGGATATCGGATATCATTCCTCTATTCGACTTCCTTGAATATCTCTTCTAATGGTGCATTTAATGGAGTATAAGATCTAGGCTCGTGACGAGGCTTCTTTCCTTTCTCGACCCAAACTCTTTTGTTTTCCCCACGATCTTGAGTGCTCGGCCTTTTCTCGCATCGCTTGGTGGCTTCTCGTGGGGTGGCCTCTCTTTTGTGGCGCTTGTCTCTTGTATTCCTCTATCTTGCGCTCCTTCACGAATCTCCTCTAAGGCGATGTAGTGCTCTTGCATCTTCCTCGATCTGTTAGTGTCTTAGGCTTCTCAGTGTACATTGCTACCCAGATGGGATCCGACTTCCCTAATGAATTCTCGAAACCGAATATCTGTTGGTCGACCGGCACCTTCCCAATGTCCGTACATAACTTTCTCCATCTGTCCGTTAAAGAGCGCAATGGTTCCCTGAACCTTCGTGCCAGTGTGAACAGCTTATTGACTCGGGGCTGAGCTATACTGTTATGCATGTAAGTCTCAAGGAAGGTCTCCACCAGGACTGCATAGCTCCCAACGGATTCGTCGGGCAAGGTGTAGAACCAACTCTTCGCCTCGCCCTCCAAACTTGCTGGGAAGAATTCGCACATGACCACATCATGATTCTTCCACTGTAACAAGGACATGCCGTACATTTTGATGTGCTCTCCTGCTTCGCCCGTGCCGTCAAACCTAGATGGGAAGATCGGCAACGTACAGTTAGGCGGGAATGGAGTCCGATCCAATTTCCTGGTAAACGGTGTCTTCTGGGCTTCGCTGATTACTTCTGCTAACTTATCGTCCTCGTTGTTTCCGGTCAGTTTTTTGATCATCTGCTCGAGTTGTTCGATATTTTGTTTGGTTGTCGCATCCTTACTTGCATTGGTCGCTTCTTCCTCGGTCGAAGAAACCTCGGCTGGCCCATACCCTCCTCTCGATCGATTAGGGTCGGGTATACGCGCTCGACTCGGGAACGGGGGTGGGGTGTTTCTTGATGGAGTGTGATTACTAGTAGAGCCTCGGCTCGAGGATCCTCTCGACCCCGCTCTCCTGTTACGGAGTCGGTAATTTTCATGCTCTAAAGCTAGGTTTCTCCTTTGCAGCTCTCTCATGAGGTCTTCTTGCCTTCTTTGGCTTGCCAATATAGCGAGTAACATTGGGTCGGTGCTTTCATGGCTGTAATGGCCATTCACTTGGTTCCCTGTTACATTGGGAGGCGCAGTCGGTGGCCTTGTCGAGAGAACAACAGGGGGAACGATTGGAGCTACTGGAGGATTTGCCGCCACTGTGGGGATGTCTCGGTCGTGGTCGCCCCTCGCTAAATGTACTCGCCTGAGCCTCTCACCTTCTCATTATAATTCGCGTTGGTGCTCTGTCAGTTTCCTTACCCCCCCTCGTTCCTCCTGTATCGTCTGCACTTCCTCTTCTTCCTCAGTATCCGATGCCGTTCTTCCGTCTACCATGTCATCCTCATTCCCTTGCCTCATCTGTCTCAGGTTAAACCTCAGTCCCCCAGGTGAATGGTCATCATCTCGGCCTAAATCGACCTCCTCGTCGACAGTAGCCATGCCTTTGGCTAGCGTTTGAGTCTCGTCCTGATTGTTTGGCCGATGATCTTCGTGTCGGGCGTCCGTGAGTCCTTATTGTACACTAGATCCCGCTGTAACTCGGTTCCTTAGGATCCTGCTCTTCCTGGAGGTGCTCGCCATTACCTTCGATACTGGCCTTGTCCCTTGGCTCGCCCGCGTGTTCGTTCCTACGTCAGCAAAATAGACAACACTTACTTCGAATTGTTTTCGAAAAGGTTAAGGATGGAGTACAGCAGTTCTGCTGTGTAAGGTGGAAAAAGTCTTCACGGTACACTTCCATTTATGCTAACGTGTTAATCTCAGCAGTCAAGTTGCTCTGATCGTAGATGACAGTTTTTGAAAAGCTGTCTTGACACATCGCTTTCGGTACTTTCCTTATGCATTAATCATTATTTGTCCTAACATTCCTAGTGCCCGAAATCATTAATCATTCGTGCGTTTAAATCGGAAGATCGTTTTCTTTGCTTCTGTTGATAATAATGACAGTCCTCAACAATGTACCGTGCGATGGTCTTTCGACACAAATTGCCGGGAATTCCCGGAGACGGTTATACCGCGCGACTCCTACGGTTTTCTGCTGATGTTGTAAGGCTTTTTATTGCAGGGTCAAGATGAGACTTACTGACAAAGCGCTCACTATGCTCCTTCCAGCCGTGGCTTCCGGAAAACTAAACTCGATGACTTCGATCTAGTCTTGCCTCCGCCACTCTGAACACACGCATTCATTTTCTAGCTCGCTTTCTCTTCATCCACCACTATTGTACTTTGTTTAACCCATTGGGGGGGTTTAAGCAGCGAGATAACGTTTCAACGTAGCTTCTACCGATCATCAAAGATGGTCCATTCGGGACCTTTGAAGTGTTATGACGGCTAACTTAGATCGAAGAAGTTTGATTCATCCTAAGACACTTAACTCGGCGTAAAAAAGATTAATCAAACGTCCCTGGTCGGAATCCCTTACTCATAAGGTAAGAGATCTTAGGGCACTTATTCGACGAAGTTAACATGATGAAAACAGTTAAACAAGTCTTCTTTCCTTTTGAAATTCTGTGAGCTTTTCAAGGATTAAGTAAGTGAAGACGAATGTAACGAAATCGTGTTTTTAACCACACAAATAAACTTTAAATGGTAAACCTAGCAACCTATGCATTTTAACCGTTTAGAGTCTTTCACTTAGCATCGACTATCATCAGTAGATGTTTATAGGAGCTGTTGAATATCTCTTCTAATGATGTTGATGCTATTTTTCAACCGTTTAACATCCTTAGAGTCTTGACACGAGGTGGAATTTCCTTCTAGCTTCTACCAACATCAAAAGATGTTATTTCGGGAGCTTACTTATCTTCCGAAAACTCGCTTAGACGTCCTAGGCAAACAACCTGGCTTAATGATTTAGCCTTGGTGACTTTGTTCAAATGAAAGACAAGAAAACAAAACGAACCTTTATCACAATCTATTAGGGTTTTTATGAGAAAACAACGACGAGAAAATCTCACAAGTTCTACCCACTAACAATGTTAACCAAAAGAGTTTCTCCCTTAGCCTCAACTAGCACGCAAGGTGACTTAGGAGCTTGGATTTTTCCCTTTTGGTAACCGATTTCAAGGTATCCGGAGATGTTATACGTCCCCTTAGTTGGCGCTGAATGTAGATGTAGAAAATTCTACCACTACATCCAAAAGACATATACTAAGAAGTAAATAAGCAAAGACATGAAAGAACGCAAGATTTACGTGGTTCGGTATGATTACCTACGTCCACGGGGGTTAAGGGATGATCTTATTACTTCACACAAGTTTACAAGGATCAAATACACACAATGATGCTCCTCAAACACTCAATCCTTCTTTCTCTCCTCCTTTTCTCTCCCAAAAATAACCTCTCCTCTACCTTCCTACACGGTCTCTATTTATAACCTGCGGTGGTGATACATCAATATTACAATGTTGAGCCTGGTATAGCTTCCTGGATGTTCTTCTCGAGCGACTTGCTGGTGCTTCGATCGATCTCTGCTCTTCCTCGAGCCGAATCATCTAGTCGAGTGGTGTCATCGCCCGATGTTGTTCGTTTGATGGAGGTGATCGGCGTCGCCCTTCAGGTTCTTGGTCGAGTCTCGCTTCAGCCGAGCTCCTCTTATCTCTTCACCAACCCTGTCAGCGCATTAATTGTCCTCGAACTTGATGAGTATCACATCATAGCTTTTCTCCTTTATGTCGACTTCTCGAGCTGTCTCCGTTCCTCTTTCCTCGTGCCCAGGCCTGATGAGGCGATTCAGTGCTGCTAGTACTCGTTTCTCTCGGTGTGCCCTTATCCAGGATGGTTCCACCTAGCTCTGTACACTATTTGCACCTTATCCAGGTTTCCTTCCTTTTTCCTTCATTGTCCTGCATCTTCCTAGTTTCCGTCACCGCTGTAACTTCCGATTTTGGTCGTATTTTTGCTCCTCCGGTCGTTTCTTCTACTAATTTTCATGGCATCTTCGACTCCTTCCATGACTGACAAAAGGTGCGTGAGCTATGTGTTTTCTGATGAAGACGGTGTATCGCTTGATTCTTTGTTTGCTATAGAGATCCCTTCTAAGCATGATTATCTTTCTCTAGATTCTATCTTTTCTGATAACCCTTCTTCGTTTTCATGTAGGGCTGACAAGAGAGTTGCTAAAGATTTGTCGGATGAGTGATTCATTCAGCAATTGAAAGATGAGTTCGACCTCCATGGTTATGACGTCAGGCTCTTGTCGGGCCAAAAAGGCGTTTTAAAGAAAGATGATGTCATTCCTGTGATGGAGAAGCTACTGACCTCAGATTTCAGATCTCTGACACACAAATCCTAACATTTCCTCCCAAATCCTAACATGAGAAACTAGCTAGAGAACTGTGTGCCATGAAAAATTAAAGTTCACGCTTAAAGTGAGGGCTTGCAGTAGCCTTTTCCATTGAATTTCAATCTTCCACGATTGCGATACTATTCTATAATCCAACCACAGCAAAAAAGAATTTAATCTACATTAGGTACTTCTCCGTTTCATTCAAACAAGTTAGGTAAACATAAATATCGCCGCAATCAACAAAACAAAAATATACCCAAACTTCGAGTTTACAATAAAAGAAAGATGGGATGGATTATGTAAGGATAAAGAGTAATCATAGTAATTGCGAAGGCTCCAAGAAAAGGTGCCATGTATTTACTAACCAATATCAAATCGAAACCATCTCCATCGTATTTGTAAGGACGGCTTTCTTATTTCAAGCAGTGCTAATCTACTAATCGTCCACCCGCAATCCCGACTCCACCCATGACTCGGACCACTTTCGCTTTGTGAACGACCCTTTCTACTGATGGATAAGTCGCCGTCTTCAGACATGTACAGTTTACAAAATGTATATCATCAAAGCTTGTCTAATTCAGTTAATTCAAAATCTTTGTATCCTCCTCCCCCAATGCTTTCAAATGATACAAAATCTGTTTACATGAAGTAGCGCATCCCTAACACCCATACCTGATTTCTTTCAAAATCCAGAGTACATTCCAATTTGTTATCTCTAGTTTGTTTCAAATCATGACTGTAGAAAGTGTGTTCATTGAAAAACAGAACTTTGTCATCCTTCGTAACATCGAAGAATTCGAGCCGTGGAAAATAACCGAACTGGCACCCAAAATCAAAAGTATTAAAATCCTTGCTCCAATGAGAGTATTCATTTCCATTATTCCCCTTCTTTAATGACCATATGTCATACCAAGTATCATAGTATTGATGAACAACGCACAAGGATCCTCCCAAGACCTGAAGGTCACAGCACGAGTTCCTCCTGTTCAAAGGCCAATTATTTATGAAACAACTTGGTGTCAAGGAGATCATACTGAACTTTTCTTCAGTCAAATCAAAAGCCACAATATTTCCTTGTGTATTGTCTAACCAATGAAGAGCTCCATTCACAAAAAGACCTTTGCACATTACTAGTAAATCGTATGTGATTTCGCCTATGTATCTCCACCCTTTGCCGCTGCCAAGAGTGTAAACATAAACCCATTTTCCAACTTCACATTCACATTGGTGGATTTTAACAACCTTGTATTCATCTGTAGAAGGAATGTAACCAAATCCACATGCAAGATAGTTACATGAACCTAGTGTTGTATCGCACAAACTTGGAAGCAGAAGACATTCTTTTGTAAGAGTGTTGAGTTGTCATTACTTGTATTCCAAGTTCTGTTATTTCTAAGTTTAGTATACGTATGACCCAAGAATACTTGGAGGTCACGTATTTGTATGTATAAATAGTTAACACATTGTACTGTAAGTTTTATCAGTTGATCAATAAAAGTTCTCAATATTGAAAACCAAAGTTTGTGTTGGTATCGAGGCAGTTTCGATCCTTGGGAACTTTTTTACCTTTTTTTTTCAATACCTAGAGATATATTCTCTAAACCCTAATCACCAAACCCAGAGATATACTTTCTCTAAAACCTTAATCATCAACACCAAAAACCCAGAGATATACTTTCTCTAAAACCTTAATCATCAAACGATTTCAATATCCGAGGGATATACTTTCTCATCTTATTTTACCTACAAACTAAATAAAACCTTCAAAAACTTAGGAACTACAATGGTCGGTGACGATGGTAAATCGGAACCAACGTTCTCGGAAATACAAATGTGGTATGCGGAGACATACGAACCAACACCAACTTCAATTCCATACGGAATAAAACCGAATGACACCAATTTTTCTCTATGGTCTCAAATGGTGACCATGTTTGTTCTTTGGAAGAGGAAAGAAAGGATATCTTACTTTTGGTGATACTTGTGAAACCCGATGAAGAAGTCGTAGATAAATATGATAAGTGGATCATGGAAGATGCTATTGTCAAGGGTCATGATTGGTGCAATGGAACCCGATTCAATGAATCTGTTTGTTCGTTTGCCTACCGCAAAGGATGTTTGGGATGTTGTTTCTCAAACTTATTATGAAGGAGCTGATAAGTCTATTCTCTATGACTTATCTCGGAAGCTATGTCGACTCAACAGTGGTAGATCAATTTCTAACCTTTTCTACGAATTAAAATCAATCGGCAAGAGTTTGATCATAGAAGGCCTATTACCTTTACACAACCGAGAGGTAATCAAGAAACGAAAGGAAGAAATTGATGAAGAAAGGGTATATTTATTTCTTGTTTGCACTTGATGATACTTATGATTCGGTTAGAGGAGAAATACTTCGTACTGATCCTTTACCAAAGCTGGAAGCTGCGTTTACCATACTGAGGAGAGAAGAACAAAGACGCAGTACTATGTTAACTCATGGGGTTGATTCTCAAATTGCCATGTCTGTCAGGAAGATTGAGAAAAATTCGTTGAATACAAAAATATCTCAGCTGAATAATAATTTTGGAAGATGTGTTCATTGTGGGAATACAAAACATCTTTCGAAAATTGTTTTGAAAAAAATGGTTATCAGTTGGTGGGATGATTACCAAAAGCGTATAAAGGTTTGGAAAAGGGAAAGTTAAGGGTAAGGTAGCTACCTGTACATCCGTTGTTCCTACAACAACTACAATGTAGTCGAACGAGGTAATATTTTTCTTACATCTCTTGCCGATAATTTTAAGAAGGATAATGGTTGGATTCTTGATTCCGTGCTACTAATCATATGACCTTTGATATGTCTATATTAAAGGACAAAACTACTTCAACCTTGTTTCCGGTGTTACTAATGCTAATGGTATAACATATCCTCATTCTCGGAGAAGGAAGAGTTGATCTAACGAACTCTTTATCTCTAGAACATACCTTATTAATTCCTTCTCTTTCAAATAATCTCATGTCAAGACCTCAAGTAACTTCTCGCTTAAAGTGTTTAGTATTAATATATCCCGATTTACTCGTTTTCTTCGGGATCTCGGCGAAGTGGGAAATAATTGGCGAGGGGTACTAAAAGAGAGGGGTTATACTATGTGGATGATGTGTGTGAAGGAAGGTCTTTGTCAAAGAAAAAGAATATCTCATACACATATAGATGAAATTTGGTTACATCATCGTAGACTAGGACATGTTTCTTTTGGATACTTGGAGCATTTATATCCAAATTTATTTACTTCTTGCAAACCATCGATTTTCGATGAAACTTGCATTTTAGCAAAGAGCCATCGTGCTACTTATCCCGATAGTTTTAATAAAAGATTTGTTCCGTTTTCTTTGGTACATTCGATGTTTGGGGTCCCTCAAAGATTGTTTCTTCTTCCGTAATAGATGGTTTGTCCTATTTATTGATGATTGTACTCGCATGACTTGGCTCTATATGATGAAGAATAAAAGTGATGTGCCGATTGTTTTCGTAATTTTCACAAGATAGTCCCGGACATAATACTGGAACTTTAAGGGTTCTACGAAGTGATAGAGGTGGAGAATATATAAATCGCACCTTAAAGGGATACTTTCTTGAGCATGGTCTTGTTCATGAAACTACATGTCCATCTACACCGCAACAAAATGGAGTTGCGAGAAGGAAAAATAGACAATTGTTGGAAATTACCAGGGGCTAGTTTGATAGGAGCGTATATGAAACCAAATTTTTGGGAAGAAGCTCTTATTAGTGCTTTGTTTTTCTTCTTAATCGTGTTCCTACACGAGTTAAAGTTTCGAGACACCGGTAGATAAACTTGCATCATTTGTGACTCTTCCATCTAATCTTACACTTCCACCAAGAGTATTTGGTTGTGTAGCTTATGTACACATACAAAAATATTTGCGTTCAAACTTGATCCTTGTGCTCTTAAGTGTGTCTTTGTTGGATACAATCAATTTCAAAAGGGCTACAAATGTTATCATCCTCCAACAAGAAGAACGTATGTTACCATGGATGTGACTTTTTCCGAACATGAGATGTATTTTGCTTCCGGCTGAATTTAATACTTCTCACTTGGGAGAGAGTCTAAGAGGAGATGTTAATTGGTTAGAAATGTTTCGGATAATTGTGAATTCATGGTTGAATCTACGAGAAGATGAAGAAGTTTTATCTACTCGATGGTGATAAAGAAAAAGTGATCAACGGTTTGTTGAAGAGGATGATTTGCCAATCAATAATATTGTTGCGAAAAGTACGATGAAGATGAAACTGAAATTATTATTGAAGAAAATAACCCCTCTGCTACTATAGTACCTACTCCCGTCGATTCTACTCCTGTTTCTTTGAGGTAAGTAGTGATATTACTACTTATACTAACACTAATACCGAAAATTGTGAAGTTGTTGAGAATAACAGGTATCAACTACCTTTGAGAAGCAATCGTGGTGTACCGTGCGGAAGATATTCTCCTAACCTATAAAGAAGGTTAAATATCCTATTGCAAATTACATGTCAACGATAGGTTGACAGAATCTTGCAAGGCATTTGTTAGTCGGATGTCGATATTGTCATTCCTACTTGCTTCAAGAAGCATTGTCTGATCCTAAATGGGCTCTTTGCTATGCTTGAAGAAATGCGATCTCTTATGAAAAATAAGACATGGAAGAAGGTTGTACTACCACAAGGAAAGAAGCCGATTGGTTGCGAGATGGGTATTCACTTGTAAAGATTAATCCTGATGGTTCTATTGACAGGTATAAGGCAAGACTTGTTGCAAAAGGGTTTACTCAAACTTATGGTATAGATTATCATGATACTTTTGCTCCGGTTGCAAAGATGAATACTTGTCCGTGTATTGTTGTCTATAGCAGCAAATTTGGGATGGCCACCCAACAATATGATGTAAAAATACGTTTTTACATGGAGACTTAGAGGAAGAAGTTTACATGTCTTTGCCACCGGGGTTTGGTGACTCGAGATCCTAATATTGTCTCGTAGACCTGAATAAAGCCTTGTATGGCTTGAAGCAATCACCACGTGCTTGGTTTGGAAGATTCCGAAAGGCAATGATTAAGTTTGGGTATAAACAAAGTAATGCGATCATACTTTGTTCTTAAAGAAGTGTGGAAATAAATTAACGGCACTCATTATTTATGTTGACGATATGGTGGTAAATCGGCAATGATGATAATGAGATGTTAAAATTGAAGAATTACTTGTCTTCGAATTTGAAATGAAAGATCCGGGAGCTCTCAAATATTTTTTGGGAATTGAAGTTGTTCGATCTAATCAAGGTATTTTCTTATCTCAACAAAAATATGTACTTGATCTACTCAAGGAAACAGGTATGCTTGGTTGTCAACCTATTAGTTCTCCTATTGAGCAAAATCATAAACTAGATGAGTTTTACGATCAAGTACCAACGAGATAAAGGACGATATCAAAGATTAGTAGGGCGTTTGATATATCTCTCCCATACTAGACCTGATATTGCTTACGCGATGAAGTGTTGTTAGTAGATTTATGCATAATCCTGGTAAACAACATATGGATGTCTTGTTATAAGAATACTTAGGTATCTCAAGTCACACTGGAAGAGGTTTGATGTTTTCAAAACATGGAAATATGGATATTTCTCGGTATACTTGATTGATTGGGGTGGAAAAGGAGATAGAAGAAGATCAACAACTGGTTATTTTACATTTATTGGAGGTAACCTTGTTACTTGGAAGAGCAAGAAACAGAAAGTTGTTTCTTTGTCTAGTGCTGAGGCCGAATATAGAGCTATGGTTAAAGGAATTTGTGAATTACTATGGCTTAAACAGCTTATGGGGGAGCTTGGCTTATTCACTAATTGTCCAATGAAGTTATTTTGTGACAATCGATCCAGTAATTAAGATTGCACAAAATCCTGTGCAACATGATAGAACTAAGCATGTTGAGATTGATCGTAACTTCGTTTATGAGAAGCTAGAGGATAAAATTATTGAAGTACCTTTTTGTCGTTCTTCAGATCAATTGGCAGATGTGTTAACTAAGGCGGTATCAAACAAGTCATTCTCAATTCTATTGTCAAGCCGGGCATGTGTGATATCTATGCTCCATCTTGAGGGGAGTGTTGAGTTGTCATTACTTGTATTCCAAGTTCTGTTATTTCTAAGTTTAGTATACGTATGACCCAAGAATACTTGGAGGTCACGTATTTGTATGTATAAATAGTTAACACATTGTACTGTAAGTTTTATCAGTTGATCAATAAAAGTTCTCAATATTGAAAACCAAAGTTTGTGTGGTTGCATATATAAATAGCTTGAACCATGCCAAAATATTGATCCATAGAAATAAAAACCAACCCATTGCAAGAACCAAGAATTCTATAAATTTTTGAGTCATCCATAGGCAATAGGTTGATTCTTGTATATTCCATCAAGCGTTCATATGGATCATATTTAGCATAATAAAATTGTTTGTAACAATTAAACATACCAACAATAGAGAAGATAAGACTCATCCGACCCGGATCGTCATCCCGACATTGATCTGTTTCATAGACACTACCGTGATACATACGAATGAACGACTGATCGTATTTGATGAGATTTCTCCAAGTTATGCATACTTGTTTGCATTGGTATATCGACTCAGCTGGCAAGCGGGAAAGTATGTCTATCGTGATATCTGATGGGAATATGTTCTCCATGACAGAACACTGTACGTACCAAACTTGGGTTACTAGGTCTCTTTTTCGATCTTGAAGATAGATGACAGTGAAGGTTTATATTTATAGGGTTCGACTTTAGGCCCTAAAAGGGACCAGGCCGGACAGGTCGAATTATTCTTAATTAATTACTTTACTTGGAACGGAACCTAAAATCTTCGGATTCCAAATCCAGGTTCAGTTTCGAATAAAACCTAATAGAGGAGTGTTTCCAAATACTTACGTGATTGATGAAACTTCTCCAGAACAAAACGAGCTTATACGAGGAGTGTTTTCATTATTATTGAGGATTTTTGCGCACAATGATTGTTTTTTCCCTTCTATATCTAAAAAAAAATCTCAATCAAGAACTGTATAAGAAAGGTTAAAATGTAATCGAGAACCTCCGGCTAAAGACCAGTTTACAACCAAAAAATTTTGGCTCAAAATCAATTCCAAATATGTTTTGAACAAATGATATATAGTTCATCCTGGAATAATCTTTTGTTTCGTTCCAACCACAACACCTACAATTGCAGCTGGAATGTAAGACCAAACCTCTTTCCCTGCTATTCAAGAAACATTTGAAGACAGTAACTTTGCGAAACCATGAACACTTAAAGGTGATTGATGATGAAACTCTTCCAGAACAAAAAGAGCTTATACGAGGAGTGTTTTCATTATTGTTGAGGATTTTTGTGCACAATGATTGTTTTTTCACTTCTATATCTAAAAAAAAAATGGATTTTTTTCAGTTATGCACCCATTTGATAACCTGTTTTCTAACATACACCCGTTTTTTTGGATATTTCTAATATACACCCATCATAACTGAAAACGTTAGCACACATTCTATAAAGATCTAGCCGTATATCTGACGATCGGAATGGACGACTTAGATCTATCTAAGCTACAAAATTACGGGTTTACCCATAACTCAGAAACAAAAGGTTGAGAAGAAGATAGCATTTCATTTTCTCATTTCCTTCGTCTTCTTCTCTCTTTCTGCTGCTACTGGTCTCGATTCATGAGATACGAATTGAGTTTTTGTTGCCAAATCTACGATTTCCTATACTAGAATTAGAATCTAATAAGATTTCAAGACGCGATGAAGAAAAATCCAGAGAAGAAAAAGTTGAAGAGGTAAGGTTTTCCTGAACTGAAACCCTAATTAATTCTAACCTGTTTTTGATGATTTGTAAGCCCTAATCGATGAACCCATCTATGTTTTTATTGAAGTTATCAACATAGATGTTTAATTTTTTGGTTTGTTTTCATCTTCTCTCGATTTGATTTGGGGTTTATTTTTTTTTATTTGATTTAGGGTTTATTGAATTTATTTAGTTTTAATACAGAAATAGTGTTATTTATTGCAGATTGTGTTATTTATTGATTTGATTTAGGGTTTATTGAATTTATTTAGTTTTAATCCAGAAATAGTTTTATTTATTGCAGATTGTGTTATTTATTGATTTGATTTTGTTTATATGCAGTGCAATTGTTCCGTATAGGGATATTAGTGTTGATGTGGAAAATTCTGAGATGTGTCTATCTTTTCCCAACATATGTAGAGACCTGATTCATCTGAAAATGTTTGAGTAGATGGTACATACAAGATTATGGCTTGGTAGTAGACAGAAGGTTAATCTGTGTTGGTGGAATGACCCAAATATGCCAGAATACTTAGTGATGGATAAAGATTTTGATAGATTTTGGAATGAGGTTGTACCTAATAAAATGGGTTTTATTGAACTTGAAGTGTCTGTAATATGTGTTGAAGATGAGTATGATGCAGAGATGAAGCAGTCAGTAGTTACACCAAAGAAGAATTTAGGTGAATATTCAATAGAGTCACCTAGGAGATCACCTAGACTTGCAGCTAAAATGGGAAAATCAGTTCAACAAGTGGGTTATGAACAAGTGGGTACTGCTAGAAAGCTTTCTTTTGTAGATTTGCTAAATAAGGTTGAATGTGATGGGTTATCATGTTTGAGTCAGGCTAGTGTTGGTGACAACATGTGGAATATTGGGAGTAACAGTCAGCCTTTACAAGCAATTGAAGATGAAGGAAGAGAAACATTCAATCATGATTATTGAACAATGCTTGTGCAAGACCAAACCTTGTTGCATGATGATTACAATGTGCAGTTAGAAAATGTAGATGTTGATGAATGTCACCCTGTGGAGGAAATGGAACCTCCTGTGTTGTTTGATAGTGATGAAGATGAGAGGGAATATAAGGAGTTTGGAACTTTTTATGAAGGTGAAGATGGTGATAGTGATGAAGAGGAAGTTAATGAAATTCATGGAGGTATTGATGCTGAATCTGATGAAGAGGAAGATAATGAAAAACATGGATGTAATGATGCTCAATTTGATGAAGAGAAAGCTAAAGAACCTGAGTGGTTTCAAAACTTTGTAGAAGAACACAAAGTCCACTTTGAAAAGGAAGAAGAAGAACCACAGTTCCCTGAGGATGAAAAGGTTGCATCAGTTGATCCAAGTATGATGCTGGTTGGCACCAGATTTGCTAAACAGGAAGAATTTAAAAGGTATTTGAGGGCTTTCTGTGTGTTGAATGAAACTCAGTTCTTGGTCAGATCTAGTTGTTCCAGGAGAGTGAAGGTTATATGTAGATTTCATGAGGAATATAAATGTCCTTGGTTTGTGTTTTGTTCAAGAAGGAAAAAAGGTGGTTACTGGTCAATTACAAGTATGGAAGAAAAACATACATGTCTTTGGTGATCCATCTCTGGGAGAAATAAGTCTCGCAAACAAGTATTTTGTTTGTGATCGGGTAAAAGATAGGCTTAAGACCACTGCTGGAAAAGTTATTCCAAAGCCTGGACAAATAAAAGAAGACTTTTTTACTCAAACCAACATCAATATACCATATCAAACAAAGCATGGAAGGCAAGAAATTTAGTTCTAGAATCACAAGATGGGAACTATGAAGAAAGTTTCAATAATGTACCCACTTTACGCAACATGGTGACTAAAACAAATGAAGGTTACGTGGTTATTTACACATATGCACAAGATGATGATCGTTTTGAAAGCATGACAATCTGCTTTTGCAGCAGACACTTCAAGGATTTAAAGATGGATGTAGAGCAAGAATGGGTTGGATGCTTGCCATCTTATCGGCAAGCATGGTGGTGTGCTAATGGTCACAACAAAGACTAGATGCACAAAATGGTTTAGTACCATTAGGGATTATGGTTTGCAGGGCTGAGACCATAGAGAATTGGATCCTGTTTCTCCAACATTTGGCTCCATATATCACTGATCATAAGTGTCCAATTACATTCATCTCTGATAGGCAGAAGGGATTACATGAAGTCATGCCAGCGTGTTTGGAAAAACTCCTCATAGATATTGTTATAGGTAATGTACTTGTATCTTAAGTAATTTTTTCAATATGTCTTTCATATGAACTGCAATCTCACCTTTGAAATGCATCCTAAATTTGGCAGGCACTTAAGTAAGAACTTCAAGAAGAAATTCAAGGGCTATGAACTGCAATCTTACCTTTGGAATGCAACAAAATGTTACAAAAAGAAACATTTTTTTGTAAGTTTTCTCACTTAGTTATAGCTTGTACCATTTTTTTAAGATTTTAATTTTACTTTCTGAAATTAAGACTTAGTTATGTTTCCTGTAGGAAAACATGGAACTTTTGAAGAATGAAAGTGAGGAAGCTTTTATGTATCTTATGAGGGAAAATCCTGAGTCTTGGTCAAGGGCTTTTTTTGATAGCACAAGTAAATGTGAACATATGAATAACAACTTTTCTGAGTCTTTTAACTCCATGGTATGTAATTTAAGGGACAAACCTATTTGTATGTTAGGAATGATGTATGGACAGTTAGTCATGGGCTTGTTTTATAAGAGGAGGACTGAATGTGTTGGGTGGACAGATGGCCAGTTGGTTCCCACTGCAGTTAAGTTAATTGAGAAGATGATGAAATTAGTTGGTAAGTTCAAGACAGTTGGATGTGTGGCAGGCAACATATATTCAGTGACTAACAGGGACACAAATAAAATGTTTACTGTTAATATTGTCAATCAAGTATGCAGTTGTGAGCAGTGGCAGATGAGAGGATTTCCCTGCCAACATGCAGTTTGTGCATTGAAGACAATTAGAGCCGATTGGCCTAAGTAAGTGTATTAAGTAACTTTAATTTTTGTTGTTCTGTTTTTGTCATCAATTTTTGTTGTTCTGTTTTCATCATCAATTTTTGTAGTTTTATTTTTGTCTTTTAAGTTTTGTAGTTTTGTTTTTGTCTTCAATTTTTGTAGTTTTGTTTTTGTCCAGTTATCAACCCCAGTCCATTCAATTTTTGTTACTTTTTGTTATTGTGCTTGTGTAGATATTGCAGTCCTTACTTTAGAGTGGAATCATATAGAGCCACATATGCACCAGTGGTACATCCTTTAGATGACCCAAAGGACTGGGTACAGGTAACCTCTTTATTGGTTGTTGTGCTTTTAATATTATATTAAATGCTTTAGGGTTTCATTATATTTTAACTAAAAGAATACTCCCATCATAAATTCTTTCTTTCCAATCTCTATCCAGGTAGACATGAAGCTCAATACTCCCATCTCAAGTAGATCTGCAGGAAGACCAAGAACTAAAAGGATAAAGTCATATGATGAACCTAGAGTTGAAGTGAGGACTAGAAGATGCTCCAGGTGCAAGGTAGTAGGGCACAACAAATCAACTTGTAAAGGAGGTGAAGTTGGACAAAATCCAAAGGGAAAGAGACCAAGAACTCAAGTAGATGCTGCTGATTTTAGTTTCTCATATCCATCACAACCAAGTAAAGCAAAGAAAGTGAAGAAGACTGCAGGTGAATCATCTAAAGCTGCTGCATCCAAGAGGAAGGTTACACAAAATGTTTCACAGACTGTTTCACAAACTGTGACACACCCTAAGTATGGATCTGTTTCACAAAATATCACACAATGTATTTAGACCCGGGGGAAGGCTAAGAAGACAAAGAAAAATTGATTTTGTGATTGTTATCTTTTGGCAGACTTTGGATCTGTCTCTTTTTGGGTTGTGTTGATTCAGACTTGGAAATGTTTATGTGTTGAACAATTTCAATTTTTTTTTTTAGATTGAAAAACTCAAGTGTTAGTTTTGATTGAAGAACTTCAATATAAATTTCCTTTTTATTACATAACTTGTTGCAGATAAGTTTACATATGAAGTTTTCCAAGATCCCTACATATTGTTTGCAGATTCATAACTCTTGTTCTTGCAGCAATAAAAACAGCATCTGAAGCCCATCTAAATGCTTGACATTGACTGCACTTGAGGTAAGATATGTCTCTGTTGTGTTCATTCTTACATAATGACAAATGCTTGAGTTTTCCTTTGCAGTGTGCCTTGAAGCATGGTTGATTATGCGAAAGGACAATCTTTCATCATATGTGCATCTCCACAAGCACAAAGAACTACAATCTGTTGGTAACTTCAACATCAAGCTTTTTGTAGGATCTTTGGCATCATCAAACCATTCAAAATATGTGCAGGTAACATTTGAGCACTTCAAAAACATTTTTCCATTACTATCAGCTGTGGTGGATTGTAGTATTTGCCTTATACCATTACAAGGTACATGTTTGCACCTTGTGGACATCCATGGACACACTTTTGTCTCATGGTTTCCTTGTTCACAGATTGATCATTCAGTCATGATCTTCTTCTCACAGTTTTTTCTATTGCTACTACTTGGTGAGTCTTTTTGGCCTCCATTCATGGCTTATTTGTGTAATTGAATATTGAAAAAGGATTAGGTTTCATCACTGGTTCTTATAGCAGTGAAAAACATGAAAAATTTAGGGTTGAAATCGTGAGCGTTTATTTGAACGCACAAGATAAATCCACCATTAACCGACGCTTTTTATTGCGGGTCATGTGACGTGCACGTGCTTGGTTTTCTTCGAGTCAACCAGGTTATCAACTCGGTTGATCTGGACCCGAGTTTATCCCATAGGGAGTTTTCTGTCTTTTTCATGTGATGACAGCTGTACGACAGCTACACAGATAACGGCCGTTAGCCGTTTTATTCAAAAAAAACGGATGGAATTATTCTTTCGGGTGTATATTAGAAATATCCAAAAAAACGGGTGCATATTGGAAAACAGGTTATGGAATGGGTGTATATCAGAAAACCCCCCAAAAAAAATCTACAAAAAGTAGATAAGCAAAGAAATACGCAAAAAAAAAAAAAAAAAAAAAAAAAAAAAAAAAAAAAAATCGCAATCAAGAACTTATAAGAAAGGTTAAAATGTAATCAAGAACTGTATAAGATTTTGGCTCAAAATCAATTCCAAACATGTTTTGAACAAATGATATATCCTGGAATACTCTTTTGTTTCGTTCCAAGTTCCAACCACAACACCTATGCAATTGCAGCTGGAATGTAAGACCAAACCTCTTTCCCTGCTATTCAAGAAACATTTGAAGACAGTAACTTTGCGAAACCATGAACACTAGGTTGAGCCAATGTTCACCCCCACATAATTTTGGAGTCACAATTATCAATCGATTCATTTTTCTACACCTGGCATTCTCCCGTTCTTATTGATTTCTGCTCAAATTATCAAATAAAAAGTCCTTATAACATTACCAACTGAAGTTTGGGTTATTTTTTTATCTCCTTGTACTTTAAGATACAGACCTTTTCAAGTTGGCACTCCAAATTCACTTTCCAATACCCTAAAGCATGATCCGAAAAGGGTCCAAATTCAACAACACCTTTTCACAGATTTCTTCAAAAAAATGAACTAGATGCTCTTCTAGGCAAACAAAGCGTAAGTAAGTTGACGCACTTGGTGTGCGTAAAATCATGACTCGGATGATTTTACATGAGTAGCAACCATCTACAAAAAAAAAGATTAACGCACTTGGTATATCGTGAAAAGTATACCAACGCACTTGGCAACCATCTACCATTCCTCTCTTTACCTCTCCCCCTCCTCCTAGGGAATACCAAGGCTATTTCTGAATCCTATTCATGAGAAACTAGCAAGAGAATTATGTGCCTGAGAAATTAAAGCACGCGCATGCTTGAAGGGAGGTTTGCAGTAACCTTTATACAATTTCGTTCAACCATAGCCAAAGAAATTAATCTGCATTGGAGTTTTCCGTTTAATCATAATTTACAAACAAGTTTATGCAAAATTCTTCCATTAAACTAAAGTCAGGTAAACATAATAAATATCGCCAAATCTGCAATTAACAAAACAAGATACACCCAAACTTCGAGTTTACGGTAAAACAAAGATGAAATGGATGATGTAAGGATAGAGAGTTAACAATATAAATCGCAAAGGCTTCAAGAAAAAGGTGCCATGTATTTACTAACCCAATATCAAAAACGAAACTATTGTATTTGTAACGATGGCTTTCTTCCTTCAAGCTTCTGCTTTATCTGCTAATCAATTACCTCCAATCCTGACTCCACCCATGACTCGGACCCCTTTCTGCTTTGTAAAAGAACCTTTTTACAGATGGATAAGTCGCCGTCTTCGGCACATGTACAGTTTAGAAGATGTAATTCACCGAAGTTGTCAAATTCAGTAATTATCTTTGTATCCTCCTCTCCCAGTGCTTTCAGTGATACAAAAGTGTTTACATGAAGTAGTGCTTCCCTAACATCCATACCCAAATTTTCTGCAAAATCCAGAACACATTCCAATTTGCTATCTCTAGTTTGTTTCAAGTCATGACTGTAGAAAGTATATTCATCGAAAAATAGGGCTTCGTCATCATTCGTAACAACGAAGACTGGCACAGAACCGAACAGGCCCTGAAACTCAAAAGCATTAAAATCCCTACTCCAATGAGAGTATTCATTTCCATTATTCCCCTTCTTTAATGACCATATGTCATACCAAGTATCATGATATTGATGAACAATGCACAAGGATCCTCCCAAGACCTGAAGTTCATAGTCTGAGAAATCTTTGTCCAAAGGCCAATTATTTATGAAACAAGTTGGTGTCAAGGAGATCATACTGAACTTTTCTTCAGTCAAATCAAAAGCCACAATATTTCCTTGTGTCTTGTCTACCCAATGAAGAGCTCCGTTTACAAATACGCTTCTCGACATTAGTTTGTATGTGATTTCCCTTATGTATCTCCACCCTTTGCCGCTGCCAAGAGTGTATACATAAACCCGTTCTCCAACTTCACCACCACATTTGTGGATTTTAACAACCTTGTATTCATTTGTAGAAGGAACGTAACCAAATCCACAGTATACAAAATTATATGAACCAAATGTTGTTGTATCACTCAAACTTGGAAGTAAAAGATATTCTTTTGTAACAGGATTGCATATATAAATTGGTAGATCCATGCTAATATCTTTATCCACAGAAATAAAAACCAAACCATTGCAAGAACCACGAATTCTATAAACTTTTGAGTCATCCACAGGGAGTAAGTTAATCCGTGTATATTCCATTAAACCTTCGTATGGAGAATATTGAGCATAATAAAATTGTTTGTGACAATTAATCGTATCAGCAATAGAGAAGATAAGACTAATCTTACCAAAAGAAGCAGCATTGCCGGAATTGTTCTGTTGATAGACATGGCTTTGATACGTACGAGTGAACATCTGATCGCGATTGATGAGACTTCTCCAAGATTTGCATACTTGTTTGCATTGGTATATCGACTCAGTTGGTAAGCGGGAAAGTATGTCTATTGTGATATCTGTCGGGAGCATGTTCTCCATAACAGAATACTATACGTACCGAACTAGGGTTACTAGGTCCGATTTTATATTTATAGGTCCGATTTTAGGCCCAAAGACGGGGAAAATACCCCATGGAGCCGATTTATTGTTAGATACTTACTTAGAATGGAACCTAAAATCTCAGGATTCTAAATCCAGGTTCAATTTTTAATAAAACCCAATAATAGAGGAGTGTTTCCAAATCCGATTTATTCTTAAAGACCTACGTGGTTGATGAGACTTCTCCACATCAAAAAGCGCATATGAGAGGAGAGTGTTTGGGTGCGGCATCTGTTCTACTCTAGGATGAGAAGTAAAATGGATGGAACCAAAAAGAGCAAGGTGACAAATTAATAGACAATTATCGTGATCCAAATTTGAAGTTTTCCTAATCTTCCTCTGTTTTGACATTGAAAGTTGCAATGCATCAGTTGGGGAAAAATGAATTGAAATATATGACGATTCTTATGAAATGATCCACCAAGGGATTTCATTCTTTCATGTTAGAATTTAAAGCAATAAAAGTAGGGTTCTTCAGTGTTACTTTAGTTTTGGAGACCCTAAATAATATGTGTCTGACTAATCACATTGAAATAGTTCTTGGTTATACAGATGCTGTTTTTTCTTCCCAGGGAAAGAAAGCCTTGGTTTCTTAGATATTTTGTAGAACTGAAGCCATCATGTTCATCTGTATGTGCAAGAAGTTCTTAGCAAACATTCAGCCGGTTACTAATTTCTAGTCGGCTATATATAAACATTCAGCATATAGAATCTTCTGAAAGATTGATGTCTTTAAGAGAGATATCCATTGAAGAAATGTTAATGTCATTCCTGTGATGGAGAAGCTACTGACCTCAGATTTCAGATCTCTGACACACAAATCCTAACATTTCCTCCCAAATCCTAACATGAGAAACTAGCTAGAGAATTGTGTGCCATGAAAAATTAAAGTGCACGCTTAAAGTGAGGGCTTGCAGTAGCCTTTTCCATTGAATTTCAATCTTCCACGATTGCGATACTATTCTATAATCCAACCAAAGCAAAAAAGAATTTAATCTACATTAGGTACTTCTCCGTTTCATTCAAACAAGTTGGGTAAACATAAATATCGCCGCAATCAACAAAACAAAAATATACCCAAACTTCGAGTTTACAATAAAAGAAAGATGGGATGGATGATGTAAGGATATAGAGTAATCATAGTAATTGCGAAGGCTCCAAGAAAAGGTGCCATGTATTTACTAACCAATATCAAATCGAAACCATCTCCATCGTATTTGTAAGGACAGCTTTCTTCCTTCAAGCTGCTGCTTTATCTGCTATTCAGTCACCGGCAATCCTGACTCCACCCATGACTGGGACCCCTTTCTGCTTTGTGAACGAGCCTTTTTACAGATGGAGAAGTCGCCGTCTTCAGCACATGTACAGTTTACAAAATGTATATCATCAAAGTTCAAAAATCTTTGTATCCTCCTCTCCCAATGCTTTCAGCGATACAAAACTGTTTACATGAAGCAGCGCTTCCCTAACATTCATACCCATCTTTCTTACAGAATCTAGAATATATTCCAATTTTTCATCTCTAGTTTGTTTCAAGTCATGACTGTAGAAAGTGTGTTCTGTGAAAAACAGAACTTCGCCATCCTTCGTAACATCGCAGAATTTGGGCCATGATATATAACGGAACGAGCACCCAAAATCAAAAGTATTGAAATCCTTGCTCCAATGAGAGTATTCATTTCCATTATTCCCCTTCTTTAATGACCATATCTCGTATGAAGCATGATCGTATTGGTAAACCATGCACAGGGATCCTCCCAAGACCCGAAGTTGATAGCCTGAGGAATTTCTGTGCAAAGGCCAATTATTTATGGAACAAGTTGGTGTCAAGGAGATCATACTGAACTTTTCTTCAGTCAAATCAAAAGCCACAATATTTCCTTGTGTTTTCTCTACCCAATGAAGAGCTCCATTCACAAATACGCTTGACGACATTAGATTGTATGTGATTTCACTTATGTATCTCCACCCTTTGCCACTGCCAAGAGTATATACATAAACCCACTCTCCAACTTCACCACTACATCCGTGGATTTTAACAACCTTGTATTCATTTGTACAAGGAATGTAACCAAATCCACAGTGAAAATAATTATATGAACCAAGTGTTGTATCACACAAACTTGGAAGTAGAAGATATTCTTTTGTAACAGGGTTGCATATATAAATAGATCGATCCATGTATACATCATTGTCCCGAGATATACAAACCAAACCATTGCAAGAACCAAGAATTCTATAACTTTTTGAGTCATCCATAGGGATTAAGTTGATCCTTGTATACTTCATAAAGCGTTCATGTGGATCATATTTAGCATAATAAAATTGTTTGCGACAATTAAGCATATTAGCAATAGAGAAGACAAGACTCATCTTACCAGAAGCAGCATCGCAGGCATAGTTCTGTTGATAGACACGGCTTTGATACATACGAGTGAACATCTCATCGTGATCGATGAGATTTCTCCAAGTTTTGCATACTTGTTTGCATTGGTATATTGAATCAGCTGGTAAGCGGGAAAGTATGTCTATTGAGATATCTGATGGGAGCATGTTATCCATTACAGAACACTATAGGTACAAAACTAGGGTTCCTAGCTAGGTCTCTATAGATGACAGTGAAGGTTTATATTTATAGGGTTCGACTTTAGGCCTTAGAACGGACCAGGCCGAAAACCAACATAAAATTCCAAAAATATCCCGAGGAACAAAGGGTTTCTGCGGGTGCATCCTTCTCATTATAGTTAAGGATTTTTGTGCACAATGATTGTTTTTTCCTTCTATATCTACAGTAGAAACCACCAAATTATAACATACGTTTCTTGTAAGTATTGTATCCTTTCTCGTATTCTTAGACCAACTATTTAGTCTTAATCTTAATCTTATTGATGGTGCAAGGTTTACTCTAAAGGAAAGAATTTTAACAACGCATTTTCTAAGGATAATAGTCGCTAAAATAATGTATTAAATATTTTTTCGGCATATTTTCCGAGCTATCTTTAAATATTACTCTCTAAATTATTATTTTTTGATGGAAAACTAATTTATTAAACTAACAAAGACGCATTACACGCCCAACAAGAGTTTGGGCTTTGTCTGAATACAAGTAGAGAATTTAAAAACATTGGTGTTGTATCAATCCACATTTCCATTGATGAATCCTGAGTTTGAGCTGTTGATTTGTCCGCTCTTCTGTTTGCTAAGGCATCAGCTACTTGGTTGCCTTCTCTATAGATTGTTGGGTTAGTAACAACAATAATGAAAATAAATTGAATAAGCACAAGTGATACTTAGCTTGATTTTCAGCAACTTGGTGGATGCATCACGTCGAGTAGCATGCGGAGAAAAAATTGATAGAGGCACGTATATGATACGTTGTCCTAAAGACAATATCGCCTGCTACTTCTCTAAACAGAGAGATGCTATAGCTTCATTGACGAGTTGTCTCCAGGATATAACTATCGTTAGCATTCCTTCTTGTAGCATTCAAGAGAATGCCCTAAGAACTTGGCAGTGAAAAAACAAACTCAAACAAAGAAAACTCTTGTTTTTCAGAAACCATAGAGAAAGAAGTTGATCTTGTCTCTCAAAACAAGAAAAACAAAACAAAACAAAATAAAATAAAGAGAAGTAGTTCCTCTTGTTTCTCTCTCTTTTATCTGTTAAAAAAAAAACAGTTCTTGTTTTTTTTCTCCTGTTTTCCTACTTCTACCCAAAATGTAAAGAAGAACTCTTCTTTATCTAACTCTTGAACGTTAAAAAATAAGAGATAAAGATTCTCATTTTTCAGACAAGATTCCCATGCGTCTGATAACTAAATTGAGAAGCAAAGGAAGAAACAGTTTTCAAGAGAAGTGTCATGACAGGAATAAACAAATTTGCATGCATATAAAGATTAAAGCAAGATTCCTCCTTGTGCATATTAATAAGAAAACATTCTTTCCAAACACGAGATTTTGTTTTATGTGCAATGAAAAGAGAAACAATGAGTAGAATGGTTTACGAAGTCTTTCTTTTAACAAAACATACGTGAAGAGGGGGAGTTATAGTTTTTTCTTCTCAAATTGAAAAATGGGTTATTAATTTCTTTTGCAAAGACAAGAAAAGCAAATGCACAAAACAAGGAGAGAAATCAGAAAAGATTCCTAGAAAAGTTGTGCCATGAAGCATGTGGGTGACAAGAGAATATTTTCACAAACTAAAGAAAGTGGCATCATATTTTATTTATTCACAAAACCGATTTTTTTTCAACAATCCTCCACATGAATGATAAAACATATTGAGAAAACGCGAGAAAACAAAAGACATCAAAATAAGGCTAAGGTGTCCCAAAGATTGAACCTTAACTTAGTGAGAAGTTACCGGAACCGCTTGTTGTAACAGTGAACACAATGTCTTGAACCGCCAATAGTGAATGCAATTCAGAAATAACAACCACACTTGATGTCTCCAACGAAAGCTGCCAAGCTCATGCGGTTGTGCCCTTTTTGGCCATGGGATAAATCCCGGTTTTAATGAATGTCTCTAGAGAATCATCTCAAATTCTCATAGGAAGCGGCCCCACTTCCAACATCCACATAGGTGAGTCCATCAAGAGTGTCCTCACACACACCGCTTTAAACAAAGCTATGGAACCCATTAAGATCTCAACAGATCATCCTATATCATGCAGGTAACACTATCACATAGTTACACCATAGGGAGGGACAAAGATAGTGTTGTCTTGATATCACCATAAATTAGTTGTCTCATTGAACCTTGATCTTGGATCTCCATTCACAAGGTTGAGTAACCTTCATGGTGATTTATTTTAAGAGCCTAATTCTCATCCCCCTCGATGTGGATCTAACTACCTCTCTAGAAAAACCTTTCGTCAAAGGATCTGCAATATTATCTTTAGACCTTACAAAGTCAAGATAATACCAGTAAAGATTAGTTGTTTCACTTTCTCGTGCCTTCTTCGTATATGTCTAGACTTTTCGTTGTATACATTGGTCTTTACACAGCCAATAGCATCTTGAATGTTACAGTGGATCGCGATCAGTGGCATGAGCTTGGTCCAGAGAGGAATCCCTTCCAAAGAAGCTCTTAGCCATTCAACTTCCTTTTCTCTAGCTTTTTCCAAGGCTATAAACTCTGACTCCATAGTGTATCGATTTATACTTGTCTTTTTGGAAAACTTCCATGACACAGACGCATCTTCAGGAATAAATTTGTACCCACTTGAGGATTTTTGACTCATCTGAGTCATGTATCCAGTTGGCATCACATCACCCTTCCATCACAGCAGGAATCTTCTATAACTTAAGCAAAAGTTTGAAGTGCCTCTCAAGTAGCGCAAAACTCTGTTGAGAGAATTCCAGTGATCCTGCCCAGGGTTGCAAGTGTACTCGCTCAAACTACTCACAGCGTAAGCAATACCAAGTCTTATACAATTAATCAATTACATAAGACTGTTAAATACGCAAGAATACTCAAAAGTTTAGAAACACCGTCACCCTTGTTCTTTATCAAGTTACAAGTGGGTTCATAAGGAGTAGAATCAGGTTTAGCCTCATCGTGATTAAATTTCTTTAGTATGGTTTCAACAAAATTAAATTAACTAAGACTATATTCATCAGACATGTCTCTGACTTTTATCCCTAAGATTACATCAATAGGGATAATTATGTGAAAATTCTCATTCAACATGCTTTTAGTGGTATTAATTAAAACAATGTTATTGTATAATATGAGCATATCATCAACATGCAGGTATACAGTAACATAAGCATCGTCCACAGATTTAATGTAAGCACATTTATCAGATTTATTAATCTCAAACCACTAGATATCATTACATGATTAAATCTTCATTCCTCTGTTTAGGTGCTTGTTTCAAACTATATAGAAGTTTAATCAATTTGCATACTTTGTTCACATAACAAAACCTTTAGATTGGTACATACAAATTTCTACATTCAGTTTACCATTTAAAATTGCAGTCTTAACATCCATCTGATTATATAGTCAAATCATGGATAAAAACAATAATAATCATCACCCAAACAGAAGTTATTCTAGTGATACGTGAATTAGTGTCAAAGAAATTTATTCCTTTTGTTTTTTATAACCTTTAGCTATAACCTAGCTTTGTATTTCTCTACAGTTCAATCTGTACCAAGGTTTCCTTTTAAAGAATTTTCCCGGAGAACATATAACTTCCTTGTGGGTCAAGTATTCAGACTCTACCATAAGAGTCGCATAGACGAGGCTAAAACTTGTCTCAGTTCTAATTCTCTTTCTTATATTAGGTTCAGTCTCAACATCTTGAGACGGGGTTGACTAGTCGAAGGAACATATGCGAGTCTGTCATGGACCTTTTTTCGAGGTCCAATCCTCAAAGCAATTATGTGTTAAGAAAACAAAGCATCTGTAGATTGTACTACAGTGTTCATACCAATCTAATCAATGTCAAATCTTATGACCATTAACTTATATGCACCAACATGCTTAGGATAAGTTAGGAATACACAATCCATAATCTTAGGTCAAATTTTGATTTGCTTAGGGGGCGAAATAGCCAATACACCCCCCACATTTTAGGTATACATGTCAAGAACACAAAGATAGGTTATGCACCTTGCACAATCTTCTTGGAAGATTAAAATAAATATTTTTTATTTTACACCCCCACAGTTATCAAGATTTCTCAACATGTTGTTATATTGTATCCTTTAACACGCGCTGCATAATCAAATTATGGTATTCTGCCAACATTATGACTTAACATGTTCATGTATTCATTATCAATTAATAGTATACGAGTTTCACTTTATCTATTAATTCCTCATGTTCTATCATGCTAACAGTTCAAAGCATTACATGAACTTATTTCCAAATATCATATCTCATAGTAAGGTAGATAACTATTGGAAATTATATTTAAAGCATAATGCACATGTGGAGAATGATGATGTCCATACCTGAAATCTTTTTACCTATTTTTCCTTCAACTATTTTTGATAGTTGAGTTTCTCAAAGAATTGCTTTCATACCTTAGTACTTTTGAAGACATACACGTTTCTTCCGGAGCACGCATTCTAGCACTCCCAACATTAACCAACCTTATGTTGGATCAAGTTATTGTACCTCAACATTAGATACAAGCAATCATTAGCAGGTCACAAAATATTGGTAATCAAAACCAAATGCTTTGTGTATTCGCAAATCAACTTAAACACACAATTTTCATGTTGCATCACAATTATTAAGCAAACATGTGATTTATGCAAATTGATGTTACACAAAACATATATGATCCAAGTAATTTTGAACATAGACAAAGTTGATATACAACTTATCAAAATCATATTAATCCTTGACAAAAGTAATACAAATTTACCTCTATAAAAGATTATTGCTCGTGTCATAAGAATCGGTTGCTAGATACATGCTTAAGTTATCATGAGAATTAAATTTCAACTAAATATCCTCTAAGTAATCACTACTACAGGTTCCCATTATATTCTCAAAGTGATAGCACATCACTAATTAAAGGTTTTTAGACATAATCAAGAGATTACACACATTTCACATTTTCTTGACAGATATGCACAACAATTTTCCAAATACCTTATCTCTCAAACCACATATCCAAATTAGATAAATCAAAAAGGGGTTTAAATATAAGATCCAGAACTAAATATCTTATTTAGATCAACATTTCCAAAAACTCATAGTTATACCAGAAAAAATAAATTTTTCAGTAGAGTTTTTTCTGCCCGTCAGAATTTTCCAGAAACATATCACAGTTTTGTAAAATATTAATTAAATACTTTTAAAACTCCAAAAATCATGAAATTTGGTGGGGTTATCAATAAAGATGTCTACTACATCGTGTTAAAAGGATTTAACAAAATTCTTCATGAGTTAAGAGATAATCTCAAAACTCTACAGTTCAGCAAAATGTTTTGTTTTTCATTAAAAAGATGAGCATCTTTAGTTTTCCAAAGTTAGTCAACACCAACCATAAACAAACCAATCAATCATTCAATTTTGATTATTCAAGCCAAATGTTTTATGGATCTTTTCACTAAACTTAGTAGTTTGATTTTTCAATAATATTTTTCTTTATTGTTGTCACAAAAAAATTAAACTAGCATATATTGTCTTTAGATTGTTGGGTTAGTAACAACAATAATGAAAATAAATTGAATAAGCACAAGTGATACTTATCTTGATTTTCAGCAACTTGGTGGATGCATCACGTCGAGTAGCATGCTGAGAAAAAATTGATAAAGGCACGTATATGATACGCTGTCCTAAAGACAATATCGCCTGCTACTTCTCTAAATAGAGAGATGTTATAGATTCATTGACGAGTTGTCTCCAGGATACAATTATCGTTAGCATTCCTTCTTGTAGCATACAAGAGAACGCCCTAAGAACTTGGCAGTGAGAAAACAAACTCAAACAGAGAAAACTCTTGTTTTTCAGAAACCATAGAGAAAGAAGTTGATCTTGTCTCTCAAAACAAGAAAAACAAAACAACATAAAGAGAAGTAGTTCCTCTTGTTTCTCTTCCTTTTATCTACTTTAAAAAAAAAAACAGTTCTATTTTTTTTTTCTCCTGTTCTCCTACTTCTACCCAAAATGTAAAGAAGAACTCTTCTTTATCTAGGTCTTGAACGTTAAAAATAAGAGATAAAGATTCTCATTTTTCAGACAAGATTCCCATGCGTCTGATAACTAAATTGAGAAGCAAAGGAAGAAAAAGTTTTCAAGAGAAGTGTCATGACAGGCAGTAGAGGAACCAGGTATATTGGTTGAGGGGGGCTAAAAAAATTTTATGGAAACAAATGGACTTAAGTGGACTAAATCCAAAATAAAAGGTGGGCTAAATTCAGAATATGGGACTAAATTCAAGGGTGTTACAATGGTTTTCATCATTTTAGGAGGGGCTAGAGCCAGGGTTAGTCAACCCTTGGCTCCGCCCCTGATGACAGGAATAAACAAATCTGCATGCATATAAAGATTAAAGCAAGATTCCTCCTTGTGCATATTAATAAGAAAACATTCTTTCCAAACACGAGATTTTGTTCTATGTGCAATGAAAAGAGAAACAATGAGTAGAATGGTTTACGAAGTCTTTCTTTTAACAAAACATACGTGAAGAGGGGGAGTTATAGTTTTTTCTTCTCAAATTGAAAAATGGGTTATTAATTTCTTTTGCAAAGACAAGACAAGCAAATGCACAAAACAAGGAGAGAAATCAGAAAAGATTCCTAGAAAAGTTGTGCCATGAAGCATGTGGGTGACAAGAGAATATTTTCAAAAACTAAAGAAAGTGGCATCATATTTTATTTATTCACAATTTTTTTTCAACATAGATACGAGTGATGCGAACATTAGGAATTTGTTGCAGAAGTTTGTGTATATCTCCAATTAGATGATACATTTGCCATGGGTATGTTGATTCAGCTGAATTGGATGATGTGAGCCAGCTGCTGAGAGTTGAGGAGTCCATTTCGAGATGCAGATGAGTTGGTTGCAATTTTATCACTTCTTGTAGACCAGAATAACATGCCTTTGTTTCTGCCACTATTGCTACCGTGATTCTTAGAGGCATGGACGATGAAATAATGTGATATCCCATGTGATTCCTTAAAATGTATCCTGCACCTGCGAACCCCGATTTGCCTGAAATGCCTCTTGTTGCACCATCGTTGTTCAGTTTCAGTCATGGATCATCAGGTGGTTTCCATGTGACAGAGATTATGTGGTAAAACTTGTGGTTGCTGGTGCGGACTGCCGTTGACTTATCCAATGATGAAAGTGTTGGAAAAACTGGGTTGCAATAGAAGATGAAATAACACAGAAAAGAATGTTGTACTCCAAACTTTCAAGGCTCATACGATTTCTTTTAGACAATTATTTCTACCCTCCCAATAAATTGGCGATTACAACAGGTATGTGAAATAATGCCTTCAGGATACAATGAAAGCCGTACAACGGAAATTGAATTCAAGGTTTGTACCCCTTGATCCAATCAAGAACACATGTAAACAGGATTTCTGATGATGCTTTAGAAAAGAGAGAAAAACAGAGAAGGGTTTTTCGTTAGATGTCTTAAACGAGTTTTGGGAGATGCTATTTATGGAGGTTTTCGCATCTGTTGGGAATAGACATGTTTTTCACCAATAGGTTTCTCTGAAACGATGAGTCTCTTCATCATCAGACATCAATGGCGTCTGTTGGATTTGAATATTCTGGATATGTTTGTAACGGCTGAAACAGTTACGTACCACCAGGACCCCCCCTTGGATAGCACAGTTGAAAATATTCCAACATTCTCCCCCTATTTTCAAAAACCATAAAACAAAGTTAAAAACTTTTAAATCAGAGTAATCGCATCACAAGTGATCGCCTCGTGCTCCGAGTGGGATCAAGCCAACGTAGTTCAAGCACAATTGAGACTAAGCATCATCGTTGAAATCAACACATAAATGATAGGTATCTTTTGGATTTGAACCTTCACTTAGTGTAAGAAACTCAAAGCCTTATCGAGATTCTATGGTGAAACCAGTCTTGAACCAAGTATCCCTTATGATAAAACCGGAGTCTCCACACATATTGGTTTCATAAATCATGTGTTATGTAGCCAAGCACGTTAATGGCCATGTGCTTATATCCTTATTCATGAGTCTTCTTTAGAGAACGGTCTTCTTCTCTTAGGAAACGGCCTGATTTCCATACTCATATAGGTAAGTCTCGAAGGTGTTTCTGCGATACACCTTTTACTAATCACAGACTCATTAAGGATTTACATCCATCCTATTTTCTTGCAGAATCCAGCACTAATTAGAAATGGCAAGTTTTATATTAGTGCTCCATAATCTACATCCATAACTTGTTGGCACCACATTGAACCTTGTTTATCTTTTTCAAAACATAGGTTGGGTTTCTGCTATGGGAGATCAAACTTCTTTCACAGACCTTAGTCCCATTTCTTTAATTTTTATTGAAACCACCGAACTTGGTAGACTCTTCGTAAATGGGTCTGCCAATTTCCTCTTTAATTAAATAAAGTTAACCGTAACCACTCCCCTCTTGAGTAGTTTCCTAACCATTTGATATCTAAGACTTGCATGTCTTGACTTTCCATTATAAGTCTTATTTGAGACATTATAGATGGTAGCTTGATTATCACAATTAATCAAGACCGCCGGAGTTGGCTTCTTCCAAAATGGAATTTCCATAAGTAGGTTCCTAAGCCATCCTGCCTCCTTACATGCATCCGTTAAGGCTATTAATTATGACAACATTGTTGAATCAGAAATACAAGTTTGCTTCTTGGAACTCCAAGACACAGCAGCACCCCCTAATGTAAAGATCCATCCAGACGTTGATTTGGACTTGGCCTCTACATTGTTCCAGTTAGCATCGTTGTACCCTTCCAGTGCAGCGGGATAGCCTTGGTAATGCAAGCCAAAATTCATTGTACCTTTCAAGTAAGCCATAACTCTTGAAACTGCTTTCCACTGTTTATATCCTGGATTACTTGAGAAACGACATAACACCCCCACGGCTTGGGGTATGTCCGGTCTTGTGCAATGCATAGCATACATAAGACTTCCAATGACACTGGAATACTCAATTTGTGCATGAGTACGTCCGGTGTTCTTCTTTAACTTGATAGTATGGTCTAAAGGAGTAGGCACTGGATTGTCATCAAAGTAACCATACTTCTTGAGAAAATTCTCAATATAATGAGATTGGGTTAAAGCCAACTCATTTCCTTTTCTTAGGATCTTAATTCCCAAGATTACATCAGCCTCTCCTAAATCCTTCATATCAAAGTTAGAGATAAGAAACTTCTTTGTTTCTTCCACAACAGATATGTCAGATCCAAAAATAAGCATATCATCAACATACAAACAGAGAATTACACATCCAGAACTATCATGCTTACTATAGATACATTTATCCGCATCATTCACCACAAAACCATATGACAAAACCACTTTGTCAAACTTCTCATGCCATTGCATGGGAGCTTGCTTCAAGCCATAAAAAGATTTTACTAACTTGCAAACCTTCTTTTCTTGGCCTGGCAATATGAAACCTTCGAGTTGTTCCATATATATTTCTTCTTCCAAATCTCCATTTAGGAAGGCGGTTTTGACATCCATTTGATGAATAATTAACTTGTGAATAGAAGCAAGTGCTATTAAACAACGAATAGATGAGATGCGAGCAACAGGAGCATATGTATCAAAGTAATCAATTCCATGTCTTTGCTTATAACCCTTAGCAACTAATCTGGCTTTGAACTTATCAATGGAATCATCGGCATTCATCTTTCTCTTGAAAATCCATTTACATCCAATTGGCTTTACGCCCGGAGGTAAATCACAATATATCCAAGTATCGTTGGTCAAAAGAGAATTCTTTTCATCATTGATAGACTCTTTCCAAAAACTAGCATATTTGGAACTCATAGCCTCAGCATAAGTTTTAGGGTCATCATCAACATGCATAACATATTTGGTAACACTAAGAATTATATTCTTATTACCTTCTACAAGATATGTTATAAATTCTGGACCAAAATTTTTCTCTATTCTTGCTTTCTTACTCCTTCTAGGTTCGATATCTTCTATGGGTTCAGAAGTATCCTCCATGTCTTGAGTAGGAACAGAATGATCATCATTCTCATTAGTCTCTTCAGATTCTAGACTAGGTAACAATGAGTTCTCCATGGGTTGCATTTGAGAACTGTTCCTATTTAAGTTCTCAAAGAATTCCACATCTACAGATTATATAATCTCAAAAGTGTCAAGGATTAAAAATCTGTAGGTGATACTATTAAGAGAGTATCCCATAAAAGCACATTTATAAGCCATGTTTCCCAGTTTTGGTATTTTAGGATCAGGCTTTCGAACATATGCTAAGCAACCCCAAACTTTAAGTCTCTTCAAGTTTGGTTTCCTCTTAAACCACAGTTCATAAGGAGAAACATTCTTCTTTTTCAAAGGAACTCTATTCAATCAAAGTTCTATTTTTCCTTTCAGCCACACCATTTTGTTGAGGTGTATAAGGTGCGATAAATTGATGAATTAAACCATGCTCTTGACAAAAGAATTTAAATTCATTAGGAAAATATTCACCACCACGATCGAACGTAAAATCTTAATTTTCAGTCCTAATTGTGTCTTTACTACTACTTTGTATATTTTGAATATGTCAAAAACATCATCCTTAGATTTCATCAAATATGTATAAGCATATCTAGTACTATCCTCTATAAAAGTGACATAATACTTATTTCCACCACGAGTGGCAGAACCATGCAAATCACCCACATCACTGTGTACTAATTCAAGTAAGGAAGAATTTCGTACTACAGACTTATGGGAAATTCTAGTTATCTTTGCTTGCACGCATATTTCACATTTTGAAGCATGATCAAAATTACAATCGAAATCAAACCTAATCGTTTCATGTTTCTAAGAGAACCATAATTCACATGACCAAACCTAGCATGCCATAAATTAACAGAGTCAACAATATAAACGAGAACCATTATTTATTAAATTAAGCTTAATCATCCTATTACAAGCATATCCTTGTCCAACAAACACACCATTTTTGGACAATACAAACTTATTAGACTCATAGGTCGTCTTAAATCCAGCCTTCATAACAAGGTCGCCGGAAACAAGGTTCTTTACAATGTCGGGGACATGTAACACATTAGTAAGAGTAACATCTTTCCCGAAGTAAACGAGAGTTCAACGGTGCCTTTCCCAATGACTTTGCTTGTGTTGGTCGTTTACGGAGACAACTTCGTTTCCTTCTCCACTAACCGGTTCGTATGTCTTGTAAAGATTTCTATCCTTACAGATATGGACGGTTGCACCATTTTCGTACCACCATCCACCCCCGTTTCAGCAACAGCATTGGCGGCTTGCACCACGATCACAAGTTTGTCATCGACCATATTTGCCTCCTTTTTTCCCGGTTCTGTTGTTGTTTCTTTTTGAGACGACAGTCCACGAGCAAAATGGTCGGGTTTGTCACTGAAGTAGCAATTGCCCTTCTTCTTACTCTTCTTGTTGGGATGATGCTTCTTAAACCGAGTATCATTCTTAGGTTTCAAGGAATTCGGTGTCTCTACGCTATTCACCTTAGAATGGTTTTCAGACTGTGGACTATCCTTAAGTTCTCGTTTACGAGAATCCTCTTCTATTCGAAGATGACGCTGTAATGCCTCTAAATCATAGTCAGTCCAGCATGCTTAAGTTTCTTCTTATAACCATTCCAAGAATGGGGAAGACGAGAAATAATAACCCCGACAACAAACGCATAAGGAAGATCAATTCCGGATCCTTAAGATGATTAACAATGAGTAAAAGTTCAGCGACACGGGAAATGATTGACTTCATCACAACCATCTTAAAATCCATGAAGTTGCAAGTCAGGAATTTCTTGTTGCTTGCTTGTAAATCTTGTATTTGTTGTCAAGCGCAGTCCATAATTCCTTTGCGGTCGCAATACTCCGATGTGCATTGTAAACAGGGAGTTTCGGGGCATTCAAAATATGACCACGACACATGAAATCATCTTCCGATGCTTCTTTCGTTTGGTAATCAAATCGGGAGTATCTTTGTCTCATGGTGCGGGAATCGCCTCCAATCCATCTCAAGTATGTACCACAACTTGATGGTGATCGGAAAAACTTCACAGTCTCTTGCCAACGAGTAAAATTTTCACCATCAAAACGTTCTAGTCGAGTCAGGGTTTGGTTCATCACTTGCAGGGATTGTGCAGTAGCATTCGAAGTTGAAGATTCACCCTCCATTGCCAGAAATTAATTGTCTAAAACTGTTGGAAAAAACTGGGTTGCAATAGAAGATGAAATAACACAGGAAAAGAATGTTGTACTCCAAACTTTCAAGGCTCATACGATTTCTTTTAGACAATTATTTCTACCCTCCCAATAAATTGGCGATTACAACAGGTATGTGAAATAATGCCTTCAGGATACAATGAAAGCCCTACAACGGAAATTGAATTCAAGGTTTGTACCCCTTGATCCAATCAAGAACACATGTAAACAAGATTTCTGATGATGCTTTAGAAAAGAGAGAAAAACAGAGAAGGGTTTTTCGTTAGATGTCTTAAACGAGTTTTGGGAGATGCTATTTATGGAGGTTTTCGCATCTGTTGGGAATAGACATGTTTTTCACCAACAGGTTTCTCTGAAACGATGAGTCTCTTCATCATCAGACATCAATTGTGTCTATTGGATTTGAATATTCTGGATATGTTTGTAACGGCAGAAACAGTTACGTACCACAGCCTGGGGGGCTACGCCCCCCCAGGACCCCCTTGGATAGCGCAGTTGAAAATATTCCAACGGAAAGATGGCGAGTGAGATGATGCAAAGTTAAATTCCCAAAACATATGTAATAATATAACAGGTGTCGGTTGTTGTGCCGCCGAGGAGCCAAAAACATGTTGATTTCTTGATAGCCAAATTCCCCACAGTATGAAGCAGAGGAGGGTGGAGTTATTCCAGTGTGCTGCTTTGTCCATCGCAAAAATACCCTGTATAGATTGTTGCTGTAAAAGGTGAAGCAAACCTGTTAGAGACGGGTATAAATTTGCAAGTTGATACCAAATTTGGAGAGACATTTGGCATTGGAAGAACACATGTTCCACCGACTCAGGTTGTTGATGGCATCTGGGACACAGCGGAGATGTGACGATGTTTCTATTGAATATTTGAATAGCAGCATTTGAGTTGCAAGACCAGATAAATAATTGAATTTTTGGAGGGCAGTGTAATCTCCATATGTCTTTCTTTCAAAAAAAAAAAATCTCCATATGTCCTAGAACCACTCAGGATCAGTTGAAATGGGTTGTTGGTCGCTAGATGGTTGTAATAATGCCAAATAAGCCGATGAACTTGCCATCTGAAGTGAGGCCCCAAATCATTTTATCTGGGCAGGCAGAGGATGGTAGATGAATGTTCAAAATGCTGTTAGTCACAGTGGCTGATGGTGATATCGACTCTATTTTGTGCTTATCCCACTGATTTGTAATGGGATAATAATTAAGGTCGGCTACTTTAGTGAGATTGTTACTCTCTAAATTAAGGAATATTTTTCTCTGTTCCAAATGTACGCATTTGTCAAGCTTGACTGTATAGTCGCAAGCTTTGCTAAACAACCAAATAGGATGGCAAGAAATACGAAATAACTAAATGATTCAGATTCAGAGGATATTGGTGAGCAAGCGCCAAAGAAACAAAACACACACACACTTATTTATAATGAAAAAACAGAGAAACGAAAGCAGAGGAGAGAACACAAGCTAATTATGGAATACAAAACGACTCAAAAGACATGAACTGTGCTTGCTCCTTGTAACCGTAGTCCGTGGTACTGTTAACATTACTAGATTGGTGCATAATGATCGTTGGAACAACAGCATCCACATCCCCACTCAGTTGCAGTCATTTGCCTGCAAGCTAGATCTATCTTTGTTTTGCTCTTCCCACATTTCTTGAAACATTTTCTGATACAACCATTGCATGACAGACCTCTAGCTGCTCTATCTGTCCCAGTTGGTCCACCTGCATCCCTTGTCATTGGACATACATGACCCTCCTCCGGCGGAGAACCAACAGTAGTACTAGTTACCTCGTCTGCATATTCATTCAAGCAACAATATGAAGATACCTATAGAAGAAATTAGAGAAAAGAAAAAACACAAGATAGCACGGAGAAAATGCTAAACGTGTAAATATATACTTACCGGAAGTTGCAGAAACGGTGATTAACAACACGAGAAACCCAACAGAGAAAATGACGAAGGTTGAAGAAATGTTAGCCATGATAAAATTTGAAGTACAGTAGTTATGCTGTGTTTAAGACTTTAAGTTCTGTGCTCTGAGATGTTCTTAGGGTACTTCTATAAATAGCTGATCTAGCTTCAAATCTTTGTAATTTGTGATGATTATATTATCATTATTATATCTGCTACGTATTTAAATATTGATTGATTTCTGAATTTCTACACATGGGATTCGATTCCAACGAACAGTCTATTTTTCTAGGAACTTCAACAGACATGATATAATTTGCATAAAATATATTAGGGTCATAAAATTCATAAGATGTAGCATGTGCGAGCTACAAACACCAACATACTTTAATCTTAAATAATGCTAGTGTGATACTTAAAATAAGATTATGGGGATGGAATCAATGGATAAGACTAACAGATCATCCATGGTAACTAGATTGTTTTTTTTTAAAAAGCATATGTGGTAACTAGACAGTGGGGCAGTGTTTGGAAGTTGGAATCTTGGATATGCGGTTCCTAGAGTTCTGTAATTTTATTTTTTTCTACTAAGAAGAGCGTGTTACTTTTACTTTTTAACCAAGCTAACAAAAGGAAGAAAAACAATAACAAAGATGCAATGTTATATCAATGAAAGAAAATGTAAAAAATGTTTACAAAGAGATAAAAATAAAGATAACTGAAAACGGTCTTCAAAAGAGAATTAAAAGCTAGCTAGCACCAACTTCATCCTAGAGTTGATCCTGACCAATTCATCAAGCTTTTGTTAGAACCTTGCTAGTGCTGGTGTTAGTGCAGGTTGATTATCTGAATTTCTTAATAGGGTTTTCACCTTCTGCTAGACCTCAAAAGGAATTGTGCCAATAATCTTAAGTTTGAAATGTGAAGAGGAGTTATGGTTAGAGTTTCATGGTTTGGTAACAGAAATTTTCCCGCACAGACATTAACCACGTCAATTTCATAGTGATTTAGACACTTAACAAGATATCTGGACATAATTTTGAGTAATTTCATTTGTACCATATTTTCAAATTACACAAGCCAACTACCAGATATAGCACTTGATGGCCTGGGATCATGTCATGTACCATGGTTCATAATTACTACCACACGTAATTACACAAACACACTACTGGACTGAGTAGGCAGTACTAGATAAATGCAAGTTAATGTGAAACATGGTGTAGCACTATCTAATTCTATTAAAATATGGTATTCCCATTCTTGACGAGGTTTAGCAATGTTTTACACAGACAAATATAAGAACAATCTCAACCATGAAATAACAAATCTAAAACCAAATAATACACCTCAAATAGCTTTCATGTTGCAGGATTGCAAAGTGAGACGCATGTATGTACGTACCAATTTAGATTTGCATCGAGAAAAGTTTTCTACCCCATTGTGTGCTTGGCCTTTTCATGGCTTCTTCTTTTGACATTGCTGTCAGAAAGCACATAACGGTTACACGGGTCAGAATAAATTAGATGATGCACTACTAGAAACTAAAACAGAAAACTAGGGCAGTAAAACAAAGATATGCTCCTGCATCATTAGATATGAACGTAAAGAAGAAAATTACTAAGTGAACATAACATAGTTATGAATTTACCTGATGGTAAGTAGTCCAAAATTACAGAAGATCCTTCCACTCTCTGCCATTTAACCCATTGGGTTCATCAGCAAGACACATTCCATTTGTATCCTGGGGTGCTTAGTGATTTCTTTTCCATTAAGTTTTTATGTTCCTATATATTCCACAGGGCAATAGACAAGGTAGCTATTTTACAACTTTCATTTTCCAGCTCTTAGGTTCGGATTTGACCCAACGACTTGCACAGCCATCTATTGGATAGGTAACTACACATCAATAAAAATTAGGAGTTATAACCAAAGAGCAATACCATCACCGATAAAAACCAATACACAAATTTGAATTGTAGATAGTGAAATTCAATTCAAAATGGTAACCAACGACTTTGCAGACGAGGTTGGACACATATACGAGGTTGACCCGACCTAGCCAAGTCTTCAGTAATCAGAGAACATCTACTATCTTAAATATCAGGTGCTGAACATAATTGGAGTTTCATGGTTTGGTAACAGAAAAGATTCCCACACAAGACAACTAATCCATGTATATTAACCAACCCAATTTCATAGACATCCACACCTTTATCGTATCTTACCAGTTGTACCATATTTTCAAATTACTAGATGTAGCAGCTGATTTGGCCTGATCATGTCAAGTGCCATAGTCCATATTTACTACCACACATGATTACGCAAGCAAACAACTAGATTGAGTAGGCAGTACTATATATGCAAGTTAATGTGAAAGAATGAAAGTTATGTAAAAAAAATTAATCGTAAAATATGGTGCAGCACCATCCAATGTCTAATAGCGTACCCATTCTTGACAAGGTTTTGTAATGTTATACACAGACAAGCATGAGAAATATTTCAGCCATGAACAGTCAAATCTAAGACCAAATAATAAAACTCGAATAGCTTTCATGTTGCAGGAGTGCAAAGTGAGACGTATGTATGTACGTACTGTTTCAGATTTGCATCGAGAAAAGTTTTCTGTTTGAGGAGTGCTTGGCCTTTTGATGGCTTCTTCTTTTGATAGTCAGAAAGTAGATTATAAATACACAGGTCAGAATAAATTATACATGAATGTAAAGAAGAAAATTACTAAATGAACAAAACAGAGTTTTGAATTTACCTGATGTTAAGTAGTCCAAAATTTCACAAGATCCTTCCACTCCCTGCCATTTTACGCATTGAGTTTATCTACAGGCACATTTCATTTGTATCGTGGGGCGTATAGTGATTTCTTTTTCATTAAGTTTTCATGTTCCTATATATTCCACAGGGCAATAAACAAGGTAGTTATTTTACAACTTTCATCTAATACCAAAATAACCCGGAAATAGATGAAAACAATAAACTTTTCATCCAGTGCATAAGTCACACAAACGAATCATATGGCACGAAAAACAAGCAAACATAATAAAGAAGTGGATATTCCAAGATAACTTATCCAATAGTTCTATGGTAAAGCACATGCCAGCGATCGAAAGAAGGATAAAATTGCAGGTTATGCTGAGTATGTGCACCTGAAGTTCGGCCCACAGCAGTTCTTATTCTGCCAAGCTAGTTTATCCAAATGGGTGCAGTGATGATCCTGTCTCACAACCTTTAACTGATTTACGACCTTTCATTGGAATGCAGAACAATTGTTTTCCCTCTTTAGGTTGCACAAGAAGAGGTATCAGTTCATCGGGAATGGGGAGGAACTGTTTCTTCACTGAAGAAGATTACCTAATTTCAATTAAAAACCACACAAATCAACACAAATCTCAAAAAGAATACATAACTACCCAATAGCTTTATGCTGAGTGTGTTCACCTGATTCGGCTCACTCATAACCTCAAAGCGGCATTCCCTCCTGTACCCATACAATAGCTTACTACTGATGTCCACCCCCGTTGTGAAAGTAGTATATTGTTGGCTACAGGACAGTAACACTGCCCATAACTCACAACTAATTTTAACTATTTTAGATATAATCAAAGAAAAAACCTTACTACACACTCAAACAAATAACACTGCATCAGCTAATCCTTTCAATTATTCAGATTTATCAATTCCTTAACATATCATAAACACCCTTATCAACAAAAAAATGAATAGATCAATAGAAAGATTTTAAGAATTCTAAATATTAATCAATTTATGCAAACACCGAGCAACAAATAAATATCAAGTAAACAGATAAAATGAGTACAATGCTTCTTGATTCTTTCCTCGAAGAGAGTTACCTAGCAGAAAGAAAACGTAATTTTCTTTGCGTTTCTTTTTCTGACGATTGCCTCCTGCCATTTCCGATTCCTTCCGTTTCCGATTCCGCCCGTACCAACTATCCAACATAAATTATGCGTTTTGATCTTCCTCCTTTTCTTCTTCATCTTCTTCTTGATCTGCTGAATCACCCGTGTCTTTAGTAGCAACAACTTATAATTAACAATTTCTCTTACACCTCCTTCCATATCACTAGTGTTGATGCAGGTTTGTGATCTGAATTTCTTTCTAGGGATTTCAGTTTTCACCTTCTGCTGGACCTGAAAAGGTATTTTGATTGTGTCAATAGATTTTGAGATTCAATTTCGAATGATAAGGGTTAGGGTTTTGGGTTATTTACACCCCAACTTTCACTTACTCTTTTTTGATATTTAACATGTATTATCAGATAAGGGCTGCTCGCATCTCTCACCTTCTTTTGTTTTCAGAACAGCTACTTCCGACAGAAATGGATTTAGACATGAATCTTGGGTTATACTCGTGTTAACGATTTTGGGCAAAATTTGGTTTACAGGAGGGGAGATTTCTACTATGGCAGATGTGAAATTTTGAATTACAACTACCGATAGATGTAATTCCCAGAAGTATAACCTGATGTTAACTGCGCGTTTGGATATAAATCTGCTTCTATAGAAGTCAGAAGCAAAACTATTTTACTTTATATAAAGCTGACTTTTCTGTTTCTAGAAGTCGTTCTGAAATAAAAAAAACTAATTTTTCTGCTTCTAGAAGTCGTTCTGAAATATTATTGTCAAACTGACTTCTGGCTTTTTAATTTCCAAAATTCGAAAAGCAACTTCGCTATAATCATATGTTCTTACGATGCTCTTTGCCGCCTAAGTGTGGGCATACTGGTGGTCATGAGTGAGACCTTCCTCCATTCTGTCCTATATTTTTCATTGGTTAAGGCTTTCCGTCCTGATTTTTGTTTGCGGCTTTTGTATCCTCACAGGCATGTGGGTCTATTTTCTCTAGTGCTACAATTGCCTCCTGTAAATAATTTGCACATACATAATTTCTTAAGATAATCCAAATTTTCTTAGTTGTGTATATCAGACAAATACCACGCACTCTGGCAGTGGTTATCTGTTTGTTCACGGAGAGTTGTAGTAGACTCCAAAAAGGTGTGGACTCTTCTAGAACACCCATTGTTACTCTAGTAGACTGCTCTTTTTAATCTCATAAAAGAGGTCATGCAAATTTGCTGAAATTTACCCTAAACTTAATTTTATGTAATATTAGGATCAAGGTTGACTGCATCGAGAATTGGCAAAAGAATAGCCAGTTCAAAGATCTCTGCATCAATACAGTCTTGTTTTTGAAAAATCCAAATTCCGTAAAAACCTGCATTGCAGCCAGCCCTAGCAAAAGCAACAGAAATGTTCTTCAAAGAGGATGCAAAGTATAAGTTTCAGCACAAATCTTTTATAGCACCAAGAGCACAACATTTATCCTCCCCAGACATCCAACAATCAGAACTGCAATTGAATTATATGGAGCATGCGTTAGAATATATGATTCCAAAAACAGTTGAATTTGCCAGCAATTTATGTAGACAGCCACAAACACAGATGGATCAAATTATGTAGATAAGAATGAGAACACAAAAGTTTCCAATGCTTATGGCATGGACAATCTATTTGTCTAATCTAGTTAGTGGAAAATAGCACAAACCCAAATACAGTATACATTCAAGTCATATGCCGAGAGGATGCTTCAGAAAACTAATAGCTATCTAGTAGATACTAGAGTATAAAACACCAGTTCAAAATCCATAGAACTGATAAGAACCACAACAGAGATACTTTGGCAATTACACAACAAGAGTTGAAGGCATAGGAACAAGTGGTCAAGTATTTGAGGAAGAACCAGCCTAGTTGAGCATAAAATACTCAGCACTCAGTAGGGCTGCCAAAATCAACAAATTACAATTACAGGTTTTGGATGCGGGATTCTAAAACAAAAATATCATAGCAATATAGAATCAATTAGCACCACAGAAAAGGAAACTGATTTCTTTAAAACCCATACAGTTACAAGTTTTGGATGCGGGGTTCTAAAACAAAAATATGAAAGCAATATAGAATCAATTAGCACCACAGAAAAAGAAACTGATTTGTTTAAAACCCATACAGTTGCAGGTTTTGGATGCGGGTTTCTAAAACAAAAATATGATTATAGAACCAATTAGCACCACAGATGGATGCCGGGTTCCAAAACAAAAATATGATTATAGTACCAATTAGCATTACAGAAAAGGAAACTGATTCGTGCAACGTGCAACAGCAAAGTCTGGAAACATTCTTGCTGCAAACAGTTACCTTGGCATACAATTTTATTTACACTCTTATTTCAGTGAGAGAACAGGACATGTGGTTGCCGCACCTTAACTAATCAACTCCACTATCCCACTAACTGTTTAAGATCATGTGACCCTTTCATCAATCTCGTGATGATCCAGTTGATAGGGTCTACTAGACCCACATTACAACTCAACAAAATAAGTTATCCATGTCAACTCAGGGATGCTCTAAATTTATAAAGTATGACATTTCACGCATAACAGAAAACATAACAGTTGAGAAAATGTAGACAGACCTGCAAGGCTGTAAGGAGTATCACCACCAAATTTCTTCAGATTGACATAACTGGAAAGAAAGCTTAATATAACCGCCACCATATATGATGCCTTGCTTATAGAATACTGGACCACTAAAGTTCTGTTTTTGTTTGAAACTATGGTATCTTCGCAGATTCGCAGATATTTGTGAAATGCCTGGGCATCAGTAGATGTCTGAAGACCTACAAAATTTACCTCTCATTAAGAAAATTTTAAGTTCAACTCATTGTTTATCACATCAGTCACTCGCCTATCATATGAAGATTCAGTATGTAGCTTTTGCATGTCTAAAATTCATCATAAACTTCAAATATACATCACATACCTCCATCATCCGGATCACAAGACCATTTTCCTGCTCTTCAAATCGGATTGGAGCCAAAGACTTGCCGACCATCTATTGGATAGGTCAAAGGCAGTTAATAAAAATTAGGAGTTATAACCAAAGAGCAATACCATTATAGATAAAAAACTATGCATAAACTTGGATTATAGATAGTGTAATTCAATTCAAAATGGTTAACCAATGACTTCTCAAACAAGGTTGGACACGTACATGAGGTTGACCCAACCAAGCCAAGTATATCATCAGACAACCTGTTCTATCTTAAATGTCAGGTGCTGAAGATAATTGGAGTTTCATGGTTTGGTATCAGAAAATTTCCCCGCACAAGACTGCTAATCCATGTACATTAACCACCTCAATTTCGTTGTTACTCACATATTTAACAATCTTAACATACTTTTCAGTTGTACCATATTTTCAAATTACACAAGGAAACCACAAGATATAGCAGCTGATTTTGGCCTGGAATCATGTCAATTGTCTTGGTTAATAATTACTACCACACATAACACAAGTAAACTACTAGACCGAGTGGGCAGTACATGCAAGTAACGTGAAAGAACGGAAGTTGCATAAATTTTTGTTGCCGTAAAACATGGGGTAGCACTATCCAATGTCTGCTAGCACACGGTGTTCCCATATGTGAAATATTTCAACCATGAGTAGTCAAATCCAAGATTAAATAATAACCTCGAAGAGCTTTCAAGCTGCAGGAATGCAAGTGACACGGATGTATGTACATACCATTTCAGATTTATTTATTTTTGCTAAGAAAAAGAATTTTATTGCTAAAACGAACTATTACATTGAGAAAATGAGAAACTCAGGGACATTTCCCCACCATTCTCCTGAGGTTCTAGACCTCTTACTAAACTTAGCTGCTTGATCAGCTAGAATAATATGGTTTTGTCTTAAGGATTCAAATTGAACAAATTGAAAACTAGGAATAAAAGTTTACCCGTTGTGTGTGTGCCTTCTGGATGGCTGCTCTTGACATTGCGATCAAAAAGTACCTTATGAATACACAAGTCAGCATAATTAAACGTGAATGTAAAGAAGAAAATTACTAATTGAACATAACAGAGTTATCAATTTACCTGATGCTCTTCAGTAGTCCAAAATTTTACAAGATCCTTGAGCTCCATTTCGGTTACGCATTGGGTTTGTCTACAAGACAAGGTCACTTTTTTCTTCTTCAATGGAGAGTATAGTGACGCCTTTTCCAATTAGTTTTCCTGCTCCCATATATTCCACAGCGTAATAGACAAGGTAGGTTTTTTATAACGTTCCTCTAGTGTGAAAAAATCCTGAAGTAAATGTACAATAAACTTGTCATTCAGTGAATAAGTCACACGAAAAAATTATGCGGCATGCAAAACAAGCTAAAGTAATAGAGGATAAAGAAATGGCTATTCCATGATAATTATCTGATCGAAATTGCAGGTTATGCTGAGTATGTTCACCCGAAGTTCGGCGCAGAGCCATTTCTTATTTACCTGAGCTTGCTTATCCAAATGGGTCTACGTTAAATTGAAATGTGTGGCCTCCATCTTCCTGTTCAAAATTGCACAGAAGAAGCATCAGTCATCTGAGATGGGTAATAGTTCTGGCAAATTTTCTGAGCCTTTCACTTTCCATTGTTTTTGGTGAGAAGATCCAGATGAAAAATGATAAGAACATGAAATTGAAAGACAACTTACCTGTATGGGAGGAACTGAATCATCAGTGAAAGAAGATAACCTAATTTCAATTAGAAACTACATAATTTTAGTCAAATCTCAAAATGATTGCAACCCCAAGAAAATTTACTATGGAAATACATGATTTAATCGATTCTAATAAAAAAAAAAAAAAATGAAGAATCAGATGATTGATGAGTTTACTTACAAACGCCAGGAGTCCAAACATTTTCAGCTTTTGGCTTTGACACTTTCCGCATTGTTTATCTGAACCCTGTAAAATACAAATCAGGGAGAAAACAAATTAGAAAAAAATTGCAAACGCAAAGAAATTTGAAAAAAATAAAATAAATAATAATCATTAACCCCAAATCAAGATAAATTTTGGGTCTGAAAACTACTATCATTACGAGCAATTTGATCCGATTGATTTCTTCTCTTACCTTCCAAACAAGGATCATTTATGAGCGCCAAGAATGAAAGCGATACCAGTATTTTATTTCCGATTCCGCACAAACCAAGCATTTTGTACTTCTTCTTCTTCTGTATTACTCTTAGACTAGCTTCTTCCATATCGGATCTTTGCTACTGCTGTGTTGGTGTTGTGCAGATTGATGAAATCAAAAACTTGAATTTCGTACTAGGGTTTCCTCCTTCAGCTGTCTGCTGGACCTCTAAAGCTTTTGTTTCTGTCAATAGTATTGAGATGGGAGGGCCAAGAGTTAGGGTTTTAGTTTATTTACACCCCTGATTTCACTGTTTTAGTTTATTTACACCCCTGATTTCACTGTTTCGATATTTACCATGTACTACCAGATAAGGGCTGCATACGCCTCTCACTATCCTGGGCTACATGTCCGTAACGTTTTTGCGTAAATATGGTTTACAGAATATTTCTACTATGGCAGATGTGAATTGTTCAAATTTTTTAAATTACAACAATCGATAGATGTAATTCGTTCAAATATAACCTGATGTTAATCACATGTTCTTTGCCGCACAAGTTTGGCATACTGGTCATGAGTGAGACCTTCCTCTATTCTAACAAGCACTCTAGTACCAATGCAATCAAGAAAGTTTGTCTCTTGTATTTTCATTGGTTAAGGCTTTCCGTCCTGATTTTTCTACCGATTTGGATTGATGGATGGTTAGTTGAACTGCTATGTTTTGCTTGTTTGCAAAATATATTATTTGCTCATTTTTTGATTTTTTTTTAACTTAGCCGAATATCTTATTTAAACTAGACGGTTTAGCCCAGTCTATGGATACAGGAATGGGATGCGTGTGTAATGACATTGTCAGCATAGTAAGATATGGAGACAAAAGACATGAACAACCATGCACTCTGGCAGTGGTTATCTGTCTGTTCAGGAAGAGTTGTATTAGACTTCAAAAAGGTGTGGACTCTTCTAAAACATCCATTGTTGCTCTGACTGCACTATTTAATTTCATAAAACAGGTCATGCTAATTGCTAATTTACCCTAAACAACTTGAATTTATGTGAACAAAAGAAAACAATCCAACTAATATTAGGACCAAGATTAACTATATCCAGAATTGGCAAAAGAATAGCCAGTTCAGAGATCTCTGCATCATAGTCTTGTTCTTGAAAATCCAAATTCCATGACAAACCAGCATTGTAGCGAGCCCTAGCAAAAGCAACAGAAATGCTCTTCAAAGAGGAGGCAGAGTTTAAGTCTGGGCACAAGTCTTTTTATAGCACCAAGAGCACAAAATTTATCCTCCCCGAACCTGGTCGCCAAACATCCAACAATCAGAACGGCAATTGAAATAAATGGAGTATGCAAGAATATATGATTCCAGAAACAGTTTAATTTGCTAGCAATTTTATAAGATTGTAAACAGCCACAAACACAGAGATGGATCAAATTATGTAGATAAGAATGAAAACAAAACTTTCCAATGCTTATGCCATGGACATTCTATTTGTCTAATCTAGTTCGTGGAAAATATTACACACCTAACTACTAGTGTACATTCAAGTCATATACCTAACTACTACAGTATATAACACTAGTTCAAAATCCATAGAACTGATAAGAACCACAACAGAGATACTTTGAAAATTACACAACAAAAGTTAAAGGCAGAGGAACAAGTATTTGAGGAAGAACCAGCCTAGCTGAGCATAGAATACTCCAGCAGGGTTGCTAAAATCAACAAATTACAATTACAGGTTTTGGATGCAGGATTCTAAAACAAAAATATAAAAGCAATATAGATTCAATCAGCACCATAGAAAAGGAGACATTCTTGCTGCAAACAGTTACCTTGGTTGGCGTACGATTGGTTTATACTCTTATTTCAGTTAGAGAACAGGACGTGTGGTTGCCGGACTTTAACTAATCAACTCCACTATCCCACAAACTGTTTAAGATCATGTGACCCTTTCATCAATCTCAAGAAGATCCAGTTGATAGGGTCTACTAGACCCAAATTACAACTCAACAAGTCAACCAGGGATGCTCTAAATTTATAAAGTCTGACATTTCACACACGACAGAAAACATAACAGTTGAGAAATTATATATACAGACCTGTAAGGCTGTAAAGAGTATCACCACCAAATTCTTCAGATTGACATAACATTAAGAAAATTTTAAGTTCAACTCATTGTTTATCACATCAGTTACTCGCCTATCATATGAAGATTCAGTATGTAGCTTTTGCATGTCTAATATTCAACATACATTTTACATGTTTTTCAACCAAATATACAACATATATCTCTATCATCCTGATCACCAGACCGTTTTCCTGCTCTTTTAATCGGATTGGAGCCAAAGACTTGCCAACCATCTATTAAAAAGGTCGACGGCAGTTAACATATCAATACAAATTAAAATTTATTACCAAAGAGCAATACGTTCACTGATAAAAATGATGCATAAACTTGAATTATAGATAGTGTAATTCGATTCAAAATAGTTAACCAATGACTTCTCAAACGAGGTTGGACACGTATATGAGGGGGACCCAACCAAGCCAAGTATCCAGTAATCAGACAACATCCACTATCTTAAATGTCAGGTGCTGAAGATAATTGGAGTTTCATGGTTTGGAACAGAAAATTTCCCCACACAAGACTGCCAATCCATCCATGTACATTAAACACCACAATTTCATAGAAAATCAAATATTTAACTCATCTTAACATACTTTTTGAATAGTACCAGTTGTACCATATTTTCAAATTACACAAGCAAACCACAAGATATAGCAGCTGATTTGGCCTGGAATCATGTCAATTGTCATGGTTAATAATTACCACCACACATAACACAAGCAAACTACTAGATTGAGACATTGGGTAGGCAGTAGTGTATATGCAAGTAACGTGAAAGAATGGAAGTTGCATAAATTTTTGTAGCCGTAAAACATGGGGTAGCACTATCCAATGTCTGCTAGCACATGGTATTCCCATATGTGAAATATTTCAACCATGAATAGTCAAATTCTAAGATTAAATAATAACCTCGAAGAGCTTGCAAGATGCAGGAATTCAAGCGAATACACAAGTCAGCATAAATTAGACATGGATGTAAAGAAGAAAACTACTAATTGAACATAACAGAGTTATAAATTTACCTGATGCCCTCAGAGCAGAGGTCCATAATTTTACAAGATCCTTGCACTCCATGTCGGTTACGCATTGGGTTTATCTGCAACACAAGGTAGCCTTTTTCATCTTCAATGGAGAGTATGGTGACGTTTTCTCCAGTTTGTTTTCCTGTTCCTACTATATATTCCACAGCGCAATAGAAAAGGTAGCTTTTTTATAACGTTCATCTAGTACGAAAAAATCCTGAAATAGATAAAACAATCCTGAAATAGATAAGTCACATGAAAAAATTATATGGCACGCGGAAGAAGCTAAAATAATAGAGTAAAAAAAATGGCTATTCAATGATAATTATCGATGGAAAGAAGGATAAAATTGCAGGTTATGCTGAGTATGTTCACCCCGAAGTTCGGCGCACATCATTTCTTATTTACCTGAGCTTGCTTAACCCAATGGGTGTACGTTAAATTGAAATGTGTGGCGTCCATCCTCCTGTTCAAAATTGCACAGAAGAAGTATCAGTTCATCTGAGATGGGTAATGATGAGCCTTTTTCCTTTTTTGGTGAGAAGATGCAGATGAAAAATGATGAAAACATTAAAATGGAAAGAGAACTTATAATTACCAGTTGAGGAGGAACTGAGTGAAGATTACCTAATTTCAATTGAAAACTACACAATTTTAATTAAATCTCAAAATGAATATACCCCCAGGAAAATTTACAATCAAATACATGATTCAAAGATTCTAATAAAAAAAGTTTGAAGAATCGAATGGTTGATGAGTTTACTTACAAATAGCAGGAGTTCAAACAGATCTTTCTTCAACCCATCGATCTGAAAAGTTAAAAAAAGATTATTTCAAAGCTAAATTTGAGGGTCAGACAAATCTCGAAGTTTGTATGAAAGTTAATTACCGTGGATTGTATCGAAGATCAATAGACGGCACTGTTTATCTGTTGTGATACCAACACCACCGTAACATTATCTGAACAACTAGGGCTGCACAACGGGTAGGGTGGGTAGGATATGGCTCATTTCGCCACCCTACCCGCTTACTGGCGGGTAAGAAAATTTTTACCCGCCACCCTACCCATTCATTAAACGGGTAATATCCTTTTTTTTTTTTTGTTCTTCCATTAATTGGATAAAAAAAAAAAAAAAAAAACTTAACGGCGATGGCGGAAGAGGAAACATCAATCCTATGATGAACTTCTGTAAGCTTTTAATCACTAGATTTTCAGTTGTGGACGATATCAAAATCACTTTTGTCGTTACAGAAGAGTGGCTCGGTTTCCATGGGTCGTCATCGTCTCCACCGTCAGTGTGTCCGTTGGTTTTAATGTAGCTAAGGTACTTATCGTCTTTTGTCGCCCTATATAGCCACGCTTCGCCGCCCATAGAAGTTCATCCCGACATGGGTGTTAAGAGATTCTTAAGTTTCGTCGGAAAATGATTGAAATTTGTATATTTTACTTGATCGGGCTACTTACATTGTATCCCAGAATAAGAACAGTAAAATGGGCAAACAACTGAACTGAGCGAATCACTATAAGAACCTCTATGCTGGTCCGCGAAATCAAATACCTGCATGAATCAGTACCAAACCCAAATGTATATATTAAAATAATTCGGTTCATGATGGAATTTTGATTGGTTTGTGTAATGAAATGATTTACTTTAATGGCTGTTTGGAGTAACTTGGTGGAGTATGGACGATCAGATCTTTTAAACACAACTAAAGCAGCTAATGCGGCGGCAGCCTCTCCGCGACATCGTAACCTGGATTTTGTGTAGACACCTTGTATACATTGCGGGAGGAATCCAAATCTTCGAGCCTTTGCCGGCATTCGTGATCTGCATTAGGATCTCCAACCTTCATAAACAACAACATATAAGTTACCCAATCTTCAACTAGATTAACCTAGAATTCTATTACTATATGATTCACTCACTTGGACATATAATGTATCGGGTTTGGTTGTAGTTGCCTTTAATAGATAATCAATGCTCCACCGAATGGCATCTCGGCATGCGCGGCTTGGTGTTTCATATTTCTACCAAATTCAAGAACACTCCAAGCCAACATTGTCGTTGTAAACGCCAAAGGAAGACCAAAGTTTCTAGAAGGCATCTGCATACAAAAAGGTGATGATCCGACCAAGGTGAACACAACTATCATAACAAGTATCAATTTTCCATGGGCGGTTTATGTTGGGAATCGAATGAGTATTCCTGTGGTTTCCCATTGGCCGATGTCTCCTTCCGTTTCAACTAAAAAAATTGGCGGGTAAGCGGGTAGGGTAGGATAATTTCGGGTTTTATCCATCACCCTACCCATTTAACTACGGATAAAATAATGTTTACTCACACCCTACCCGTCAATGGCGGGTAGGATAGGATACGGGTAAAAATTTTGGCGGGTAGGATAGGGTAGCGGGTAAGGGTAGGATATGTGCACCCCTAATCTGAACCCTGTAAAAAACAAATCAGAGAGAAAAAAAAAATTAGAAAACAATTGCAAACACAAAGAAATTTGAAAAAAAATTAAAAAAATCATTAACCCCAAAATTAAGATAAATTTTGGATCTGAAAGCTACTATCATTACGAGCAATTTGGTCCGCCTGATTTCTTCTCTTACCTTACAAAAAAGATCATCTATTAAGTGATGCAGATAAATTCGAAACCAGTGTTTTATTTCCGAACCCGCTCATACCAAACATCCAACATAAACGAAGCATTTTGTTCTTCTTCCTTTTCTTCTTCTTATGTATTACTCTAGTCTTTAGTAACATCTTATACTTCGCAATTTCTCTTAGACTAGCTTCTTCCATATCGGATCCTTGCTACTGCTGGTGTTGGTGTTGTGCAGATTGATGATCTCAAAAACTTGAATTTCGTACTAGGGTTTCCTCCTTCAGCTACCTGCTGAACCTCTAAAGCTACTGTCTGTGTCAATAGTATTAATGGGAGTGTGAAGTGACTGTGAACTGTGAAGGGTTAGGGTTTTAGTTTATTTACACCCCTAATTTCACTATGTTGATATATACCATTTACTATCCGATAAGGGATGCATACTTCTCGAATTGTTCACAATTTGACTCAAATCCAAATAAGTCAGACCCAGACGACTCAGATGAGTCACGAATAAACAAACATAGTTTTTGATTCATGAATTCTTTTACACTTTGCTTGCTTGCTTAGGATTTTTGTATCCTCAAGCGGTCCATTTTCTCCGGTGCTCCAATCGCCTCTATAGATGTATAATCCAAATCTTCTCTAGTGCTCCATTTTCTCTAGTACGTAATTATTTTTCTTGATATAATCCAAATTTTAAGATCCATGCAAGTTATTTACATTGTGTGTCAGACGTATATGCCACTACTCGACACTGAAATCTAAGCTATAAACTTGAATATTACGGTCACATTGACACCCTGGTGCGTTATATTAGATAATATGATGATTGTCAAGTCAACCTTAGTTGACTTGACTTAGCTTTTATGTTGTAAGTGTGTGAGTTATTTGTGTGTCTGTAATAACACTACGTACACACATGTGTTGGCTGTATTAATAGTCAATGATAGCTTTGTAATAATAACATTATTGAATAATATTCAGATCATTGGTTTCTCGTGGTATTATTGGGAACGATCCTACTCTAATTTTTTCTGCAAATAATCTTTCAAACACAATCTTTTCAAGCAGATCAAAGAATCAATCATATATTTTTTACAATAATTTTTAGAGATTCTTCACAGATTCATATCTGATCTTTTTCTAGGTTAAAATTTTCATATCAAGAATCAAATCTGATTTCTTGATAAACAGCAATTCTAGATCGAGATTGTTAATGCCAGTAATCGTTTATCAACGAATAAGAAATATGGCTTCCGCTGGTACAACTCAAGATGGTAACTCTCTAAATTTTTCGTTACCATTCTCAAATATTTCAATTTTTGTTTCGACCAAGTTAGATTCAACAAATTTTCTTCTATGGCGAGACCAATTTGAGCCAATTTTAGTTTCAACTGATATGTATGGTTATGTTACTGGTACTGAAAGAGAACCGTCTAAATATAATACTGTTGATGGAGTTTATGTGTTAAATCCAAGATGGCTATACTGGAAGAAAGTTGATTCTTTTGTTATGAGCTGTTTGAAAGCAACTTTTACTCCATCTGTTTCTGGAGATGTATTTGGTTTGTCAACTGCAAAAGAAATTTGGTCTTTTCTTGAGGTTAGTTTTCAAAATCAATTCTTGGCAAGGAAAAGTATGTTAAGGAATCAATTGTTTAGTTTGAAGAAAGGAAATCTCAATGTTTTAGTTTATCTGCAAATTTGAAGACAATAGTTGATTCTTTGGCAGCCATTGGTGAAAGGATTAGTGAATCTGACTTAGTGATGCATATGTCTTGAATGGATTAGGGAGAGAGTATGACAATTTTGTGATTTCTGCACAAAATAGAGAAGTTCCTTTTACTTTTGCAGAGTTAAAACCTAGATTGCTCAATCATGAGCAATGGCTCATTGATCAAAATCATGACACTAACTTGTCATTTGATGCTCAAAATCCTAGTGGTCTTTATTCAAGAAATATGCAATATGGCAATGGGCATAGTAAAAGTAAAAGTAAGAATTCGGGGAGTGGCAATTATGGCAATAAAAACTCAAGCAATGGAAATTTTAATAACAAGAATTCAAGCAATGGTACTTTTAAATCTAATACTTCTTATGATGGTAGCTCTACTACTGGAAATGGCAGAAGAGATTATTCTCAAGTTGAGTGTCAAATTTGTAGAAAGAAGGGACATTTTGCTAGTAGGTGTCACTTCAGATATTATCCTCCACCATATGCTTCTGGTTCAAGCTCTGGAAATGTTACAGCTAATGTAGCACAATATTCTACGTTTACATCTATGAGTGAAGACATGGGTTATTCTGGTGCTTTCAATAATTCTGGTGCTTCTACTTCAACAGCTCCACAATGGCTTGTTGATTCTGGTGCAACTACACATATGACTAGTGATGAGAATTTACTTCAGCATACCTCTAGTTACAAGGTCAAGGAGCATGTACAAGTAGGAAATGGTAAGTCTCTTGTTATTGCTTCTACTGAAATGTCTAGTATTATAACACCTAAAACTAGTTTTAGGTTGAACACTGTCTAATTGGTTCCATAAATGAAGCATAATCTACCTTCTATAGCTAGATTTACAAGGGATAATCACTGCTACTTCAAACTCACTCCAACTACTTATGAAATAAGAGATCTTTCTACACATGCTTTGCTTGCTCGGAACTGTAGTTAATAACCTTTATCCTATTTATCATTCCATTTTTTTCATCAAATGATAGCTTTGCTTTATCTGCTGCTATTTCTGCTCCTTCAAATATCTGGCATAGTAGGTTAGGTCATCCATCACATAGTATTGTTCAAAAATTATATTCTTCAAAACATATTGTTTTAACTACTCCTCATTCTGTTTCTTTATGTGATCCATGTCAACTTGAAAAGAGTAAAAAGTTGCCTTTTCAATTTTCAGATTCTCATGCAAATAAACCTCTATCTTTGATACATTGTGATGTTTGGGGTCCCACAATTCCTTCTTTGAATGGTTATAGATACTATATTGTGTTTATAGATGACTTTAGTAGATTTAATTGGATTTATCTAATGGAGCTCAAGTCAGATGCTTCTAAATGTTTTACTCATTTCAAAACTCATACTGAAAATCAGTTTTCTACAAAAATTGTTTCTTTTCAAGTGGATGGTGCTGCAGAGTTAGTTAAAGGTCCATTCATAACAATTCTTGAACAGAGTGGTATTGTTGTTAGGATTTCTAATCCTAAAACACCTGAGCAAAATGGTCTAGCTGAAACAAAGCATAGACACATTACTGAGATGGGTAATACACTTTTGTTTAATGCTTTTTGTCTTAAAGAAATGTGGTATGATGCTTTTTTAACTTCTACATATCTAATTAACAGAACTCCCACAAAAATTCTGAATTACAAATCTCCATTTGAAGTTTTGTTTTGATCTGCTCCTGATTATTCTAATCTAAAAAAATTTGGTGTTCTTTGTTATCCTCATTTAGCTCATCTTAGAACAGATAAGCTTTCTCCAAAATCTATAAAGTGTATTTTTCTTGGTTATAGTTCTTTGCATAAGGACTATAAGTGTTATAATCCTATCACTAGGAAAACTTACATATCTAGAAATGTGATTTTTGATGAATCCAAGTTTTATTTTGCTGATCCTGCACATTCTACTTCTTCTCATGTTCATTCTCCTCGAAAAATCTTATTTCTAATCCTTCTTTATCAATTCAAAATTCTTCAAGTTCTGATAATGTTACCTCAACTACTACTATGATTACTAGAGCTCAAAAAGGAATATCCAAACCAAAGTTATTTCCAGATCATGTTGCACATGTGAGGGAGCTGGTGGAGAAATGGGTTTTAAAGCTTCAACATATTTCATCTGAAGATCAAATAGCAGATATTTTCACAAAAGGACTTTGCTCTCCTACTTTCTCAAAGTTATTGAAGTTTTTAATGGATACAAGTTTACAGTTTGCTTCTTCCAGTGGTTCTGCAAAACGTGATTCTTCTATTTCTGGTGTTTCTGCTTCTGCATAGTGTGCTACAACTATACTTCAGCTGTACTTCTAAAACTGTGATGCTTCTACACTCTTGTTCTGAATGCTTAGTGCTTATGGTGTTTCTACATGGTTGCTTCTGTCAAAAGCACTACATCAGTTGATCCTTTGTAGTTTGTCTTCTTAGTCTGGCTGTATTTGTCACTACTTGTTAGCTGCTCTTGTTTTTCAGCTTTTTCTTTTTTAATTATATTCAAACTGTTTAGTTAGCCCTTAACAGTTTGAGGGGGTGTATTAGATAATATGTATGACTATCAAGTCAATCTTAGTTGACTTGACTTAGCTTTTATGTTGTAAGTGTGTGGGTCATCTGTGTGTCTGTATAACACTACATACACACATGTAATAGTCAATAATAGCTTTGTAATAATCACATTATTGAAAAATATTCAATAATAGCTTTATAATAATCACATTATTGAAAAATATTCAATAATATTCAAATCATTGGTTTGTGACGTTACATACTTGCTACATATTTGATTCAATGCTTGTTAATGATTTCGTGGAAGGTGCAACTAAGAGACTAGAGACATTGACATGTTTCTCGTGGTGAAATTGGGTTTTTCACACTGTGGTATCCGCAATTTGCAATTTAATTAAAAATTCACAAATTTCTTGAAAGTGATTCGAATCAAAGCAGCAATAAATTCTCATTTCCAATTCTAATGAATAGTTTTTTGGCGTTTGACTGGTGGTTACCAGTGGCTATCACAATAAGGCAGGAAGGTGTGAAGTTTTGTGATCAAGGTATTATGTTCTAAAGACAAGTTGTCTGGACCACTTTTTACTTTGATGTATCACTAGTCCACTTCACCGGAGTAAGAATTTTTTTACTGATATGATACGGAGACATAGACATGACCAACCAAAGATTCCGGCTGTTCGCCAATCATAGGGGGCAATTGCCCCCATCACAGGCAATGCCAGTGTGCCGAATGACTACGTCCAAGACAGGAAATGATGCATGGAATTTGTTTAATGTTGTCCAATCAAATACGTGTTATATATATGCCCCGCACCTCACTGCAATCATCTATTCATCATTCATCACCTCTCCCTCTTTCTCTCTCTCTTCATCTCACTATACCTCTGCAGAGATCTCCATTTTCCATGTCTAAAGAATCTGAATTACCCGAATTATCATTCTCAAGATGCAATTCACATATTCATGAATCGGGGGACGAAGAAGAAGAATGTACAACACCAAGAACCGACGAAAACAGAGTGCCCACAGCATTTGAATTCATTAGTATTAGGCAATCTGAATTGCCCGAATCCTCGTCACAACCGGTATGTGATTCTCCGAGCAAATTTCATCGATCGGTTAAAAGAGAAGAGAATTCAGGATGCAGAACACCAAAATCTGATGAAAACAAGATTCCGGTTTCGGTGAATTGTCCACCAGCGCCAGTGAAGCCGAAAAACAGAGTAATTCTTTCCAAAAGGAAATTATCAGATGCGTCTATATTCTTCGAAAACCAAGATCGCGGGTGCGATCAGATCGAATCGTTCTTCGAGTCGATGGAAACTGATACATCTCGTAGTAGAATTAGGAAACGGCTGTTGAGATTATAGTTGGAAATTGTTTTCTGTTGTTTTTCTCTGTTTCATTAGCTAGCGACTTGCTAGCTTTCTCTATATAGCTACTACTACTATTATAAATTTGATTCTTTTACGATCAAAAATTCATCTGATTTGATTTGAGCGGGATGATTTTCCATTTTTGTTTACTTTTCGAGATCTAATGTGCCTGTAAAAGTAGTGTTTAAGTGCATGTTAGGAAATGTCAGACGTAAAATTTGATCAACTAGATGGCACGATGACAGAGTACCCAATTTGCAGTATACAGTATTTTCCAGCCTGAAAGTCAATGCGAACATGGGTGTCATCGTGCCATCTTATGGGTGTTTTAGGATGCAACTGCACGAGCATTTCAGCTAGCTCATATTGGGCACTATCTATCAATCATCAATCACCTTCTGTGGCCGGCAGACGGCAGTAATGGTTTTCATCACATTTTCGATGCAAACCATGTCATATACAGTACATCCCAAAAATAAAAAGAAGCAAAAGATGAATATTTTTCATCTTATAAATATTTATGTCCCTATAAATAAATATTGAAAATGGAGGCTCCCGGGGACAAGGGCTATGGAGCGAGTGTTAATAACATTATTCGTCTTCAAATCCAGTGAGAGACTAGATTGAGTGATTTCTTGACCATTAGCTGCTTGGAGGAAATTGGGACCTGGATGGGTTTAAATAGATTAAAACATCTATAAGGATCCCCGTTAAAGAGCTTTAAATATATTAAAAAACTGAAAGAAATGCTTGACAAGTAGATGATTTTTTTTTCTGAAAATAAAGTTTATATTACTAAGCCAACATTAATCTGCTAATTTAGGCTCTTCAGAGATTAACTTTTGCTGAGTTGCTCGTCCAATGACTGAATTTGTTGGATTAATCCTGGCAGAACAAGATACATTGGTAGAGTCATTAGAATTGCATAATTCATATGCTTTGATTGTGTCAAAAGCAATTGCAGGAAATAAAAAGCTAGGAGCTTGATCAGTCCAAGTAGTTGTGCTACTTGATCTTTGCCCCTTCTTTTGCCAACAAGTCTGCCACCTTGTTTGCGCGTCTATCTACGTATTGAAAAACTTTAAAAGAAACTAATTTATCTGCCACTAGTTTAACCTCTTCCAAGATTGCTATGCATTGCCAGTTTACAGTGATTGTGTTTCCTTGTAAATACTTTATGGTTGCCTGGTTATCCCCTTCTATCGCCAAATTTTGAACATTGTGTCTGTTGGCCCATTGCACCGCCTTTAGCAGAGCTACGACTTCTTCCTCATGAGCCGAGAAGGTCCCGCACCATCCACATTCTGCACGCCTCTTCACAAGTAGATGATCGATCGCTTTTCAAGCAATTTTTTTCCTCAAGCGTCTGACTTTAACCTCTTTGTCTCCACTTTCACGCATCCCTTTGCATGAAGGAGAGTATAAATGAATTTGGGTATAAGTGGACCAATTTTCTCACATAATAACAAATAAATAATTTGATGGGTCCCAGGGACGGACCCAAGAATTTTTCTTGGGTAAGGCTAGAATCCCATTGGTTGGCAAGGCAATCGAAGGTCGCAGCAAAACTTTTGGTACGAATCGCGAAACTAGTAGGCAACAATGGCTCACATATAGATTATTAGAGTGATAGATAAAAAAATACTAAAACGAACGAAGTTAATAGCCAAAAGGTGATAACATTTATAATTTTGGAAGAAATATGGGAAATAAATATGTTGAGAGGAACATTTTTCTTTTAAGCATTTTTCTTTTAAGCAAGATTTTATGTCTTATACTCTTACAGTACGGGCTAATCTGTACAAAGACTAAAATTTTCATTGGCTAATGGTGAGCTAAACCCAAAATCCAAAAAAGAATTAACAACAAAAACATGTCAATTGAAAAACAGGGACGGCTATAGCCTCACTTAGCCCCTTGCTAGGCCCGTCGGTCCCAACCTCACATTTATGAGACGATAAATGAACCATCCTACTGGATGAATGGACACGAACTGCAATTCATCTAGCAAGCCAGCGATACACTAATGTTGAAACCAAAAGGAATGGGCGAGAATTGATTAGTGATTATGTTTGGTTGCTATTTCCCCTTTCAAAACCCCATCTACTCTTGCATTAAAAAGGAAATAAAATTTTCACAAAAGGAATCCAATGCCCATAAATGTTTGTTTTTGGCATTTTCGAGAAATCCAAAGAATTATCTTCCCCCAAAATAACTGTTTTACCTTCCACCGCCAACCGGCGGCGCCACTCGTAACAGTCATAAATTATGGTAAGACAATTTACTGCCAAGATACACTGACATTGGGTAGTGGATCTATATCTATATATCTATAGTAAACGATAAAACAAATATGAAACATTCAGACAAGATGCGAAACAAGATCGGATCCAAATTTCAGATTACTGTGAGTAGAAGTCAGTGAAGAGAAACCTCACAATCTCATGTGATTTGTTTATCTATTCATGGGAAAATAACGTGTTGGCTAAAGTAATTTTCTTTGAGAGTTGAAAATATAATAAGAGGGGTGAAATGGAATCTTCCCTCTGTTATTTTATTAGCATCGTAGATCATGCAAAGTTGTAGATCCTCTGTCCGTATGTATATTCGCATTTAACAATTTGCATGATCCTAGATCTGGAATAAGGGGGAAGGTGACAAGAAATATATAAGATCGGGTCACCGCCTGAGGAAATCTATGTGTAAACTGAGGTATCAGAATCGTCCTTTGCTTGGTCGATAGTGATTTTTGTCGCGGGTAAAGTTGGGTTTATTATTTTACTTCGAGCACTAGTAATAATTTAATTACTCGAGTAGTAAAATAAGAGAGTCAATATATGTTGGATAATCATGGCAAGACATCGGATGTTCTCTCAATACTGGTCACATGGGGTTTATTTGTAAACTTTTTTCTAAAATATAGCGGAGAATCATCGGAAGTGAGTCTCGGATGGACATGAAAAACACTCTTTTGCTTCTTAACGGAGCTTGGCACCAGAGGTGCAAAATGGGTTGTGGTAGCATATTTGTAGCATCATACAGCATAGTGTGTTAGAACTTGGGCACAACACAACACGTTAGCTTAGTTGTGCCAGACTAATCGACACATCATGCGATACGAATAAGCACGTGACACAACATAACATGTGGCACAACACATCACACGACATGAGAAAGCATATCACATCATACATAAACCACGACACAGTACACGGTATTTCGTATGTAGTTATAAGAAGTTATACATCCTACATTTAACATTCAAGATGATGAAGAGATAACAAGATAAGTAAATGAAGAGACACATAAGAACACAAGATATACGTGGTTCGGCATGATTACCTACATTCACAGGGGTGAAAGGATGATCTTAATATTTCTTTCAAGTTACAAGGAAAATAGCTCTCAACTTTACTTAGTCTCTCTTCTTACTCACTTACAAATCACTTGCCTTTTTCTCTAGGTCTATATTTATATGCTGAGATGTTCATACAACGAGATTACAGTGTTAGGCACATTCTATCTATCTTGATGGTCTTGTCGGGTGATCATTGACATCTTCTTCTGATGCTTCCTTCCCGAGTCTATCCTTGTCTGAAGAATAGATCTCCCGATTTATCTCTTCTCGGTTCGAACTCGCTTTCTCCTAATGGTGAGGAGCCCGATATCTGTTAATCCGATATTGCACTCTACCCGATCCGAGTCTGTTATCTTTTATACTCGATCCTGTCATGACGTGGCCCTTCTGTTCTTACGCGTGTTCTGTCAGTGCATTTAATGCCTTGTCCCTTGAGTTCGACCCGATCGTTGAATATAGTCTTCACTTTACACGTGATGTTTTCTCCTCCACATGCAGTAAATGCTCTTTTTTACTGTGCTGGATCCGATAATGTGATTCGGTGCTTCGTATTGCTCCCTTCTTCGATACATCATAACTCATGATCGTTCCACCTTCATCGGCCAACTAATTGCTACTACATTTATGCCCCTTCTTTCCACTCGTGTGCTCCACACGATGGGAAGAAAATTGCTTCGGTTTTCCTAACCGCTGCCATGACGTATTTTTCGCTGCCATGTCCCCCATGATTTCACATTTATTACTCCAGTTACCTCTTTCGCTTTGTTGTAAATCGCCCAAGTTATAAAGCACCTCATGAACCCTTAGGTTTTCTGTTCTTCTGTTCATTCATCTCTCTTCATTCACATCCAACATTCTCTGTCGCTCCTATTCGGCAACACTACTTCTTCTTTAGCCATTATTCCCCCCCTCCGTTTTTCGTCACTTCTTTAGTTCCTTCGCTGTTTTCGCTTTGCTGCTGTTACCATCTCCGTTTTTCTTTGCTTTCACCATCACCACTGTCTTTCCGGTGATCATCATCAATCGCTTCTCCCTCTCCATCCATGACAGAGAAAAGGTGCATAAGTTATACACTTTTTGATGAAGATAGTATTCCTGTAGACTTACTATTTTCTGTTGACGGTCCCTCCCTCCATGATCATCATGCTCTTGATACGATTTTGCTTGATAATCCTTCTATATCTGCCTGTAGGACCGAGAAGAAGACTTATAAGTATACCAATCTTTCTAATGCTCAGTTCATCAACCAATTGAAGGATGAGTATGATCTTCATGATTATGAGCTTCAATTGTTATCGGGTCAAAAAGGTCTCTTGAAGAAGGAGAGGGTGGGTAAGTTTGATCATTCTCCCGAGGCGACATTCATCACCAAGGGTCAGCTGGAACTCGGGTTGCTCCTTCCTCTGTATGATCCGAGCCGACCTTTTGTATATGAGATCCTGTCTCAACTCCAGCCTCCTCGGGCCTTGGCCCAATGGAATGGCAATACCTTTCGTCTTATGGTTGAATGGGAGAGGCGATGGAGAGGTGAATGCTCTAAAACCCCTTGGTCGATATATGATCCTTCTCACGCGAGTGAGTACACCTCGGCCAGTTTCCCAGGTAACTATCGAAGTGGAACTGCCTCTCTTTGGGACCTCGCTGGTTTTGCTGCTAGTCCTCATCATAATAAGGTTCCGACTGGTGGTTTAGAGAAATTGATGTTGGATGAGGATCCTGAAGGAGGTAACAACACTAACAAGCATTCTCGCCAAACTAGTGATTCTGTCTGGGATCGGGTCCCTCTGGCTATTCGCGACCCTATCTTGAGTGGCAAGCTCCCTCCTCCAGATTTCCCTGCTGATCCCTACCAGTTCTGGGAAGTTAATGTTGATCAGGTACAGTTTTCTTCGCCTTGAACTGGTCTACTCGCTTCGGGTCCTTTTTGTTTTGTGTCATCGGGTGACCAAAATTTTCAAATATTTCATTTCTTTGTAGCCTAAATCTCAAAGCACTCAATCCAAATATCAAGGTACTCGGAAGAGGGGTGCTAGCAATAGGTCTGTGGAAGATTCAGTGAACGTAACAAATATAACTGCTCCTCTCTCAGTACGCGTACTTGCCCCTATTTGTTGCCTTAAATGGATGCGACGATGTCGTTTCTGCAGAAATCAAAGACTGGGGATGATGCTGTATAAGGTTCTTCTGGGAAAGCTGGTGAGAATTCGGATGATCGTCTTCCACTATCACAATTTATACCAAAAAAGTTGGTCAAGATGAAGAATTCTGACATCTCATCTGTCGTTGTAGGTGATCAGGCCGAGAAGGGTGGTAAGGCTGCCCCAGGGAGGAATGTGTCTCTTCCCCTATCGTCTAAGGTATACTCCTCTGGCAATGGGACTTCCCTTCCCAAAACCAATGTGGTTATGGTGATGTCGGATGATGATAGTAAAAACGATGAGCTCTTCGGTTCGGACATTGAGGCTGAAGGATCGGGTGGAGGGGAAGAGGAGCAGAAAGAGCCCGAGATCCCTTCAGATGATTAGGACAATCAGTCCTTTCGAGGATATGAGTTTATGAAAAATGTCCCAAGGAATTCTCCGAACAAGGGTGCAGTATGGAGTTCTATTTTCACATTTTCCGGCGCTGCTTGCGATTCTCTTGGTGCTCTCGCTTCTTCTAGCTTCAGTTCTCTCTCTGCTGCCGAAATGTTGAAGGTCGTGCCCCTGTATGGTCCTACCATGAGAGATTCCCTTAGCATTGTTGTAAGTTATTCTAGTATTTGTTTTACTTCGTCCCGATTTATCATTTTGACCCGATACATTTCTAGGCCAAGATTCAGAGACTCCTTGAAGCGGCAATTCGTCAGAAGGAGCTAGAGGAAATGGCGCGTCTTCGGACTCAGTTGCAGGGAGAGCAGGAACGTGCTCGGGAGATGGAGAGGCAGTTGAACGAAGCTAAAGGTAATTTGTTGAACTATATTAGATGTTGATTGATGTTGTAGTGCCAATATCCTAAGTCTAGTGTTATCTCTTATCCGAAATATCTAGCTTAGAAAGGGATCTGCCTCCGAATGCCACCGTATGTCCATGAAATTGAAAGCTAAAGAGGGCCATGCTTAAGCAGAAGGTATAATATAAGGATGATAAAATCGATCGCCAGTCTCTAGAAATTGAGGGTCTCCGAGCCGAGCTATCTCGTTATCAGAGGTTTGAGTATTTTCCCGAGGAGATAGACAACCTCCGAGCCGAACTGTCCCGATTGCAAAGGTTTGCTGCTGATAGACTTGTTTTGGTTGAGAATTTAGAGGGTCAGTGTAATTCGCTTCGCTTGCATAATAGGGGATCTTCACTCCGATCGTCAACGTCTTTCTCGACTGAAGGATGAGGCCGAAGTAACTGTTCAACAATTGGGGAACAAAGTTCGTGAATTTGATAATTTGAGCCGGGACTTAGAGTGGACTCAGCTCCAGTTGTCGGGTCTTCAAGCAGCTCATCATCATCAGTAAGTCTCATATAGTGATCATAAGAAACATTGCCCCTCCAATGAGTTCAATGAACATCAGTATAATGAGTTGGTATTAAGGATGAGTGAGCTTGAGACTAATCTTTCTAAGTCTGAAGAGTCTCTAAAATTAGCTTTACCCGAACTTTATTCTTCTTGTCGCTTCGTTTTATTTACTCGGGTTATAAACGTGTTACTCTTTATTTTATGTAGCTGAGCAAGGAAATGTCAGGGCTTTGGAGGAGCAGGTTGTCCAACTGAAGTAAAATGAAGTTCTCCTGAACCCCAAGTTGAGTGAGGCTACCACCGAGCTAGATGAGGAGAAGAAGAAGCATGAGAATGAGCTCGCCGAGAAAGTCAAGGAGGGTGTGATATTTCAATTATATAACAAAATATAATGCGGAAAAGAAATAACACAGACACCAGAATTTTGTTAACGAGGAAAACGCAAATGTAGAAAAACCCCGGGACCTAGTCCAGATTGAACACCACACTGTATTAAGCCGCTACAGACACTAGCCTTCTACCAATTAACTTGGACCGGATCAGTAGTTGAACCCTAATCAATCTCGCACTGATTCAAAGTACACTTGCGCTCCTTACGTCTCTGATCCCAGCAGGATACTACGCACTTGATTCCCTTAGCTGATATCACCCACAACTAATAGTTGCTACGACCCAAAGTTAAAGACTTGATAGACAAATCTGTCTCACACAAAAAAGTCTATAAGATTGAATAAATCTGTCTCCCACAGAAATGCCCAAGATTTTTTGTTCCGCCTTTTGATAAATTAAGGTGAACAGGAACCAATTGATAAACCGGACTTATATTCCCGAAGAACAGCCTATTATTATCAGTCACCTCACAATAAACTTAATCGACTAGCGAAACAAGTTATTGTGGAATCACAAACGATGAGACGAAGTTTGTTTGTGATTACTTTTCTATCTTGCCTATCGGAGATATAAAATCTCGAGCCAATTATTTCAATTGCACTCAACACGATAGAAACAAAGAAGATCGGATCACGCAACTACAAAGATAATAGTTGGGTCTGGCTTCACAATCCCAATGAAGTCTTCAAGTCATTAACCTAAAGGGTATCGAGAAGAAACCTAAGGTTAAAGGATAATCGACTCTAGTTATGCAACTAGTAACACACATGAGGTGTGGGGATTAGGTTTCCCAGTTGCTAGATTTCTCCTTTATATAGTTTTCAAATCAGGGTTTGCAATCCAAGTTACCTTGGTAACAAAGCATTTAATATTCACCGTTAGATGAAAAACCTGATTCAACCAAGCTAATATCTTTCAACTGTTAGATCGAACTTAGCTTGTTACACACAAATGAAATGTACCCACATTTAGGTTTATGTAGCCGTACCTAAACGTGTACACCAAGTTGGTTCACAAATATTTAACCGAGGTTAGCCATATGATTACTCTCATATCAACCTTATTCATCTTAACCATAACTAGTTCAAATGACTCAAATGAAACTAGTTAAGAGTTGTTCAATTGTTTAGAAAACACAATTGAAATCAAATCTGTTTGATTTACTTGAATCAATCATGAACATTATAGCCACGGTTTGCAAAGATTGCATTCCTTATGATTTAAATGTTTAAGTTCATGGACTTGACCGATTTGACAAAGTAACCAGCTTAAGTATGCGTACAACATGCGTACTTAAGCAACCGGTTTTTGAGTTTGTAATGTTTCCAAACTCAGTACATATTTTCGGTTCAAAAACTTCTGCCAGTATGCATACACGTACGCATACTTAAGGTGACTAGTTAAGAGTTTTTCCAAAACCAAACTCAGCAGAAATTCTCGGTTTGAGAACTTCCGCCAGTATGCGTACATATACGCATACTTAACCTGTGTCCTTCTCCAATTTCGTATACACACATATGCATACTCTTGGCTCCCGGTTTATGGATTTATACACTAATGTGTGAACACAATATATATGCTTATATTCAAAGATGGTTACATCATCAACTCTTTATTTCAATAATTGAAACATTCTTTTATAATGTCAATAGCCGTTTTCACACACTATTAACATCAAAGCAATTTTTAAGATATTGAAATAATCATTATTGAAACCTTCCAAGTCTTACACCAAATGATTGTATCAGACAAACCATGTAAGATGTTACTCGGCAATTTTCTCATGATATAAGATGAACTTGGTCGAAGCAAAAGCTTACCAACACATATTTCTAGAAATATGTAAGCGAGATATACTCAGCTCGAAATATCAAATGTGTATAAAGAAAACTATATCGTAACACGACTTATGTCTCAATATAGGAGATAGTAGAAATAAACTTTCCAAGTGATAGATAAGTTCAAGTCTCCACATACCTTTTGTCGAAGAAGTTCCACAAGCTCCCCCTTAGTAGTTCTTCGTCTTCAAGAGATGAACGTCGAGAGATTTAAGCTCAACTACACTATCTATGTCCTAGTTCGAGACATCTATAAATAGGCTAGAAATCAAGACTTATAGTTTTGATCACTAACATTGACAAACATGCTTGAGATAGAAACGCATGCGAGTTTGACCGAGCAATGGTCAAACAAAAACCGATTCAACCTTTCTCTGGTAAAGGTTGTTGTTGTTGTTATTCTTTTGTTCTTGCGGGAGGATGACTACATTAATGGGGGAGAGTTCTATCTTGAACTTGCGCTTAATGACATATCTTAAGGGGAGAAGAGGATGCAGAATTTGAGGTAATGAATTTTTTAGTTAATCGTTTTCCTGTTTAAGAAAAGCCTGATTTTATTGCATATATTTTGCTTTTGCAATTTCGGTACAATTGATGTTTATTCTATTATTTATGTATGGATGTATGTGTGTGAATCAACTGTTTCCGGTTAAGAAAAACTATTGTTATCTTTCTTTATTATTTGGTATCAAATGTTTAGGCTTAACGAAATCACGGTGCTATAATGTGTATGTTTGTTTCAATTGCTTCTGGTTGAGATAAATGATTACGCAAGTTGATTTATTTGGTTTGTATGAATTGTTTATGGCTTAATAAAAAGGTTTTCGGGATCATTTGTTAGTCCAATTCGATTCCGGATAAGAGAAACCAAGTTAATTTTGATCTTAGTTAGACTTATCAAAGTGTAGGATTCGGTTATTCAAGTCTAATCGAATGCCTTAACAAGAAATACTAGTTAACTAACCTATTACTTGTCTTGTTTAAAGTGAAAGGTGTAAGTTATTGTTCGAATAATTAGAACCTGATGAGAAAAATAGAGTTAATTCTGATCTTTATTTTAGTCTTATCAAACAAGAGATTGCATTTGTATAATCGGTTTAGCAAAGAACTAAGGTGCTTAGTCAATTTATAATTTGCTAAACTATTAGGGAAAATTGCTTCGGGTAATTGTTTCCTTAGTAACATTTCAAAACAAAATTACTTTGTAGTTTCGGTTTTGATATTGGTTATCAAAAATGGTGTGTGGAACCCTCGTGCTTAACTCTTATAAGTTGCAAATCTTTTAATATTTGTAAGATACTTTCAGTTTGTCCTTTGTTTGCTCGTACCTTTGTCATTTTGTGACAAAAAGGGGGAGAAATATATGGAGTAAACAAGTGATATGATATCATTAAGGAAAGGACAATGGTGCTTAATGTTATATTTAACGAAAGAGTAAATCATAGACTAAAGGGTAGTAACATATCATATTGATACTTGTGGTTATCTTAACTACAAAGGGAATAACAAAGACGTGCGGATTGAACTACCTATCTTACCCTCAGGGGGAGTATTAGCTTTGTTATTATAATGTCAACATCGGCATTTGTGGATTGAATGTATACATGTTATTGTGTTGTTGAAACTTGGAATCAAGCGCATGTATAATGAATTCTTGTAATTTGTTTTTTCATATGATGTAAGAGTTTTGTCACTAAAATTGACAAAGGGGGAGATTATTAGAGCATAACTTGGTTGAACCCACCAAGCGTTGGTATGTCAAGTTTGGTTGTCATATTTTAGTGAACCAAAACTCATTTAAAGATTCTCTTGATTATTTACTAGAGTCAACTTCGTATAAGTTAGCTAGAAAGTTATTAGGATATGAGACATACAAGTATTACTCGAAGACTTGAAGAATGTGAAGAAGTAAAGAGCTACAACGACGACATCATCCTTCCTCTTGAGGTTAGTAATATTTTGACTTGAATTGTTTCATTACAACCGTATCTTTCAAGTCATGTGATCAGTTGTCAATCCGTCAAAAATAATTTCACTTTCTTACTCACTAAACTTAAATGAAGTACAAAGTAAGGAAGAGTTCGTATCCACAGAGAGGCAATTGTTGTTATGCAATTTTCAGTTTCTAAGGTAACCAAGGGGGGATTTTTGTTGTATCTAACGAAATACTAAAGTAAAAATAAAATAAAGCAAGGCAAATAATTGGAATAATCAATAAGGAGAAGATATTGGTCACGGGATAGTATCATTCACAAACATTTATTTTCATCAATGATTAGAATTGGTATTTTAATCTCTCATCTACTAATAGTCCTAGGATACCTTGATCGCAAGTATATCCTGCTAATTCCCTGTTTTCATCACAACCACATTAAAAGATGCATATGTGAATTCTTCCTAGAAAGCAACCTAAAGTGTAAAAGCACAATTATATTTAACTCCCTGAAAGCAATAAGTTCTTGGGAATTAGACTAATCAATGCAAACGAATGTGTAAAAGCACTAATCGTTTTAACAAAAGTTATGATTCACTTGTGACTAGCAGGATATATCACTATAAGCACTACCCACAATTATGCTACTTAGAATCAAGGATAAACAACTTTTTCGTATTGAAAACCCTAATATAGCTCTAGAGATGAATGTAAATCGGATTGATTCCGGACTCAACCAAACAAACTATCAAATCATATAACTCTATTAATTGTGAATCACAAATAATAAAATATTGAGACAAAACTAATTCATTGAATCATATAACATATTGAGAAATCAACTTTATCCCATAACCAATAATATGTTTAGCTACTCATAGCTATGGAGTTCATCATAAAAATATTAATTGAAAAGAAGAAGATGAACAAAAGCAAACCCTAGAAGCGTAAACAAAACCGGCTCTCCAAAGTTCCAAGAAAAATATATATTCTCCCAAAGTTGTAGAAGTCTTTTTTTTTATAGCTTTTCTCCAACTTCTAAAATTAGGTCTCCACAGTCCAAAGCCCATGTGGTCCACCAAGCCCATTGTGTGCAAATACCCATTGTTGATGGTGGTTTTTAGACAAGGGGTAAAATCGTAAAACCCCATGACCTAGTGTTACCCGCAACACATTAACTAAGAGCATTTAACTCAGGTGTAAATAATTAATAGGGGTATTTTTTCAAAATACCGATTAGGGTTTTCAACACGAACCCTAATTCCAAACCAAGCCGCATATCACACCATGGCAACAATGCCAAACCAAGCCGCATATCACGCACCATGGCAACAATGCCAAACCAAGCCGCATCTCGCGCACCATGGCAACCAAGCCGCACTCTGCGCACCATGGCAACCATGCCAAACCAAGCCGCATACTTCGCACCATGGCAACAATGCCAAACCAAGCCGAATCATCACGCACCATGGTAGCAATGCCAAACCAAGCCGCATATCATGCGCACCATGGCAACAATGCCAAACCAAGCCGCATATCACGCACCATGGCAACCATGCCAAACCAAGCCGCACTCTGCGCACCATGGCAACCATGCCAAACCAAGTCGCATATCGCGCACCATGGCAACCATGCCAAACCAAGCCGCATATCACGCACCATGGCAACCATGCCAAACCAAGCCGCATATCACGCACCATGGCAACCATGCCAAACCAAGCCGCACTCTGCGCACCATGGCAACCATGCCAAACCAAGTCGCATACTGCGCACCATGGCAACCATGCCAAACCAAGCCGCACTCTGCGCACCATGGCAACCATGCCAAACCAAGCCGCACTCTGCGCACCATGGCAACCATGCCAAACCATGGCAACCATGCCAAACCAAGCCGCACTCTCGCGCACCATGGCAACCATGCCAAACCAAGCCGCACCCCTGCGCACCATGGCAACAACGCCAAATTCCAAGCCGCTATGCCTTTGGCCCACGCCCAACATAGCGCCCTAGGTTTGCAAGACTTGCAACTAGGTCAACATGGCCGCACGTGCCATTGGCACATGCCAACGCGTGTCGCAAGCCATATTTCCAAGCCGCTATGCCTTTGGCTCTCGCCCAACATAGCGCCCTAGGTTTGCAAGACTTGCAACTAGGTCAACATGGCCGCACGTGCCATTGGCACATGCCAACGCGTGTCGCAAGCCATATTTCCAAGCCGCTATGCCTTTGGCCCACGCCCAACATAGCGCCCTAGGTTTGCAAGACTTGCAACTAGGTCAACATGGCCGTACGTGCCAATGGCACATGCCAATATGCTTGCTAGCGGATTTTTCTACCAAAGCCACGGCCCTAACGGCCCCGAATGCCATTGGCACATGCCAACATGCTCGCTAGCTAGTTTCCCTATCAAGGTCACGGCCCTAAAGGCCATGCATGCCATTGGCACATGCCAACATGCTCGCTAGCTAGTTTCCCTAGCAAAATCACGGCCCTAAAGGCCACGCATGCCATTGGCACATGCCAACATGCTCGCTAGCTAGTTTTTCTACCAAAGCCACGGCCCTAACGGCCCCGCATGCCATTGGCACATGCCAACATGCTCGCTAGCTAGTTTCCCTATCAAGGTCACGGCCCTAAAGGCCATGCATGCCATTGGCACATGCCAACATGCTCGCTAGCTAGTTTCCCTAGCAAAATCACGGCCCTAACGGCCACGCATGCCATTGGCACATGCCAACATGCTCGCTAGCTTTTCCTATCATGCACAACATGCCATTGGCACATGCCAACATGCTCGCTAGCTATTTTCCCTATCAAGGTCACGGCCCTAAAAGCCATGCATGCCATTGGCACATGCCAACATGCTCGCTAGCTAGTTTCCCTAGCAAAATCACGGCCCTAACGGCCACGCATGCCATTGGCACATGCCAACATGCTCGCTAGCTAGTTTCCCTATCAAGGTCACGGCCCTAACGGCCACGCATGCCATTGGCACATGCCAACATGCTCGCTAGCTAGTTTCCCTATCAAGGTCACGGCCCTAATGGCCACGCATGCCATTGGAACATGCCAAACCCACACGCTGGTAACCTAACTTGCAAACCGTGCAACCTACCACCAAGGCATTCCGCACATGCCATTGGCACATGCCAAACACACACGCTGGTAGCCTAACTTGCAAACCGTGCAACCTACCACCAAGGCATTCCGCACATGCCATTGGCACATGCCAAACACACACGCTGGTAACCTAACCGTGCAACCTACCACCAAGGCGTTCCGCACATGCCATTGGCACATGCCACACGCGCCACTAGCAGCGCCACTTGCACTCAAGGTGCAACCAACGAGATATCAACACAAAATCGGGGATGCTTCTTTAGGGTTTTGGTTTGGCGGTCACAAAGATGCATGCGTACACTACGCTCACATTAAGAAAGCGTGAAAAGGAATAAAGCGGTCAAATAAAAGAGGAAATATAGGTGAAAAACGTTTTCACCCATTAAACCATGCGGTTACCACCTCCTCCCATTATTTCACCCTTTACTCTCTTCCTTCATGAGGCCAGGGTACGTTTCAATCTCGACTTGTATAAATAGGTCTTACCTATTTCCACCCGCATAACAAGTCTCGGTCAGAGAAATATACTACACTTACACTCTCGTAAAGGCAACTTTGCAAGCTCTCCCAAAAAGCTTTCATCTCTTGCAAGCTTCCTAAGCTTTCACTTTCGATACAAGTCGAGATACTACTCTCCTCAACACCTTTCTTTGCTTCCTCCCCAAATCAACCCTTCTCCTCCACTTTGTGACCGAAGCAAGTCCGGAACGGCCATTTCTTGGTTTAGGCCGGACTTGTACAGATTGATCTCTCGAATCTATAAAGTGCTCACGTGCAGCACATTTGTTTAGGGTTTGAATCGGTTTCTCACTCATCTACCGAATTTACCGAAATCGGCGAAACGATTTTTACCCATAAACAATTGGCGACCACAAATGGAGGATCGATCTATCGGCTACAATGTCGATCTGTCGATCTCATTCTTCACCCGGATGTCAAGATGGTAGGGGAAGGCGACTCGATCCGAATCAACTGCTAGATGACCTTTTACCAAATGTAAAAACTACACCGAAAATTGGGGACTCGTTGAAGACGCTACCAAAGAATTAGGGACTTGCGACTCGGTCAGACTCGACAACCCGATTATCGCTTGTTAAAACTACACTAGAAAACTGGGACTCGGCCAAGACGCTACCAAAGAATTGGGGACTTGCGACTCGGTCCGACTCGTACAACCCTTATCGCTTATTAAAACTACACCGAGAAAATCGGGACTCGCTCAAGACGCTACCAAGAATCGGGGACTTGTCGGCGATGCTACCAAAGAAAGCCACCAAAGAAAGAACCGCCTTTTTACATGGAGAGGGGCGTGTTCGCAAAACCTATGAAGTGAGTAAGTTCGGACTGGGCAAGATATACAATCTATTTTTAGGTTCTTAGTAAAACCGTCGTACTACCGAGTCTTATGCCTATTGCTAGCACACACTTTCATAAAAGCAATATTCCTTTCCCAAAACATAATCGAGTCATATTATCAAAACCATTCATCCTTAAATAATCCAATACCCTAAAAGCTACCACTTGTCTATCAAAGGTCAAGTTTTGAACCCGGACATCCAATATTCTTTCAAAAAAAGAACCTAAATGAAAGTTTAACGGAGAAACATTCAAGGAAAATCATCCAACAGAGGTCTGTTCTTCTTGAGAATGTCAACTTTGCATCTTCAAAAGCCGCTCTCTTCATAGTCAACATCTTGGAAAGCTTTTCGAGTTCTACCTCATGTCGTGCAATCTCCTCGATGGAAAGGCTTTCGATTGCCGCATCTTTCAACTTTTGGATCTCAAAGAAGGCCTTCGACAAACCACGAAGTGTTGAACTCCTTTTCTACGTACACGTCGCGTTGGTGCTCCCAATCGAATAACGTCTTCGAAACGGTGTGACCAAATCACCTCACGCATGTCCTCGATGGAAGATAAAGCCTCTTCCACACGCTTAACCAAACCGCAAATCGACTAAGGGCCTTCTTGGTTGTGGCCATATGTCCGTACTTCTCCCGCATTCTGGTGTACAACGCCTCATACTTAGCCAAAGACTGCCAAGCCAATGGTCCACACCATACCGAAATCCAAGCCGTTCATGCCTAACCAGCGTCCACACACCAAGTCGGGCGCCCATTCCAAGACGATCCAGCGCCTACCAGACGCGTTTCCCAGATGCGCTTACCTGATGCGCTTGCTAGACGCGGATGCCAGCGCTTGCCAGACGCGCTTGCCAAACGCGCTTGCCAGGCACGCATGCCGCACGCGCATGCCAGCCGCAGTACCACACTCTGTGCTAACAATTTGCATCCTTCCAAATACTAACAACTTGCGCCTTCCAAAGACCATCCTTGCCCTTCGAAACAGCGCCATGGCTCCAAAGACTTCGTGATCAAAACCGTGTCATCTCTCGCACGATACACTTACGATCACTGGAACTGGCCGCTTCCGCCACCCCAACGGTTATTCAAGCATGGCAACTTCAACCGTCACCGAGACGCTACTCCACCATCGGGGCAAGATACTAGAAGATCCTAAGAAGCCGACCCTCTTTTAGCACTCATTGATTTGATGAAAAGACAAACGATACTTCAAAGAGTTGTGCGTTTATAGATGAAGAGGCTCGCGTTGCTCTTAGACGCCCGGTAGAAGGGGATAAGCAATCTAATTTCGTCACACATGAAGATCGTGAAAGACTTCTCAAAAATCGAAAGCAAGGGAAATCAACAACTCTCCCGAGTTCACAGACCCTTCTCCCGCCAGACCCGCACAATGGGAACTTGACCCACAAAGTCGTCTGCCTATGATGAAACAAATTATGTGAGATTCTATGTTTCTCCAAGGCGTAGCATCAAGACATATTTTGCACCCTCAACCGCACCGCATCGTAGAAAGCGGCGCTTCCAGCCAGTGGAAGCCGTTCCCAAACCCCAACCTCTCTAGAAAGCATGATCGATAGATGAAACTGGGGACTCTAACCTCTCGTTCTCTTGAGGGATGTCGAGTTTGACAGAATGTGACGCGACCTCCGACTTCAAAATGGTAACCGTCAAGGCTCAAAGTTGCAAGACGTCTTTCCAACATTCTCTCCGAAGTAGCTCGCATCAACGTTCTCTCCGTGGTAGCTACGCATCGGGCGTTCTCCGCCAGCCGCTTCGCTTCAACGTTCGCTTCAATGCCACTCCTTCCCGCAAAGTTTGCTCGCTTACGCATCCGGCCAATCCTTTTACTTCCACGGAATCCCATGGAATATCACCAACCTAATTTGTTACCACGATAATGTAGTCTCTCCCGATTACATCTCCAACCCAACCGTTGCCCCTCACTCGTTGATACCAGCCAGAGTTTCACCGCAAAAAGAACTACTACAAAGATGGAAACACGTAAACCATACTTGAGAACGGAAGATATACACTGGAGCCCTTCACTGTCAAAGCTACGAAGAACAATCCACCAAAAATCCGTACCCATAACAAGGTCCTCTACTCTTCAAGGGTGCAGCGCAAGAACATCATCACCTCTCTGTCTAGAAGACGCCTTCAACACTTTACGAGGCCGCGGAGGATCCCGAGTCTGCACTATCCAGGATATGTCGTCATGTAATTTCTGAGCATCCCAGTGTCACATCCAGAAGAGTACGATAGGCTTATATCAAATCCCGTGGAGGGGGGATTCAAGGCGATATAATGAAAGTAGGTCATGCATGGGGACTACCAGCGTAAGATGATTTCACTCCCCTCAACCAGGTTATTACTGATTTCAACATCATCACTATCGAGGTTTTACGAGCCGCGGGAATTTCTCAACATGAACCCGTACATGTGCACCGAAACTCCAAGAGCACGCGAGGAAGGTTACATTCACGTATTCATCCATTCCATCATATCAAACCGAAGTATGACCGGGGACTTATCGCTACACCCCATTTCGTAAGATAGAGCCCTAAATCAGCGTCCTCCAAGTCTGCAGCAGTCAACAAGGACAGATTTGAAGGAAGGGGAACGACTAGGTTATCCTCGTCGATAACACTAACGCATGCTCTAACAGGATATCTCTGCACAAAAGGAAAATTTTCCATTCATCAAACAAGCGGTAAAGCGTACGTCGGTCCACCAAAGAAGAAGAAAACATACAGGTATGATTTTCTTAACCCGAATAACCTTTGTTTGGATGCTCCGCCGAGTCGACCTCGCGCCTTCACCGAGAACCCGGCAAGTTAGAAGATGGTTCGTCTCTGTGCGACACGACAAAGAGAGAAACTCAACAAGAAGAACCCTTTCTCAAACGAGGGAGATGATGCAATTACGTCGGATATGAATACGTAACCTTAAAAAGGAAAGGAAGCAAACAGGGACATAACGCTTCCATTTTAGCATGGACAATGCCCTGAGCGAAGCCGCGCGTGAAAGAAGGCAAAACAAGGAAACTTTGCTATCTCGAGAAACACCTACTCCCTCCTTGTTTACACCGCCTCGCTTGACCTAGCGCACCGCCTTCCACACCTCGTGCCGGTCCCGCCAGCCTAGCACGCTCGCCTCCCAACTCATGCCCAACTTCCCAACGTCGCCCAAGTTGCACCGATCCCACCAATTGCGTCAACTTCCCAATGACCGCCCAAGTCACGCCAGCAAGCACGCACAGCTTCCCTACCTTGCGCCGGTCCCACCAGCTACCACGCCCAGTTTCCTAACTCGCGTCAACCTCCCAATGACCGCCCAAGTCACGCCAGAAAGCACGCACAGCTTCCCTACCTTCGCCGGGCCCCACCAAACTAGCACGCCCAGCTTCTAACTCGCGTCAACTTCTCAATGCCGCCTGACTTCCTGTCTCTCAATGATGCCGACTTCCCAATTGCGCCAAACCTCCCGATTTGTGCAAAACTACCGTGAGGCAAGGATTCCAAGTCCTATTTATAAAAGGTCGACAAGCCTCCTCAATTCTCTTTACGGTTTGTCTTTGTTGATAGTTTGTCACCATCTTATGCTTACCTCGCAACAAAGCCCCTGCTCCGAGCTAAGCGGGGGACTTAATGTTGATGGTGGTTTTTAGACAAGGGGTAAAATCGTAAAACCCCATGACCTAGTGTTACCCGCAACACATTAACTAAGAGCATTTAACTTAGGTGTAAATAATTAATAGGGTATTTTTTCAAATACCGGGATTAGGGTTTTCAACACGTAACCCTAATTCCAAACCAAGCCGCATATCGCGCACCATGGCAACAATGCCAAACCAAGCCGCATCATCGCGCACCATTGCAACAATGCCAAACCAAGCCGCATACTGCGCACCATGGCAACCATGCCAAACCAAGCCGCACTCTGCGCACCATGTCAACCATGCCAAACCAAGCCGCATATCGCGCACCATGGCAACAATGCCAAACCAAGTCGCATATCACAGCACCATGGCAACCATGCCAAACCAAGCCGCACTCTCGCGCACCATGGAAACCATGCCAAACCAAGCCGCATATCTGCGCACCATGGCAACCATGCCAAACCAAGCCGCATATCACGCACCATGGCAACCATGCCAAAACCAAGCCGCATCTCGCGCACCATGGCAACCATGCCAAACCAAGCCGCATATCAAGCACCATGGCAACCATGCCAAACCAAGCCGCACTCTGCGCACCATGGCAACCATGCCAAACCAAGCCGCATATCACGCACCATGGCAAGCATGCCAAACCAGGCCGCACTCGCGCACCATGGCAACCATGCCAAACCAAGCCGCACTCTGCGCACCATGGCAACCATTCCAAACCAAGCCGCATATCACGACCATGGCAACCATGCCAAACCAAGCCGCACTCTCGCGCACCATGGCAACCATGCCAAACCAAGCCGCACCCGCGCACCATGGCAACAACGCCAAATTCCAAGCCGCTATGCCTTTGGCCCACGCCCAACATAGCGCCCTAGGTTTGCAAGACTTGCAACTAGGTCAACATGGCCGCACGTGCCATTGGCACATGCCAACGCGTGTCGCAAGCCATATTTCCAAGCCGCTATGCCTTTGGCCCACGCCCAACATAGCGCCCTAGGTTCGCAAGACTTGCAACTATGTCAACATGGCCGCACGTGCCATTGGCACATGCCAACGCGTGTCGCAAGCCATATTTCCAAGCCGCTATGCCTTTGGCCCATGCCCAACATAGCGCCCTAGGTTTGCAAGACTTGCAACTAGGTCAACATGGCCGCACGTGCCAATGGCACATGCCAATATGCTTGCTAGCGGCTTTTTCTACCAAAGCCACGGCCCTAACGGCCCCGCATGCCATTGGCACATGCCAACATGCTCGCTATCTAGTTTCCCTATCAAGGTCACGGCCCTAAAGGCCATGCATGCCATTGGCACATGCCAACATGCTCGCTAGCTAGTTTCCCTAGCAAAATCACGGCCCTAACGGCCACGCATGCCATTGGAACATGCCAACATGCTCGCTAGCTAGTTTTTCTACTAAAGCCACGGCCCTAACGGCCCCGCATGCCATTGGCATGCCAACATGCTCGCTAGCTAGTTTCCCTATCAAGGTCACGGCCCTAAAGGCCATGCATGCCATTGGCACATGCCAACATGCTCGCTAGCTAGTTTCCCTAGCAAAATCACGGCCCTAACGGCCACGCATGCCATTGGCACATGCCAACATGCTCGCTAGCTAGTTTCCCTATCAAGGTCACGGCCCTAACGGCCACGCATGCCATTGGCACATGCCAACATGCTCGCTAGCTATTTTCCCTATCAAGGTCACGGCCCTAAAAGCCATGCATGCCATTGGCACATGCCAACATGCTCGCTAGCTAGTTTCCCTAGCAAAATCACGGCCCTAACGGCCACGCATGCCATTGGAACATGCCAACATGCTCGCTAGCTAGTTTTTCTACCAAAGCCACGGCCCTAACGGCCCCGCATGCCATTGGCAGATGCCAACATGCTTGCTAGCTAGTTTCCCTATCAAGGTCACGGCCCTAAAGGCCATGCATGCCATTGGCACATGCCAACATGCTCGCTAGCTAGTTTCCCTAGCAAAATCACGGCCCTAACGGCCACGCATGCCATTGGCACATGCCAACATGCTCGCTAGCTAGTTTCCCTATCAAGGTCACGGCCCTAACGGCCACGCATGCCATTGGCACATGCCAACATGCTCGCTAGCTATTTTCCCTATCAAGGTCACGGCCCTAAAAGCCATGCATGCCATTGGCACATGCCAACATGCTCGCTAGCTAGTTTCCCTAGCAAAATCACGGCCCTAACGGCCACGCATGCCATTGGCACATGCCAACATGCTCGCTAGCTAGTTTCCCTATCAAGGTCACGGCCCTAATCGCCACGCATGCCATTGGCACATGCCAACATGCTCGCTAGCTAGTTTCCCTATCAAGGTCACGGCCCTAATGGCCACGCATTCCATTGGAACATGCCAAACCCACACGCTGGTAACCTAACTTGCATTCCGTGCAACCTACCACCAAGGCATTCCGCACATGCCATTGGCACATGCCAAACACACACGCTGGTAGCCTAACTTGCAAACCGTGCAACCTACCACCAAGGCATTCCGCACATGCCATTGGCACATGCCAAACACACACGCTGGTAACCTAACCGTGCAACCTACCACCAAGGCGTTCCGCACATGCCATTGGCACATGCCACACGCGCCACTAGCAATGCCACTTGCACTCAAGGTGCAACCAACGAGATATCAACACAAAACTGGGAATGCTTCTTTAGGGTTTTGGTTTGGCGGTCACAAAGATGCAGCGTACACTACGCTCACATTAAGAAAGCGTGAAAAGGAATAAAGCGGTCAAATAAAAGAGGAAATAAAGGTGAAAAACGTTTTCACCCATTAAACCATGCGGTTACCACCTCCTCCCATTATTTCACCCTTTACTCTCTTCCTTCATGAGGCCAGGGTACGTTTCAATCTCGACTTGTATAAATAGGTCTTACCTATTTCCACCGCACAACAAGTCTCGGTCGGAGAAATATACTACACTTACACTCTCGTAAAGGCAACTTTGCAAGCTCTCCCAAAAAGCTTTCATCTCTTGCAAGCTTCCTAAGCTTTCACTTTCGATACAAGTCGAGATACTCGCTCTCCTCAACACCTTTCTTTGCTTCCCTCCCCAAATCAACCCTTCTCCTCAACTTTGTGACCGAAGCAAGTCCGGAACGGCCATTTCTTGGTTTAGGTAGGACTTGTATGCATTGATCTCTCGAATCTATAAACTGCTCACGTGCAGCATATTTGTTTAGGGTTTGAATCAGTTTCTCACTCATCTACCGAATTTACCGAAATCGGCAGAAACGATTTTTACCCATAAACACCCATATAAAAAATATACCCAAAAAGAGGTCGCCGGAAATCTGGTATTATGGCCGGAAATTGACCGGAAGAGTCACCGGAAAATAGCTCAGATGACCGGCAAAGTCGCCCGGTCACCGTTCTACGAATCGGTCCGAATCATTGAGTCAACTCGGGTCAACTCGGTCAGACCGAGTCAGATGGAATCAGGGTCAACCCAGGCCAAGACCGAAGTCGAGTGTGAGTCGGGCCACTGACTAGCTTTGACCGAAGCCGAGTCGTCTTGCTCGAGCCATTGCACAGCCTGATCTGTGGCCGCACTGTGATTGTGCTTGATAAGTCCTTAACCAGCCATCTTGGCTGTGCATACTTTGCAGCCATCTTGGCTCTTCTATTCACTCCAATTCAACATCAGCTCTTCAATTTTAGCCACAACTCAAACCAGTCTGCAATTGATTCAATCCCAGCATTAAGACCATCTTAGACCCTTCATCTCAGTCATGAATCAACGCCACCTGCAATCTGCTAAGCATTCATCCACTTCAATCGCCATTGTAATGCCCGTTCCAATAACATCATACCAACACTGTCTTAGCCCTTGAAACTGCAATCTTAAAAACACCCTGCCACTGCAACTTCACCCAGTCAAACTGCACTCAATCCATCTAAACCTTGAGCTCAAGTACGAACCCTAACCTGCACTTGCATCTTCTCAGCTCAGACTTGAGCGTCAATGCCAATGAACCCCTCAACTGTGGCTGCAACCAAACTCCAGTGCAAACACTTCCAAGCCATTACATTTAACTACAATTGGCATCAATTTCACTATCAGTATCCTTCTTATACAGCCATGAACCCGTGGCTACTATCTGACAGCCAACTCTCCTCATTCTCAGTTTCTTGGTCTTGATCTTGAGCAGCAACCACCAACAACACAATTTCTCATCCTTCACTAGTCAACACAAATTCTCCCTTCACTGGATTCTCAACCTCAGCCACATAGCTGCGACACAACCTCGACAAAGACAAACTCAGCCGATTGCGGGATCTTCTTACCTTATTACAACTAGCAGCAGACCATAATCGCGACTCCCAGATACAACACCAGCCATTGTTTCAGTCATTTCAACTACCTGCCATCTCCACTGAGTCTTCCCTGCTCCAGTTATTCTTCAGTTGGCAGCTACAACTCATTCACCTGCCAGCAAAAGCTTTGCCATTACCTGCACCTGCGATTCCATCTGAATTTCATCTCCAATCCACCACTGCCACATGCCATATCACCACTGCCTTCTCATTCATCAAATTAAACTTCAGTTCCACAATCACCATCTTCACCTCAGTTGTAGCTTTATTCTCTCCCTGACTCAAGGCACACAACTAGCAGCACATTCTTCTTATTCCCTGTAATCTTGTCTCTAAGTCTAACTAAACATCACAGCTCCTTTTCCAATCTGATTTCAGTACCAAATACCTTCAAAGAGCCTTCTTATAATAACCAACAACAAGATCATCCGAGCAATGAATCCCCATCAAAACATATTATGAGATTTAAGTAATCGCAACAAAATCAAGCTCAAATATCATCTCTTTGTGTTGTTCCATTAAACACCAGCAGAATCAACTTCTCAACATCTCCATGAAAATCCGCAGCCACTTTTCTCTCTGAATTTCAGACTTCTCAATCTGTTGAGCTCTATTCTTCAACTCCTTGACAGATCAATCCTCTCATCAATTTCTCCAGCAGACCCATACCCATTCATCTGATTCTTCAACAGCTCAATCATCTCACTGTGCTCTCCATTTCGATCTCAAATTCTCCGATCCATTCCCAAGTTTCCTCGTTCTGTTAACAACCCCAAAACACCATCAATTCCTGCCTGCTCTCTTCTATCAATTTCTGAGATCTAAGCTTGAAACCCTAAGTTTCATAAATTTCAATTTCTTCTCGATTCACTAGCAGATTCTCATTTCTTCTCTCAACTTGAACCCTAAAACAGTGAACCCTAGCTTCTTCTCGATCTTCTCTCGATTTCATCTCAGTCACTAACTCGAACCATCAATACCCGATTCAATTTCTCTGTGACTCTCAAACATACAACAGCTGCCAAGAAGAATGAGAGAAAAACGATTCTCTCTGAGTAGTAAAGCGTGTAGGAAAAGAAGGTTCTATCAGCACCCAGTTGCTGATAAGGGCAATCCGTAAATATTAAGCTTGTCGGTTCCGAATAACCAACAACTCAAATCTTTGTTTAACTCTCACTGTCGGGCCTGGGAACTGACAATACATTCTCCACCTCCTCCTCACTCAACCTGGCCTGCTCCAAGTATAGCTCGCCCGTGAATTGATCTTTTAGCCCTTTACGTTCCAAATGAACGATTTTCTCCTTCGTTTGCTCTTAATGACTCCAAAGTACCTGATTAGCTCGAAAGTAATCATAAGATACATAATTCACAAGAAAAGTAGCAAAGAAAGCATAAATACTAGATAGTAAATTAGGTGTTTTACGACACTTATCAAATTCCCCCACACTTAGACTTTGTTAGTCCTCGAGCAAATAAAACAAAATAATTCTAAAGAATACATACAACTCCGTGTCGTCGAGGCTACGGTCACTTTTGCATAAATAACAAGCCTTTAAACCCCTAGGTGTCCCTAGTGGACGAGTTATAGTCTCGTGAGGGTTTACTAGAGATATACCCACAAAACCTATTTTTCCAACTTACTAGTTCTCCGTAATGATAGCATCCAATGCACTAAGAAGACATAGAGATTCTGCACACTAGTCATAAGAAGTTAGACACATAAATGAACACAATCTCATTCTTAAAAGTTGAGAGAGAAATAACCATCCCTTCTCGACAAAAATTCGGGTTCGGAGTGATCGAAAGTCTCGACTCGCCTCACAAGAAAGGGTTTTATGAATTTGTCTGTCAATAATAAACAACTTTTTATGGGTCACACATGTGTCCAGTAGGAATGAAGAGAGAATCTGCGACACGTTGATTGGTAGGAAGGCAAACCCTCCGAATTGTTTTGAAAACCCACATCTTTTATCATTTTTGAAAACCCATTTTTCTGACGATCTCTACGAAAGGAAATCAACCACTTAACGAAGGTGGGAATATGCTTACTTACCTCGTTATCCGTTCGGCATGCAGCTAACACCACTCTCACAGCATCCATAGAAACGTCTTCGGTCTTCAATCGGTGTCTTCATCTTCGTCTTCGGTCTTCAACTCTTGATGATAACTCTTGAACTTCGTAGAATCTTGACAATATGATTCTTTCCCTCAAATTCCTTGTCGCTTGAAACTTCATTATAGATATTCCTTCTTCCATTGGCTTTATCGAAAGAACAAAACTAAAAGCGAACTATACAAACCTATATATTGTTTTTTTTTTTTTTTTTTTTTTTTTCAAATCAATTTTTTTTTTCATATAAAAAAAAATATAACAAATACAAAATAAAAACGAAATAAAACAATAAAACTAGTAATGAACCTAAATAAATTTTCTCTTATCTCTTTTTTTTTATATATTTTTTTTATATATTTTTTTTCCTTTTTTTTAAATATTTTTTTTTTCATTGAGACAAGAGAAAGTAAAATACAAATAAAATAAAAAATAAGTACAAAGGCCATGGTGTAAGTACTTTACCGCTTGATTCTTCACAACTTATATGTCTTGATATCATAAACTTCTCGAACTCTCATCTTTGATAATTTTCACTCTTGTACAATAGTCTTCAACTTATAAAAATTCTGCTCCTTGGTTTGTTGCTTTACTTGAATCTGAAATCTGCTCAATTTTGTACCGTTGCTTGTAAACCTCGAACATGTTCAACTTTCCTTCAAATTTGTGATGCTCCTCTTGTTGATGATGATGGTGTTTCTATGGACCTGTTGGTGTAGAGAGATAAGGTGGATGGTGCTAACTGCGAACAAGATTACAAGTGGTATGTAAGTTAGCAATTCGATGTCACCATCATGGTTGATAAAAATAGCACTCAAGAGATCAAAATAGTGCTTTTATGGTGGGAGGTTGGACAGCTCACCATTCTGCCCGGAGTTTACGTACGGTGACACACACTCTAAAAGCACAAATTTAGACAGGTACAAAGAATTGAAGGTTGGTGCCTCACATTATGTAACATGGGTAGTCTCCACTATAGGGGATCACTACTCTAATACCGAATTCAGTCTGCACCTTATTTTCCACTGGCATGGTTAAATCCAACTTTAACTCTCATACAATTAAGAAACCCGATCATGTTCTCTGTTATCTCTAAGTTCAGTCACTCTTATGAGAATCTCGATGTAATCTTAGCGACATGTATACTATGTGACTCTAAACTAAACATAAGTTGGAGTTTTCTTATTCACTAGTTTACACAAAAGTTGAAAAATTGCAAAAATTTACAACGCAAACCACTCCCCCACACTTAAACTTTACATTGTCCTCAATGTAAATTGAATCGTCCAAAGTAAGTCAAGGTGGGAAATTCTAACAAGAAATCAGAAAAAACAAAAACAAGACACGAAAAAGCTAAAAACAAGACAAGAAATTAATACAAGACAAGAAATACTCATCCTTTGGGTTGCCTCCTAATTAGCGCTTGGTTTAAAGTCGTCAGCCCGACTATCTCCTTGCTTTCTATGACTCTTCCAGAGGGAGCACATCCACAAAGTTAACTCCTTCCACCACTTCGGAAGTGAATTTCTCATAATATGGTTTTAACCGGTGCCCATTAGCTTTAAGTTCTTTCCCTGTAGCTATGCTACGAATTTCCACTGCACCATGAGAAAACACATTATTAACAATAAAAGGTCCGATCCATCGTGACCTTAATTTACCCGGAAATAATTGCAAGCGAGAATTAAACGAAAGCACTTTCTGCCCAATGCAAAATTGTTTTCTAGAAATCATGTTATCATGAAATGCCTTTGTCTTTCTTTATAAATGCGCGAGCTTTCAAATGCGTCATTGCGAAGCTCTTCTAGCTCCTGGAGTTGTAACTTCCTTTGCTTTCCAGCCCCATCCATCTCCATGTTGCATTGTTTAATAGCCCAAAACGCCTTATGCTCAATTTTAACGGGTAAATGATAAGGTTTACCATACACAAGCCTAAATGGAGACATCCCTATAGGTGTCTTGTATGCGGTTCTATATGCCCAGAAAGCATCATTAAGTCGCATGCTCCAATCTTTCCTTGTTGGATTCACCGTCTTTTCTAGAATGGATTTCACCTCCCGATTAGACACCTCGGCTTGTCCATTTGTTTGGGGATGATAAGGTGTTGCAATCTTGTGCGACACATTGTACTTCGTCAACAAGCTTTGCAAAATCCTGTTTTTGAAGTGAGAACCCCCATCGCTAATTATGGCTCTTGGAATTCCAAACCTTGCAAAAATATGAGCTTGCACAAAATCTGAAACCACTTTAGAATCATTAGTTGGGGTGGCTTTAGCTTCCACCCATTTCGAGACATAATCAACCGCAAGTAAGATATAAAAATTCCCATGGGAGTTGACCAAAGGCCCCATAAAATCAATACCCCATACATCAAAAACTTCAGTAAATTGAATAAAAGTTTGTGGCATTTGATTTCGGGCACTTAGATTGCCGGTTCTTTGGCACCTATCACAAGTTATACAAAATATATGTGCATCCTTATACAAAGTTGGCCAATAAAAACCACTTTCAAGTACCTTGTGAGCGGTTCTCTTACTCTCAAAATGTCCTCCGCAATCATAAGAGTGACAAAAAGACAAGATAGAATTAAATTCAGATTCGGGAACCCACCTTCGTATTACTTGTTCACTACCATGTTTCCACAAGTATGGATCATCCCATATGTATTGGTTCCCTAACTTTTTAAGTTTGTCCCTCTCAGCACGAGACAAGTTCTTTGGGATTTGTTTAGAAACTAAGTAATTCACAATATCGGCATACCATGGTTCTCCAAAGGCAATTGAGAATAGTTGCTCATCCGGGAAACTTTCACGCAATGGGATAGTCTCCTTGTCTACAACAAGTCGGCTCAAGTGATCCGCAACGGTATGCTCAATTCCTTTCTTGTCCTTGATTTCAATATCAAACTCTTGCAAGAGTAAAATCCACCGAATGAGCCTCGGTTTTGCCTCTTTCTTTGTAAGCAAGTACTTAAGCGCTGCATGATCAGAAAAAACAACAACTTTTGTACCAATTAGATAAGAGCGAAACTTTTCTAAAGCAAAAACAATGGCTAATAACTCTTTTTCAGTGGTTGTGTAGTTTTGTTGGGCCTTATTTAACGTTCTAGAAGCATAATAAATAGCATGAGGAAGTTTCCCCACACGTTTCCCAAGCACCGCACCAACCGCATAGTCACTTGCATCACACATGAGCTCAAAAGGCTTGCTCCAATCCGGTGGTTTAATGATAGGGGATGAAATCAAAAGTTCTTTCAAACGATTGAATGCCACCATACATTTTTCATCAAAATTAAAAACCACATCTTTTTGCAATAAGTTACAAAGTGGTGATGCTATCTTGGAAAAGTCCTTGATGAATCTACGATAGAAACCTGCATGACCAAGAAAAGAACGTATCTCCCTCACCGTAGTGGGAGGGGTTAGAGCACGAATAAGGTCTATCTTAGATTTATCAACTTCCAATCATTTAGAAGATATTATATGGCCTAAAACTATGCCATGAGTTACCATGAAATGGCACTTCTCCCAATTCAGCACAAGATTTGTTTCAACACATCGTTCAAGGATTAGAGACAAATTGTTCAAGCAAAGGTCAAATGAATCACCAAAGACACTAAAGTCATCCATGAACACTTCGATTATGTTTTCAACATATTCCGAAAAGATACTTACCATACACCTTTGAAAAGTAGCTGGAGCATTGCATAAGCCAAAAGGCATCCTTCTATAAGCAAAAGTATCGAAAGGAAAAGTGAAAGTGGTTTTCTCTTGGTCCTCCGGCGCTATCACAATCTGATTATAACCTGAATAGCCATCAAGAAAGAAATAATAAGAGTGTCCAGCTAAACGTTCAAGCATTTGATCAATAAAAGGTAATGGAAAATGATATTTTCTAGTAGTGGCATTCAATTTTCTATAATCAATACAAACCCTCCAACCGGTTTGCACACGAGTTGGGACAAGTTCGTTCTTATCATTCTCAACCACTGTCACACCCGATTTCTTTGGTACTACTTGTACTGGGCTCACCCACTTGCTATCGGATATGGGGTAGATAACACCCACTTCCAAAAGCTTGAGTATCTCCTTTTTCACAACTTCCATCATGGGAGGGTTCAAACGACGTTGCGCTTCCCTTGTAGGCTTTGCATCATCCTCCAAACGAATTTTGTGCATACAAACGGCAGGGCTTATACCCTTGATATCGGCAATTGTCCATCCTATGGCCGTCTTGTACTTCCTTAGCACCCTTAGAAGTTTTTGCTCCTGTAAATCACTAAGATCATTAGAAACAATCACCGGTAACTCTTCATTATCACCCAAGTACAAGTACTTTAGGTGGTCGGGAAGAGGTTTCAATTCTAAAATTGGAGATTTAACAATTAAAGGTACAAGATTTTCATCACTGCATGGTAAAGAAATAAAAGAGATATTATGAGTTTCCGGGAATCCTTGTAATGAATTAAGATCACCAAGGGCTTCCTTGACTTCATTACCACACTCTACACCATTATCCATGGATGTAGTTAACACGGTTTCCAAAGCATTATCACCATTTAATTCAAACATTTGTTGTGCCAATGTATCCATAACATCAATGGAGAAACAAGAGTGGACATCACTAGGATATCTCATCGTCTCGAAAATGTTGAAACGTATTGTTTCTCCATCAAACTCCATGGTCAACGTTCCCTTATCCACATCAATTATGGTTTTCTCCATTATTATGAAGGGACGCCCAAGTAGCAATGGAAGAGACGAGTCCGGTGAACCTTCATTCATCTCTAACACACAAAAGTCAGCTGGAAATACAAGTTGATTAACCTGCACAAGAACATCCTCAACAATACCCATTGGGTAGACATTAGAGCGATCGGCTAATTGCAACACAATTTCAGCCTTTTTAAGAGGACCAAGATCAAGTGAATTATACATTGACGCAGGCATAACATTAACGGATGCACCTAAATCCAACATAGCTTTGTTAAATGTTGTGTTACCAATTGTGACGGGAATGTCAAAACTACCGGGATCCTTGCACTTAAGTGGGAGTTTGTGTTGTAATATTGCCGAAGCATTCTCCCCCACACTAAGCACTTCATTACCTTTGAGCCTTTGAGCCTTTGTTTGTTGGTACACAAGTCCTTCAACACCTTTGCATACTTTGGTACTTGCTTAATAGCATCAATGAGTGGTATGTTCACATGGATCTTCTTTAGAACGTCTAAAATCTCCTTTTCTAGTTCCGCCTTCTTAGAACTTGCAAATCTGCGAGGAAAAGGTAAAGGAGGAACATAAGTAGAAACCGGAGTTTTAGAGTTAGGAATAGGTACATCAGAAGTTTGGGGAAAATCCTCATTATTCTCCTCCAAAACAGGTTCCTTGGGTGTTTCCACCTTGCCCGAATCAGTAATTTCGGGTTGCACAAGTTGTGTACCACTTCTCAGCGTAATATCATTGACACCCTCTTTTGGGTTAATAGGTTGAGAAGGGAATTTCCCACTATTTTGTGCCTTCAATTGGTTCAACTCAATAGCCATCGAGCCCATTTGTGTTTGCAACTCCGTGATAGCATTCTTAGTTTCTTGTTGAATTTCCTTGAACATGGTAGAAATGGCTTGCATCATTTTTTGAAGATTTGAATCAATATCGGAACCTTGATTTTGCATTGATTATTGTGCTTGTGGTTGCTGAAATTGTTGTCTCGGCTAGAATTGTTGTTGTTGAGGTTGAAATCCACTTGAAAAGTTGAAGGTAGGTTGTTGAACCGTTCCTTGCTTGTTGGCATAGCTAAAATTGGGGTGATCTCTCCATCCCGGATTGTAAGTGTTAGAGTAGGGATCATACCGTCTTTGTTGATTTGGAAAGATCGCATTAGCTTGCTCGTCCTCATAAGTTTGAGAGGAACTAGGTATCACCACGTCTGCAACTTGTTGCATCATTGCCGACATGTTACCCATTTGTTGACGAAGTTCCTCAACCTCGCTCACTTCATTCATTCTTCTTAGAAGCACATCCGAACCACGGCTCAAAAACTGTTGGGAGTTCGCTGCCATATTTTCAATCAACTCTCTAGCTTGTGCCACCGTCTTGCTAACTAGTGCACCACCACCCGCAGCGTCAATAAGATTCCTATCACTTGATTGGAGTCCTTCATATAAGTATTGGATGATCATAGCGTCACTGAATTGGTGGTGAGGGCAGCTTGCCACCAATCTCTTGTATCGTTCCCAACATTCATATAAGGATTCTCCCAAGTTTTGCTTTATCCCACAAATCTCCTTGCGAATTTGAGTAGCCTTTGATGCAAGAAAATATCTCTCTAAAAAGAGTTTCTTCAACCCATTCCATGTTGTGACACTTCCGAGAGGTAAATAGTACAACCAATCCTTAGCACTATCCATCAAAGAGAAACAGAAAACTTTCAACATTGCACCATCCGCCTCTACATCCGCTGGAAGCATGGCCATGACAATGGTGTGGAATTCCATAAGATGTTTGTTTGGGTCTTCATTCACCATGCCATGGAATTTTGGTAATTCTCTAAGCAACCCCGGCTTTATCTCAAAAGTAGAGTTCGTTTGAACACACCCCTGATGTGTGTCAAGCCTATGAGAAGCCAAGTCCTTGAGTGAACGATTTGCATCACCCATTGCTTCTTCTTCTTCAACTTGTGGTTCGTCTACAATTGTAACCTCTTGTTCTCCTTCTATCTGTACTTCTCCTTCCACCTCTAACTCTGGATTTTCTGCTGTGTCTTGACTTGGTTGGAGTATTGTGCCCCTTCGAGTAGCTATCCCGCACCTTGGGTAGTTCCAATCTTTAGAATCCAGGGATTAGGTACCTGAAAACAATTCTCCCAAACAAGTGAGAAACAAGACAAGAACCGAAAAGCAAAGATAAAAGCAGAAATTATAAAAAGAAACTAAAAACTTAATAACAAGCCGTATGCCTCCCCGGCAACGGCGACAAAATTTGATCGGTTGTCAATCCGTCAAAAATAATTTCACTTTCTTACTCACTAAATTTAAATGAAGTACAAAGTAAGGAAGAGTTCGTATCCACAGAGAGGCAATTGTTGTTATGCAATTTTCAGTTTCTAAGGTAACCAAGGGGGGATTTTTGTTGTATCTAACGAAATACTAAAGTAAAAATAAAATAAAGCAAGGCAAATAATTGGAATAATCAATAAGGAGAAGATATTGGTCACGGGATAGTATCATTCACAAACATTTATTTTCATCAATGATTAGAATTGGTATTTTAATCTCTCATCTACTAATAGTCCTAGGATACCTTGATCGCAAGTATATCCTGCTAATTCCCTGTTTTCATCACAACCACATTAAAAGATGCATATGTGAATTCTTCCTAGAAAGCAACCTAAAGTGTAAAAGCACAATTATATTTAACTCCCTAAAAGCAATAAGTTCTTGGGAATAAGACTAATCAATGCAAACGAATGTGTAAAAGCACTAATCGTTTTAACAAAAGTTATGATTCACTTGTGACTAGCAGGATATATCACTATAAGCACTACCCACAATTATGCTACTTAGAATCAGGGATAAACAACTTTTTCGTATTGAAAACCCTAATATAGCTCTAGAGATGAATGTAAATCGGATTGATTCCGGACTCAACCAAACAAACTATCAAATCATATAACTCTATTAATTGTGAATCACAATAAAATATTGAGACAAAACTAAAAATATTGAGACAAAACTAATTCATTGAATCATATAACATATTGAGAAATCAACTTTATCCCATAACCAATAATATGTTTAACTACTCATAGCTATGGAGTTCATCATAAAAATATTAATTGAAAAGAAGAAGATGAACAAAAGCAAACCCTAGAAGCGTAAACAAAACCGGCTCTCCAAAGTTCCAAGAAAAATATATATTCTCCCAAAGTTGTAGAAGTCTTTTTCTTTTTATAGCTTTTCTCCAACTTCTAAAATTAGGTCTCCATAGTCCAAAGCCCATGTGGTCCACCAAGCCCATTGTATGCAAATACCCATATAGAAAATATACCCCAAAAGAGGTCGCCGGAAATCTGGTATTATGGCCGTAAATTGGCCCGAAGAGTCGCCGTAAAATAGCTCAGGTGACCGGCAAAGTCGCCCGGTCACAGGTCCGAATCATTGAGTCAACTCGGGTCAACTCGGTCAGACCGAGTCAGATTGAATCAGGGTCAACCCATTCAGCACCGAGTTAGAGTGTGAGTCAGTCACTGACTAGCCTGACTGAGCTGAGTCGTCTTGGCTCAGGCCATTGCACAGGCCTGATCTGTGCTGCACCAGGATTGTGCTTGATAAGTCCTTAACCAACCATCTTGGCTGTGCATACTTTGCAGCCATCTTGGCTCTTCCATTCACTCCAATTCAACATCAGCTCTTCAATTTTAGCCACAACTCAAACAAGTCTGCAATTGATTCAATCCCAGCATTAAGACCATCTTAGACCCTTCATCTCAGTCATGAATCAACGCCACCTGCAATCTGCTAAGCATTCATCCACTTCAATCGCCATTGTAATGCCCATTCCAATAACATCATACCAACACTGTCTTAGCCCTTGAAACTGCAATCTTAAACACACCATGCCACTGCAACTTCACCCAGTCAAACTGCACCCAATCCATCTAAACCTTGAGCTCAAGTCCGAACCCTAACCTGCACCTGCATCTTCTCAGCTCAGACTTAAGCTTCAATGCCAATGAAACCCTCAACTGTGGCTGCAACCAAACTCCAGTGCAAACACTTCCAAGCTATTACATTTAACTACAATTGGCATCAATTTCACTATCAGTATCCTTATTATACAGCCATGAACCCGTGGCTACTATCTGACAGCCAACTCTCCTCATTCTCGCTTTCTTGGTCTTGATCTTGAGCAAAGAACCACCAACAACACAATTTCTCATCCTTCACTAGTCAACACAAATTCTCCCTTCACTGGATTCTCAACCTCAGCAACATAGCTGCGATACAGCCTCGACAGAGACAAACTCAGCCGATTGCGGGATCTTCTTACCTTATTACAACCAACAACAGACCATAATCGCGACTCCCAGATACAGCACCAGCCATTGTTTCAGTCATTTCAACCACCTGCCATCTCCACTGAGTCTTCCCTGCTCCAGTTATTCTTCAGTTGTCAGTTACAACTCATTCACCTGCCAGCAAAAGCTTTGCCATTACCTGCACCCGCGATTCCATCTAAATTGCAGCTCCAATCCACCACTGCCACATGCCATATCACCACTGCCTGCTCATTCATCAAATTAAACTTCAGTTCCACAATCACCATCTTCACCTCAGTTGTAGCTTTATTCTCTACCTGACTCAAGGCACACAACTAGCAGCACATTCTTCTTATTCCAGGTAATCTTGTCTCTAAGTCTAACTAAATAGCACAGCTCCTTTTCCAATCTGATTTTAGCACCAAATACCTTCAGCAGCTTCTTATAATAACCAACATCAGCATCATCTGAGCAACATAATCCCCATCAAAACATATTCTGAGATTTAAGTAACTAAAAGACAATCAAGCTCAAATTCTCATCTCTTTGTGTTGTTCCATTAAACACCAGCATAATCAACTTATCAACATCTCCATGAAAATACGCAGCCACTTCTCTCTCTGAATTTCATACTTCTCAATTTGTTGAGCTCTATTCTTCAACTCCTTGACAGATCAATACTCTCATCAATTTCTCCAGCAGACCTATACCCATTCATCTGATTCTTCAACAGCTCAATAATCTCACTGTACTCTCCATTTCGATCTCAAATTCTCCGATCCATTTCATGTCGAACCCAAGTTTCCTCGTTCTGTTAACAACCCCAAAACACCATCAATTCCTGCCTGCTCTCTTCTATCAATTTCTGAGATCTGAGCTTGAAACCCTAAGTTTCATAAATCTCAATTTCTTCTCGATTCACCAGCAGATTCTCATTTCTTCTCTCAACTTGAACCCTAAAATAGTGAACCCTAGCTTCTTCTCGATCTTCTCTCGATTTCATCTCAGTCACTAAATCGAACCATCAATACCCGATTCAATTTCTCTGTGACTCTAAACATACAACAGCTGCTAAGAAGAATGAGAGAAAAACGATTCTCTCTGAGTAGTAAAGCGTGTAGGAAAAGAAGTTGCTATCAGCACCCAGTTGCTGATAAGGGCAATCCGTAAATATTAAGCTTGTCGGTTCCGAATAACCGACAGCTCAAATCTTTGTTTAACTCAGCTGTCAGTTCTGGGGAACTGACAATACATTCTCCACCTCCTCCTCACTCAACCTGTCCTGCTCCAAGTATAGCTCGCCCGTGAATTGATCTTTTAGCCCTTTACGTTCCAAATGAACGATTTCTCATTCGTTTGCTCTTAATGACTCCAAAGTACCTGATTAGCTCGAAAGTAATCATAAGATACATAATTCACAAGAAAAGTAGCAAAGAAAGCATAAATACTAGATAGTAAATTAGGTGTTTTACGACACCTATCATCGTGTTATATTGAAAACATAACTGCGAAGCTGTGAATCATTATACTCTAGTTAGACGTAGTATTAAGGAATTATAATACGAAGTATAACGCCTATCTTCCGAACTTCGTATATAAGACATCGACATAATCGTATGAATGCTATTGTTATTATGTATGGGTATGGGTGAATATTTCATCCTAGGAAACAATGTTTTACATCCGTTTAAAGGAAGTACATTCATAAACTTGTTTTGTGAATCGAAAGGGAAATCACTAGGCTTATTGGTATTGTTATTCATTGTAAATCTTTGGATTACCAATATGTGTGTTTAGTATAACCGTTCATAACTTGTTTATGTATCTTGGTAAAACTATTCACAATGCCTGACGTATGTATCATTATGACTTTTATTAATGAAACCAATCTTAAGTAATCACCTGAGATGGTATGATCGATATTTGTAATTGGTGTGATCAATTCTAGTCATTGGGTAACCGATCCTAGTACTTGATAGACACATTTTTGTGTCTGATATAATCTCAATTGTATGTATTGTTAGTGCTCGATTTTGTATTTATTATGGCTTTTTGTGTCTTTATAGGTGTTTTTGGATAAATAAACATGTTTGGAGAAATCGGCTCGAAAAGTTGATAAAGGCACCTGAAGGATACTCACTATTCGGAGTCTTAGTTTGGATAAGGGGCATCTCAATTACTAAGGGGGTACGCCACTGATAAGGGTTACCCTACTTGCTATTTACACCTCAGTACTATCTGCACCCCCGGAATTACTAGGGGCACCCCATCTCTTTCATTTCAAAAGAACGTTTTGGCGGGAAAATTGGTGTTTTAATGGCAGAATTAGGGTTGATGATTTGGACCAGTTTTAACGAGATTCAAATGCTGATTTTCATGGGCTAGGCCTGTTGTGGCAATACAACGCTGGTATGGATGTTTAGTTGGGCTGGATTTGGCTAGAACTCGAGTTGGATAGAAACAGAGGTGGAGTTATACACGGACCCTGTATGAATTAGTTTTTGGTATTACAGGGAGACTAAAGGCGAGATATTATTTCCTAAGATGAGTTTCTATCTAAGGAAGATTTAGGGAGGAGTTGGAAAGATCATAAACGCGTGAAACAAGCAAGGGAAGAAATTATTGCCGTAACTTCCACGAAGAGAAAAGAAGAAATTAAATCGGGATTTTGAGGTTTCTGAAGTGTATAAAAGGCTTTGTCGAGTTCCATAGAGGAGTATTGAAGTTTAGAAGAAGTTAGGGGAAGTTTAGAACACCACATAGCCGAGAAATCAAAGTTGCAGGAAATCGGGTTTTGCTGCTGCTGCTGAAGAACACGAAGAACAAAAGGCCATTGAAGACAATCGTTTTGGGGTCTTAAAATCAGCGACAAAGCAACAGTGTTTAGAAAAGTTTTCTGTAACAGTTCTATGGTAACAACTGTTTTGTAACGTCGATCTGTGTTATTACTTTTCACTCTTTTAATCAACTTTTGAACCATAAACCAATATTTTGAGGTCATGATTAATATGAGGAGCTAAACCCCTTTGTTGAGGCGACGGAGGAAGCTATTTTTCCAACAAGAAGTGGTATATTCTATTTTATCTATTTATTTGCAATTATTATATGATTATTTGCCTTGATCGAAAAATTTTTGAATGATTTTTGTTAAGCAATTGTTATTTCTTTTGATAGAGCATACTTGGACCTAGGTTTTTGATGTTCTATGCTTTGGATTTACACTTGTTATTTTGAGAATCTACTTGTTGCAATAGTTTAGAATCAAATTGAACAAGAAAATTGCATGAATATAAATATTCGATTAAATCACTTTGAACTTGGAAAATAGTGGAATCTTAGCCTCAGTGTCTTTTAATATTGATAACATCTTTGTCTGAGTTTTCTATAATTTTTAGTGAGTTTTCTATTTTTGTTTTGAATTTAAGTCTAAAAAAATCCTTCACAAGTTCGAGAATCGAATCACTTTATTTACCACTATCACAAACACATAAATTTTTGGCGCCGCCGACGCGGACTTGTTTTTAGGGTTTTAGATTTATTTTTTAGTTTTTTATTATTTTTGTTCTTTTTTACGTTTTCGGGTATTTATCTTTTGTCTACAGGTTCTGGATCATAAAGAAAATTGAGCCAAGGAGTTTGGTGATTTCGTAAAGACTTGGAGCTAAAGATTAAAGCGAAAAGAACGTAAAAGAAGACAATTTTATTTTAGTTAATTTGTTTTTAGGGTTTTTTTATTTTTAGAAAAAAAAAAAGGAAAAAAAATTGTATTAGGGTTTATTATTTTTGTAATTTTTCTTTTCTTTTTGGACTTTGGAATTTTGGACTTGGGACATTATTTTTATTTTTACCCTACGGAAGGGTAATTTAAATATAAACTGTTTGCAGAGAAGGAGGACAATTACGATATTGTCTCTGCACCTTGGGTTCGTACACTGACATAGGAGTCAGTGGCCCGAGTCGACTACAACCGATTCATCCGCCGTCTGGAACGGGATGTAATATTCTGAACACTCGCGAATCCCCTGTCAGCGAGTTACTGTCTTCCTTCGTTTGCATATATGCTGAGGAATTTAATTCGGCTGCTTTAATTTTCTAGTAAAGGGCAAGGCCTGGACATACAAGATAAGGGTTCGGATTTCATCACCATTCTCTTCTTGCCCGCCTTAGGAACACGTAACCTACGCGAACCTAAGCCTTAAAATTTTGACTAGAACGAGACCAATAAGGTAACGAGCTTAATAGGAAAGTCATTCGAAAAATATTGGTTACTCTTTTAAGCATACTTCGAAGTTCATGATGGTTTCTGTGAGTTGAATGCGTGACTGCGCCGCCTTGTAATTCCGGTGAGGCCTTGGGTATCAAAGATCCACCGAGCTTCCCTCACCTCAATTCAACTTACTTAAACTCAGATTGATTCCAGAGGGGTTTGCTCAGATTGTAACGAATTCCCTTTCGAAGGATTAGAAGCTGGTCTAGAAAACAATCTAAGTGGAGCCATCATGCTTTTTGTTTGCTAGAAATCAATAGGTTTGATTTGGTTGAGTTAGAGTTTTTTTGTGATTGCATAGAATCCCCTTCCTTATTCTTTTGCATGCCTGTTGAACGTAAAAGAGACGCCCTAGGTAGATTTGTTAAAGAGAAACCTAGTAGTTCTAAGCATCTCGACTACCTCAATTTAGAAAGTCCTATTTTTGAAGACTCTGTTTTTGAACGTCAGTTTGAGGAGACAATCCCTAATATTCCGATAGTGCCAGAAATGGCAACTTTGAAAGCTTTGTTGAACTCGACTAGGACTACTCGTCCCTCGTGTATCAGGTTAGCTGAAACGGAAGCAACTTATGAACTTAAACCTGGGACCTTACAGCTGCTCCCAATCTTCTTAGGGAAAGAAAATGAAAACCCTTATTTCCATGTTAGAAACCTTAATGATGATGCTTTGAAACTTAGGTTATTCCCTTTTTCCTTGAAAGATAAAGCTAAATCGTGGTTATATAGTTTGGCTTCTGGTTCAATTGAAACATATGAACAACTTACATCTGCCTTTTTGAACAAGTTTTTCCCTAGGCACAAAACATCGTCTATTAGGACGCAAATTTGCACGTTTTCTCAACAAGAGGGAGAATCTTTGTATAGGTATTTGGAAAGGTTTAATGATTTATTATCCCAATGTCCTCATCATGGTTTAGAAAAGGTTAGGTTAGTTCAGATCCTTTATGAGGGTTTAGATTATTCCACTACGACCACAGTAGAATCTATGTGTACAGGTGGGTTTGAAAACCAAACAGTTGAAGAGGCGGTGACATATTTGCATGAAATCGCCGAAAAGACCCAGCAATGGGAAAATAGTAGGGAACCCAAGAAAACAATTCTTCTAGGAAGAGGAAACGTTAATAGGCTAGAAGGAGGCTTTGAATCATATGCCAAAATTGCAGCAATAGCTAAAAGGTTAGAAGCTTTAGAATTAGGTCACACTAGCGGTAGAGTGGAGCCTTTTTGGGAAGGCCAGACTATTGAAGAGCAAGCCAATGTTCTTTATAATAATAACACTAGATTTGATAACCGTCAAAAGTTTGACCCATATTCAGATTGGAGAAACCATCCGAACCTCTCATGGTCTAAGGACCAGAATCAAGGTCAGTTTAGTAATTCGAATGCTCCGACAGGTTTTGGCTATACTAAGAATCCTTCAGGAGTAGCTCAGTTTCAAAATCAGTCCGATAAGAAAATTTTAAGTCTAGAAGAAACTCTAGCCTCATTTATTCGAAACACTGAAAAGATGCACCAATCACTTTCACAAAGCGTAGAAGCTAGTAACAGGATAGGGCAAGAAAATAGTCAAGCTATTGCCGAGTTAAAAACGCAGGTTAGTCTGATAAATGAGTCCTTGAGAGAAAAAGGTAGGTTCCCTAGTCAAACACAACCAAACCCTAGAAGATTTCATGAAGTAGGCGCAAAACCATCACATCAATTGAATTCAGTTAGAACCCTTAGGAGTGGCAGAGTAGTAGACAATCAGGTAACCATGCATGATAGTGAGCATACTGTAGTTCACCCCTCAAGACCATCCATAGCTGAGGGGACTGATAAAATCTCTGATGATGTCGATTCGGTTCCTGAGAGGCCCTATTTTATGCCTAGAGCCCCATTTCCCCAGCTATTAGTACCAACAAAGAATGAGTCCAACTTTAATGACATAATGGAGGTTTTTAAGAAAGTTACCATAAACCTTCCGTTACTAGAAGCAATTAGGCAACTTCCTGCTTATGCCAAATTCCTTAAGGATATGTGTACGCGAAAGCGCAAGCTTAGTGTCCCTAAAAAAGCCTTTTTATCTAGTCATGTAAGTTCGATCATTCAAAACAACACAACTCCTAAATATAAAGACACAGGTGCCCCTACCATTGCTTGCCCGATAGGAAAACATCGGGTAGATAAAGCTTTACTTGACTTAGGAGCTAGTGTGAACTTACTGACGTACTATGTGTACTTACAGCTAGGACTTGGTGAATTGAAACCTACCAAGATAACACTGCAGTTAGCTGATAGGTCTGTTAAAATTCCTCGTAGTGTGATAGAAGATGTTCTTATTGAGGTCGACAAGTTTATTTATCCCGTGGATTTCGTGGTCTTAGATACCCAACCTGTCCCTGACCCAGAGAACCAGATACCTGTGATTTTAGGTAGCCCATTTTTAGCTACGTCTAATGCGAACATAAACTGCTGAAATGGTATTATGAATCTATCTTTTGGTAACACTACAAGAAAGTGTGTCTATTGCCTCACTACTTCGCCACACATCCATGGATACTGTGGCACTAGGGTGGTTTTAGCCTCACTCCAGGATAGGTGTTGCATTAAGTAAGACCTTTTGCCACACCTATGGATAGTTGAGGCAAAAAGTTACTTTGTTGTCTCATGCCAATTTTAACTGTAGCAATAAATCAAAATTTTGCCACATCGATGTGGCAATATCTGAAAATAATATAATTAATAAAATGTTGAAAATAACTATATGAATGTATCGAGTTTTTAAAAACTGAAAAATATTGAAAAGTCCCCAAAATTTTCTCACGCACCCAAAATTTTCGCATCTCCTGATAAATCACTTTCAGTTTTCTTTTAGAACCCTAGAAAACTACTCTCATCTTCTTCACGAAATTATCTTCTTCCAACTTAAACAAAGACTCGTTTACTCAGAAGCTATACAGTCTTGAATCACATAAAGAAAAGACTCAAAATCCCTAATTTTCTCACTCAGACATCAAAGGGTAAACCCTAATTTACCATTTCTGAATTATCAGTAATACGCTCCGTAGATTATCCTAATATTTTTTTCTGAATCATAATTTTACCTAGAGATCTAGACAACACTTTGGATTAATTTGGGGGGTTTTTGTTTTCGTCGCTCTCCGAAGACCATAGCAGGTTAATTTTCTCATCTCCCTCTCTCTGAAATTTCAATTCCAAAACAGTTTTCTTTTTTCTTTTTTAATTTGGGTTTTTGATGTTTTTAATTTTTCTTTTTGAATCAGAGTAAGTTTTAAATCCCTATGTTTTCTGTGTTTTAGCTAGGATTTATGTTTTCTGCGTTTTATTTAGTAATTGGTTCTCATATTTGATTGTGAGGGCCGTTGAATCTGATTCTTATTCTATTGGATTTGGTTTTGGTTCTCAGGTTCACTAGCATGATTTGCATTTGCCGTCAGAGATGCTTAGTCCAAATCATTGGGCATGGGATAGTTTTGTTTTTATTGAATCAAACTGATTCCAATACCAAGGTATTACGTGGAACAAAAGATAAGTGATATTACCTTGAATTTTAAAATACACATAAGAAGAAAGCAAATTCTATATGTGGTTTGATCATGAAATATTAATAAATCCTGCCTTTAGATTTCGATTCACTTATATTTTAGTTTCGTTTTGAAAAATGTTCTTGTATTCTGCTTGTAAAATGTTAAATTGTTTCATTGAATAATGCTGTTTTTAGATGCATTTTTAGCTAACAGTGTATAGAATACTAACATTTCTCTCTAAGCAGTTGTTATCGTTATAGAGAGAAAGGTTTGAGGTGATACCACATATTTCATGATATTTTTTTCCACCATAACATTATATTATTGTCGAAGTTGGTCACACCTTTTCTCGTATCATGATCCAACAGAGACTAGGTGGTATATCATGATGCAACTGTTATTAACTCCATTGTGTGTGCTAGCTTACTAGTGTCATGTTGCATCATCTATTTTGTAGTGTCATGTTGCATCATCTATTTTTTCTGTTTGGTCCTTCATTATGTCCTTCACGGAAGGGACTTGAATTTCTACCCATTTCCCATATAATGTACAAGATGGGATTCTATCTGCGTTGGGTGATTAAAGTAGGTTTCTACAATTACTACAGTAGCAAGTTCATCTCATGCAAGAGATTAGCTGGTCCTTGATAGTTGTGTTCTGAATCCATAGCATCACATATGACGCCTTCCTAATTGTGCAATTGTTTAGTTGTTTCCCGATGGATTGGAAACTAAACATGATACATTTTTGTGCAATTAGCAATTACATTTCAGTAGTTGACATGATAATTCTCTATCATCTCAAGCTTGATTTAATATCGATGTCTAATTTTATGATGCTTCTCTTACATCTCAAGCTTGATTCCGCTTGACATGATAATTCTCTATCATTTCTTGATGTTCTTTTTCCTTGGTGTTGTTTGTTTCATTTGATTAGCAGGAAAGAAGGACTATGAATGGACGGTTGTGATGAGATTTAGAATAGAATAGGTCTAGTTTGAAGTATGAAGTGATGTTTTTTTTTTCCTTGGTGTTGTTTGTTTAATTTGATTAGCAGGAAAGCTGGGACTAGGAATCGACAGTTGGGAAGAGATTTAGAATGGAATTTTGAAGTATGAAAAGTTTTTAAGATTTAGAGTGAGGTTTTAAAGTCGGAAGTTGTGTAAATTAATTTATTTATTTTTTCTTAGGGTAAAGATGGATTCACATGCTCTGCAACATTTACTTTGACTTTGTAATGAAATTCAAATTCTATGTTTTAATTCGGTTTGTGCTTGAAACTCTTTATAGAAACAGTTTTGCTGCGTACATGATTACTATGTTCCATAATTTGAATTCTTGCCACAGGCAAGGTGTTTCCTTGATAAACTTATAAGGTATTGCAAAATAATATTTACAGAAAATATAATTGAAAAAAAAAATCAGTAAAAGAATACCTTTTCTCCGCGCCTTTATTACGTCACCAGCAGGTGTGGCAAAATATTTTTCAAATAAAATAAAATAATAAATTAAAATAATAATTAAATATGAAAATACCATTTTGCCTCATTTTATTGTCTCACCATCCGGTGTGGCAAAAACCCATACTATTGCCGCATGGTACAAAAGGTGTGGCAATAACTTCTTGTCACACAGGTTGTTGCCACATGGTGTGGTAAAAGTTTTTGATGTGGCAAAAGGTTGTTGCCACATGAAACATGGGTTCTTGCCACATGGATGAGGTGTTTCAATACACCAATTTTCTTGTAGTGTAATATGACTATTGAGTTGAATATTTTTAATGTCAATAAGCTGCGTTCTGAGCTAGATGACACGTGCATTGAAGAGGTGAACATGATAGGAACCTTAGTTCAGGAGTCATTACCAAACATCATATCTAAGATCCATTAGAGAGTTGTCTAGCCCATTTTAGCATGGATTTCGACGATGATAGCAACATTGAACAAGTAAATGCTCTGTTGGATTCTATTCCTATGTTAGATACCGATACATGGAAAGCTAGGTTTGAACCATTATATTAGCTTTCGAGTCTACCTTAATCCCTTGTTTAGAAGAGCCTCCTAAGTTGGACCCTAACTATGAATTTTTTGGCCCATCTGAGACTTTCCCTGTTATTATAGCTTCCGATTTGGATAGTGATCAGGAGAGTAGGCCAGTGACCGTGCTTCAAGACATTAAGGAAGCTTTAGGGTGGACCGTAGAGGATATTAAGGACATAAGTCCTACTATGCATCAGATGCATTTAGAGGATGAACCACTCCGATTATAACTTAGATAAAGCAATTGACCTTTTTCAGAACTCCGATGGTCTAGAAATTAAGAATATTGTGACTAGTCTATTTAGAGACACCCAAAATTCTAAGTTTGGGGTGGACTTGGAATATATGACTCTACCATTTCACAAGAGTATCTTCATAGAGCAGATTCGGGTTGTTAGAAACCCATCCTCTAGTTGATGTGGTTTATCCAGGCTATGATACCCCAGATTGACTTTGTTTTCCCACAAAATATTTTTCAACCAATTGTGGGAACGTATGAGTTTCAAATGTGTCAGTTATTAAATTTTGAGACTGAGCCTATGTACTTTAGGAGATTAGTATCAACACATTTTCTTATGATTGACCGCCAGTTTCATCGTGGTCAATTGTGTAAGTCAAAACTGATTGACTTTAAGGATCCGCAATTATTCATGTTATTATTATGTGCTTCTAAGTTTTTATTTGAGTTTTTCCAGACTCTAATACCTGAATCGGATCTTAGCTTTGAGGAATTCCAGCACATGAAAATATTTTATCTCGACCAAGTTATAGAGCCCAACTCAACCACGCCTATATGTAGTTGTCTTAAACAGAAACTAGACAAGGGTGTGCTTTATTTGTTAATTTTCTTGGCATGTTACAGATTCTTTTTACTTGTGATAGCTCTATTTGGGTTTGATGACCCACAGATATTTCGGATATTACTTTATGATTCTATGAGGTGACTAATCCTTTCTTAGTCTGGCTGAAGACTTTAAACTTAGCACTTCTTGGGAGGTAACCCAATATTCATGCGACACGGTAATATCTTTCCTTAACTCTTTTACTTCAAATGGTAACAGTTTATCCTTGTTCATGCTTTTAATTTTATCTTTAGAACATTGAGGACAATGTTAGATTTAAGTTTGGGGGTATGGGAGAAACATTTTAGTTGCATTGTTAAACTCCATAGCCTAGAAATTTATGGTTATTAAGGATGGCACTAACCAATCTAAGTGGATGGAAGCATTTTGGTTGTAGGAGTTGAGGAACCAATCTGATTAGATGGAAACATCTAAAGAGTCTATTCATAAAAGCACATAGCTCAGGTGTTAGAATTAAAGAAAAAACGTGGTAGTTTCGCCATATCTCGTTGAATCCTTTTCACTTCTATTTTTATTTTATTTTCTTTAAAATATGTTTCTCTAAGTGATTAGGTGGGGCTCACGATTCAAGTTGTTACCACTGCTAGGGTGAAATAGAGTGATTGAGATACCCAAAAAAAAAAAGTTGAAAAAAGTTGAAAAAAAAAAATTGAAAAAAATTGAAAAAAAGAAAGAAAGAAGGGAAATTGAGACCAGACCGTGAGACCAACCGGAATAAATTTAATAAAATCGACCACTGGTTCCCTTGTATATACCAGCTGAGTTGATCTAGAATTAGGGTTATCGACCACTGGTTCCCTTGTATATGCCAGTGTGTTGATATTAGTCCAGACCAGTATCTCAGTCCATTAGGATAGGTTCGTTTTGGCAGTGGCCTTCAGACAGATATGAGAAACACCATTCACCTTAGTCAACATCAAAACCATCTATGTTTTTCTATATCCATCTCATAATCTATCCATGTGATTGGTTGACTCCGGTTATGATGTCCAGAAACTATCTGAGTAGAGCTTTGTCACTTATATATGAATTTTAGTATGCTTGAGTGCAAACTCGTGTACAACAATTGGAATTTCGCATCAGGGTACTTCCTCCTGTAGTCAATAAGTATGCCAACCAAGGAGATTCTTTAGTGCCTTCCAAGGTTCTGTGTAGATAGCTAGGGTCTGGAGTGTAAAGGTTTTGTGGGTATATCTCTTGTAAGCCCTCCCGAGACTATAACTCGGCCACCAGGCCACCTAGGGGTTTAAAGGCTTGTTGCATACGCTAAATGCAATCGATGATGCCTGGGACAGTGAGTTAGGATTTTATTTTGTAAATTTGATTTGCTCGGGACTAGCAAATAATAAGTTTGGGGGTATTTGATAGACACATTTTTGTGTCTGATATAATCTCAATTGTATATATTGTTAGTGTTCGATTTTGTATTTATTATGGCTTTTTGTGTCTTTGTAGGTGTTTTTGGAGAATAAACATGTGTGGAGAAATCGGCTCGAAAAGTTGATAAAGGCACCTGAAGGATACTCACTATTCGGAGTCTCAGTTTGGATAAGGGGCGTATCAATTACTAAGGGGTACACCACTGATAAGGGGTACCCTACTTGCTATTTACACCTCACTACTATCTGCACCCCCGGAATTATTAGGGGCACTCCATCTCTTTCATTTCAAAAGAACGTTTTGGCGGGAAAATTGGTGTTTTAATGGCAGAATTAAGGTTGATGATTTGGACCAGTTTTAACGAGATTCAATAGCTGATTTTCATGGGCTAGGCCTGTTTTGGCAATACAACGCTGGTATGGATGTTTAGTTGGGCTGGATTTGGCTAGAACTCGAGTTGGATAGAAACAGAGGTGGAGTTATACACGGACCCTGTATGAATTAGTTTTTGGTATTACAGGGAGACTAAAGGCGAGATATTATTTCCTAAGATGAGTTTCTATCTAAGGAAGATTTAGGGAGGAGTTGGAAAGATCAGAAGCACGTGAAACAAGTAAGGGAAGAAATTATTGCCGTAACTTCCACGAAAAGAAAAGAAGAAATTTAATCGGGATTTTGAGGTTTCTGAAGTGTATAAAAGGCTTTGTCGAGTTCCATAGAGGAGTATTGAAGTTTAGAAGAACTTAGGGGAAGTTTAGAACACCACAGAGCCGAGAAATCAAAGTTGCAGGAAACCGGGTTTTGTCATTGCCATCAAGAACACGAAGAAAAAAAAAGGCCATTGAAGACAAAGTCATTTTTGGGGTCTTAAAATCAGCGACAAAGCAACAATGTTTACAACAGTTTTCTGTAACAGTTCTATTGTAACAACTGTTTTGTAACGCCGATACACTGTTGCAAATAGTCTGTGTTATTACTTTTCACTCTTTTAATAAACTTTTGAACCATAAACCAATATTTTGAGGTCATGATTAATATAAGGAGTTAAACCCCTTTGCTGAGGCGACGGAGGAAGCTATTTTTCCAACAAGAAGTGGTATATTCTATTTTATCTATTTATTTGCAGTTATTATATGATTATTTGCCTTGATCGAAAATTGTTTGAATGATTTTTGTTAAGCAACTGTTATTTCTTTTAATAGAGCATACTTGGACCTAGGTTTTTGATGTTCTATGCTTCGGATTTACACTTGTTATTTTGAGAATCTACTTGTTGCAATAGTTTAGAATCAAATTGAACAAGAAAATTGCATGAATTTAAATATTGGATTAAATCACTTTGAACTTGGAAAATAGTGGAATCTAAGCCTCAGTGTCTTTTAATATTGATAACATCTTTGTCTGAGTTTGCTATAATTTTTAGTGAGTTTTCTATTTTTGTTTTGAATTTAAGTCTAAAAAATCCTTCACAAGTTCGAGAATCGAATCACTTTATTTACCACTATCACAAACACATCACAAGATGGTATGATCGATATTTGTAATTGGTGTGATCAATTCTAGTCATTGGGTAACCGATCCTAGTACTTGGTGGGACTAATCACAAGATGTGTAATAGATCCTTGTAGTAGGTTAACAAGTTTTAGTTATTGGTGTAACCGATCCTATAACTTGTGCAACCGATCACAAGTAAGTACCATAAATAATGGTAACCAATCCTAGTACTTAGTAAGCCATTTTATGGAAACTAGTTTGACCAATCCTAGTAGGCACTTGGAGGTAGAACCGAAACTTGTTTTGGTAGAACCGTTAAACCCATGAATGGTGATTGAATGTTTTTGATCAATCACATAGTTCTTGGAAATCAGATGAACCAATTCTAAACTCGTTTGGAAGTGTGGCAAATTGGTTCCAAGATTGTAAATATGAAAGAGGATTTACAAAGTAAAGATGTCGACATACTTTGAACACGTGCAGTAATTCTTATCTATTATTGTTCAAAGATATTCCTTAGAAATAAATTGAGAATCTTTTAATTAAGGTTTTTAGTTTTATATGCTTTTAGTTTCCAGCAATTAAATGCATATCTTTAGAAAATAAAAATTGGTAATGTGCATTTACAAATTGGAGATTTTCTACTGAGATTTCGGTCAATATTTGGACAAAGCATTTCCAGGAATTATGAAAACCTATTTTGTGTTTAATGCATATCTTTGAGAATATTCGGTTTTGGAAATTCCTTGGTGTACAAACTTCCTTGGTCTATAAATATTGCAGTTTGCATTTCAAGCAAACTAATCCTCAGAGCCAGCAAAACTACCTTGTTGTGTTGTTACTGGTGGAGCCGTCTATTCGGAGAGTAAAGTACCCTAATTAGGCGAAATCTCTTACGACCGCTCGTTTTAAAGACTTCTTTGGGATTGTGAAGCTCTACGAGTACCGTTGGTGGGAAACTAGATAATTGCAGTTTATTATTAGTTTTCGATTGATTAGATTGACTAACGGTTGTTGAACTTTGATTGCACCTAGTTTGTTTATGCTTGAGAATCTTCTCGTCTAATATAAGATTCACTCAAACTAGATCGAAGTTTCAACGGGGATCTTTAGACTGTTTGTAGATCTAAAGATGTCTTGTGATAATCCATTGTTAACAGACTCCGCTCTGTGTGTGATTGATCACAAGAGATTTAAGTTGATTGTGTGCAAGTGTTTATTGAAGATCTAAGAAGATTTGAAGACAAAGAAGATTTCTTATTTGAGTTCATAATCTTTGGTGTGCACAAAACTTGATCGGGGGGGATCCAACTATAATCGGTTTATCTTTTGATAGATTGGATTGATTAGTTGTGTAGATCGGCATCAATACATTTCTTTGTGATTCATAGTATTGATTGCATAGTCTAAACAATTACTTTGGTAGTTGTTGATAGATTGATCTAAGAACCCGACAAATGAGTTTATTGGGATAAACGGAAGAGCCTTTTGTCAAACTCATATCACGTTGTTTGAAAAGAGTTGTTACCGAACAGATTTGTTGTTCCTTTACTGTTTGGAATACGAACCAAAGGAATTTTTCCAAGTGCATGACTTATTGGAAGTTGGAGGCGCAGGGATACAGACGGAACTAGGTGAACTATAGGTTTAGTTGCTTGGTCTCAACTATACGAAGTTGGTTTAGATTTTGTATAGTGGCTTAATCCTGAGAGTATTCAATTCTGGACAAGGTCCCGGGTTTTTCTGCATTTGCGGTTTCCTCGTCAAAATCTTGTTGTGTCTTTTACTTTTCTATTTCCGCAATTATAATTTTTTTTATTATAATTAGAAGTAAAATATACAAACGTTAATTCCTAAATTACTTGATAGCAATCATATTGTGTTTGGTTAAGTCCAAACCTATTACAAGTAATCATACTTCGTTGTTGTATTGTCTCGATCTTGTATCCATAATCAATCACGCAAGTTATCTTGTTGTCGTATTGTCTCGATATAGTATCCATAGACGATCACACGAATTGTGAACCGATTAGTTGTATTGTCTCGACTCAGTCCATAGACAATCACTTTCGGAGAAAGGACTTATAGGTGGAAAAGTTTTATATTGAGTTATATTTGGGTACCCTCGTCTTTTCATAAACAACAGTCATTTGGTTTACAAATAGAATATACAACATAATAAACATAGCAGAAGATAACCAATTAACGAAATCAACCATTGAAGCTTTACGCACAACTCGATCTGTCTGCTTTGAAAGTGGGAATGGGTGAGCACATCATCCCTAAAAGGGATGCCCAGTAGAAATAACAACTAACTTCAAGTAATCACTAGAATGATTTAAAGGATAATGCAGGTTTTATTGAAAATCGATAAAACACGAAAAGACCGTAAAACATATTGAAATAATAACAGTACTGAAAATATAAAGTTCTACTAACCAAACACCCAACACTAATACATGTGTATCCGCACTCCTTAAGGGAACTTAGTTAACCTCAAGCTAAGTTGAGGGAAGAAACCTATTCTAGGCATGAATCCTTGTTTAGGCAGAATTCTTAATTAGGGAAGAGTTTTGTTTTAGGCAATACTCTTAGTTTAGGAAATAGATTCCTAATAGAAGTCCTTGGTCGGCTGAGTACGATGAAGGCTATAAATAGAGGGCTTTGGCTAATAGCTAAGGATAGATATTTGTGCAAGCTTAGCAAACAGTTTAAGGTTAATCCACTGTTTAGAGAAGATTGTGAGCGTAACAAAGAGAGAATTATAATTGTTTTCTTGTTCATAATCTAAGAGAAGATATTTTCTTCGAATTATTACTTGTGTTCCGTTTTCTAAGTTTCTCGTCTATTATTATTCTGAATTCCGCCTTTATAGTAATAGTTACCAAGGTATAGATATCAATACATATCAAGTTGGCATCATGAGCAAGGTTAGTTTTTAGGGTAAATCCCTATGGTTTATGGTTTTCACTAGATCTCTCTACATAAAGCTTGGTGAGGTACTCGAGAAGTTGGAAGACGTTAAGAAAACAAGGGGATCAAGGATGACAAAGTTAGATGGTGATCCTAAGGAAGGCGAACCACAAACTATGGAAGAAAAGGTGGCTACGTTGCAAACAGACATGAAGTCAATTCAAGTTACCCTTCAGGAGCTGAGTGAATGTATTCGTTCTCATACAACCAAGCTGAAGACGAAGAAAAATATTATACCTTCACCTGAAGCTTCGGAAGAAGATGATTCGGAAGAAGACGATTCGGAAGAAGAAGAAGAAGAAGAAGAAGAAGAAGAAGAAGAAGAAGAAGAGGAAGAAGATGAGGAGGAAGAAAAGAAAAAAGAGTTTCTTAAAAGTCCTACATCAACTAAACCTCATGGTAAGAATCTGAAAATTGATTTTCGTGTTGATATTCCACTTTACGATGGGAGTGTCGATGTAGAAAAATTAGATGATTGGATTGAACGTCTAGAGACGTATTTCTCTTTCTTTGAATATGGTTCAAAGGAAAAGATTGCTTTCGCGGCATTGAAGCTAAAAAGCATGATCTAACCTGGTGGAAAGCTTATAAAAGACAAAACCTAGGTAAAGGAGTACTGTCGTGGAAAAGATTCAAGGCAGTTGTAAGGAAACAGTTTTATCCGGTTGGCTACCTTGAGGAGAGATGGTTCAAGTGGTATAACTTGAAGCAGACTTACAACCAAACCGTACAAGAATATACTTCGGAATTTCAGAATCAAGCTATAATTTTGGACTTAGACTTGGGGGATTATGTTATCTACATGAAATATATTTCCGGGTTCCATGAGTATATACGGAAGGAGTTGAAGATGTTTACGGTGGATACTATCTCCGAGGCAAGTATAAAAGCTAATGCCATTGAAGGCAGGCTTAAGAAATCTGATTCAAAGGGAAATACTAAGGTGAAATCTGGAGGTACCACTGTGAAAGGAGGTGACAAGAGCAAAGAAGAAGGGAAGTCTAGTGACAAGGAAGGTTTGTCTTGCACCCATTGCAAGCAAACAGGTCACATTATCGACAAGTGTTGGGTTAAGAACCCTCATCTAAAGCCTAAAGGGTTGCAGAGGAAAGAAGCCAAGAAGGCATCACTAGTCGCTCAAACTCCAAAAGAAGTCCACGGACTAACGGAACCCAATTCAAAGCTTTCTCTTATGACAGGGGCAAAAGAAAGACCTTCAAAAGATGATCTTAGGGAGCAACTCTTCACAGTGAATATGCAAGTCAAAACTTCACTAGTTGATGCTGTTATTGACCCGGGAAGTCAGAAGAATTTACTATCAAATTCTTTGGTGCAGAAGTTAGGATTGAAGACTTTCAAACATCCAAAACCATACCATTAGGATGGCTTCAAAAGGAAGGGGGCTTACAAGTTTCACAGCATTGCACGTTCAAATTTGCTCTATATGAGTCATATATTGACGAAGTTACATGCGACGTAGTTACTTTGGATGTTTGTCAGGTGGTACTAGGTAGTCCTTACCTATGGGATAGAGATGCAACTCTACACAGGAGGGAACAAAAGTACACCTATACCAAAGATGGAGAAATTTTTGTGATTCGGGCTATTGATTCTCCTCTTAAGGGAGCATTGGTGAATGCTAGCAAAAAGTTCATTCTCCTTGTGATTCGTTCTTTTGAGGAGAAGCCGAGTATAGTTTGTTTGGCAGCCTTGACTGCACAACAAGAAGATAACCTAGAAAGGTTGAAGTTGAAGTACAAGGATTTATTTTCAGATGTCACGGGATTACCGCCAAAGAGGAGTGTGGAGCATGAGATCATGTTGACCGGTGAGAGTTCTCTTCCTAATGTAGGTATTTATCGCACGATCATAGAGGAATCTAATGAGATCAAGAAACAAATCCATGAAATTTTAGAATTAGGAATGATAATGCCAAGTGCTTCACCTTGTGGATCGGCGGTGTTGTTGGTTCCAAAGAAAGATGGAGGTGGCGCATGTGTATTGATTATAGAGTGTTGAACAAGATCACAATCAAGAATCGTTACCCTTTACCTAGGATAGACGACATGATGGATCAGTTGGAAAAATCTCGAGTCTTTACAAAGTTAGATTTCAAATTCGGATATCACCAGATGAGAGTTCGAGAAGATGACACATGGAAAACTGCTTTCAAAACCTAACAAGGCTTGTTCGAATGGTTGGTGATGCCTTTTGGTTTGTGTAATGCTCCAACGACGTTTATGCGTTTGATGAGTGATTTGTTACGACATTTTATAGAAGATTTTGTGATTGTTTACTTGGATGATATCCTAATATATAGCAGAACTTGGGAAGAGCATCTCGTTCACGTTGAGAAGGTATTTAAAGTGTTACATGAAGGCCAACTGAAGTTGAACGTAAAGAAGTGTGAGTTTGGGAAGGAGGAGTTAGTGTATCTCGGATTTATTGTTGGTGGTGGACAACGGAAGATTGATCCAAGGAAGGTTGAAGTGATCACTAAGTGTCCTAGACCTAGTACTCAGAATCGAAATCGAGTTTCTTAGGGGCTTGCACCTACTTGCGTAAGTTTATCCGACATTTTTCAAATATTGCAGGACCATTACATGGTTTGACGGGATCTAAGGCAAAGTTAGAATGGTAGCAAACTCATGAAGACGCTTTTCAGTTACTAAAAAAAATATTTCAGAAGCACAAGTATTGGCATTGCCTAACCTACAACGTACTTTTAAAGTTGAGACCGACGCTTCTAACTATGCATTGGGAGGAGTGTTGTTACAGGATGGTAAACCTTTGGAGTACCATTCGAATTGTTCTCGAGTGCTATTAAGAACTACGCACCTTATGACAAAGAATTTTATGCTTTATATCAATGTATCAAACATTGGCGAGTGTATCTCTTAGGTAAAGAAGTAGTGGTACATTCAGATCACAAACCGTTGGAGTATCTACATGCACAGGACGAAACTAAAACAAGCCCTAGGCACATGAAGTGGATGTCTTACTTGATGACTTTCAATATTCTCATTAGGTACAAGAAGGGAGTAACAAACAAGTCGGCATATATGTTATCTCGACCTCCGCCTCGAGCATTAATGGTAGCCATGAGAATTCACCAATTGTCCCTCAAGAGTATGCGGAATCATACGCATCCAACAAAGACTTCAAGAAGGTGTTAGAAGGTGTAAATAGTGGTTTGAAAAGCGAGTATGAACTCCGAGATGGATTGTTATACAAACGTCGATTACTTTGCATACCGAAGATGGAGATCGTTTACGGTGGTTGAGAGAGGCACACACATCCAGAGTTGCTTTGGACACTTTGGGATAAATAAAACTCTACTTAACCTCCTATGTTATGTCTTTTGGCCAAGATGCAAGATGATGTGGCTAAGTTAGTTAGAGGGTGTAAGTTGTGCAGACATCTAAACCTTCCAATAGAAAACGTGGTTATATCTACCATTACCAAGTACCATCAAGGCCTTGAGAGAGTATTTCTATGGATTTTCTTGGTGGGTTACCGAAGACCAAGTCTGGTCATGATTACTTGTTCGTTGTGGTCGACCGATTCAGCAAGATGATTGCATTAATTCCATGTACAAAGACGCTAACGGGGGCCGGTGCAGCAAATCTCTTCTTTGAGCACGTGTGGAAGCATTTTGGTTTACCTACTTCGATTATTTATGATAGGGATAGTCGATTCCTTAGTCACTTTTGGGATTCTTTATGAAAGATGATGGACACTAGGTTGAAGAAGAGTACAACTTTTCATCCACAAACATACGGACAAACAGAAGTGGTCAATAGGACTATGGTTCACATGTTAAGGGGATATAATTCTAAGCATCCTAAAACTTGGGATGAGAGTTTACCGTATCTACGATTTGCTTTCAATAGAGCGATTCACGCTTCTTCGGAAATCTCCTTTCGAGACGTGTTATGGTTACTTACCACCTAGTCCTTTCGATCTAGTATTTTCTAGTGAAACCACAATGGGGGAAAGGAAGGAAGTGAACGGCAAAAGGCACAAAAGTTCATGGAGAAGATAGCTCAGATTCATGCGACTGTTGAAGCACTACTAAAGAAGTCACAAGCCAAATACAAAGCAAAGCATGACAAGCATCTTGTACCTTGTAATTTCGGTATTGGTGACTTGGTATGGTTAAAATTAGGTAAGGAACGACTGAAGGGGGAAGGTAAGAAGTTGAAACCATTGAGGTATGGACCATTTCGTATTCTCGATCAGATTGGTGACAATGCCTTTCGTTTAGATCTGCCACCTTATCTAGGAATGTACTCGGTCATAAATGCCGAATACTTGAAGTTGTTTGAACCACCATTACTTTATGATGACGGCGACGACACTATGATCTTACCACGAGTAGAAGACTTATGGTTTGATAGAGAGGAACCACTCAAGGAAGACTGCATATTAGAGCGAAGAGTGACTAACACACGACAAGGAGAGAAACAAGCTTTTCTAATTGGATATAAAAGTCAAGTTCCTAGCAAGGCTAAGTGGTTTAACAAGGAAAAAGGGACTCTCGAGTTCCCTAACCTTCATTTTTAACTCTCACAAGAATTCAAGTTCTTAAAAGGGGGACCCATGATACAGGTGTATCCGTACTCCTTTAGGGAACTTAGTTAACCTCAAGCTAAGTTGAGGGAAGAAACCTATTCTAGGCATGAATCCTTATTTAGGCAGAATTCTTAGTTAGGGAAGAGTTCTGTTTTAGGCAATACTCTTAGTTTAGGAAATAGATTCCTAATAGAAGTCCTTGGTCGGCTGAGTACGATGAAGGCTATAAATAGAGGGCTTTGGCTAATAACTAAGGATAGATACTTGTGCTAGCTTAGCAAACAGTTTAAGGTTAATCCATTGTTTAGAGAAGATGTGAGCGTAACAAAGAGAGAATTATAATTGTTTTCTTGTTCATAATCTAAGAGAAGATATTTTCTTCGAATTATTACTTGTGTTCCGTTTTCCAAGTTTCTCGTCTATTATTATTCTGAATTCCGCCTTTATAGTAATAGTTACCAAGGTATAGAGATCAATACGTATTAAACACACATTCACAATCAATCATCCAGCACACATTCACAACCAATTCTCATCATCATTCTCTCTAAATACCAAAACACAGTGTTTTGGCTTTTCAAAGTAAATTCAAAGAACAGTAAACATCCATGTATGAGACATGAGTTGCCCGTACATAAATAGGGAATAGTGGTGCTCCCCCTCCCGAGCCTATATATTAGTGTGCCCCCTTCCGAGCCTATAGATGTGCTTAAAATAGCTATAAAGTTTGGGTCACATATCTCACACCAATCAAAAGGAAACCTTCTTCCTTACATGTTAACAACAAGTAAATCTGTAACCACTTTCCATTCGATGGAAAGGAACACAAAGATAATAATAAAGATATGCATGAATTTCACAAAAGATAGATTTATAAAATAATAATGAATACAAGAGAGTTTGTTATCGATTCCCAACTCTTTTGATGATAAGCCTCGCCTACCTCGAGATCCATAATCCACTGGTTCAATCTTTGAATCGATCGTTGTTAATAAAGAGTAACTGTTAATCACACAATCACTCTAAATATTATCCAAAAGGATCATACAAGGCTCACCGGTTCAATCGAATTAACTAACAATATAGTTGAATCTTGATATCACCTACTTTGTTTAATTTGTGATACTTTTCTTCTGATATAAGGTCAGTCGAATTAGATCAAGGATTGACGATTTCAGATCTGAAAATAAGACTTGTGATCACTCATTGTTAACAACGTTCAGTGCGTGATCGATTGCCAGGGAACAAGTTGTTTGTGCAGGTAGTTTGAAGACTAGAAGATTTTCTTTATTGACATTCTGATCTTTGTGATTATATATCGTTCACACTTGATTGACCGGGATCCTAAAAGCTCGTTTATCTTGATAGACTATTTATAGTTGGTTGTATAGATCGACATTCTATCGCTTGGGGATTCTCTTCAGAATCCGAATTTGATAGACTGTGAACTAAGATTGATCATCTTTGATAGTATTTATACAGTAGAAACTCCATTAATTAATACTCGATTTAATAAACTCTCTTAAATAATATTTTTAGTCGATCCCGAATCGGGGACAACGTGCCAAATTAATAATTCGCTAAAATTATAAATTAATACATTTTTGATTACCTATATGGGCCCCATATAAAATATAAATTAATAATTCACTATATATATTCAATACATTAATGTTTTTATGAAGATTTCTTGAAAATGAATCATCTGTCTTCTGTTTTTTGTTATAATTAATATCACATTGAATTTCATCTCTAATTTTTCTTATCATCGTAAGAATTTCTAGTGTTATTTCTCATAGCCCAGCAAGAAATTATTTAATGTGATTGTTGCTTTAACAAGCTCGTTTCGTGAAGGGGATTTATTGTAGAACTTTCATCATCTTCTTTCCCAACTTTATCAGTTCCCATAATGATCTCAATTATTTCTCCATCAGTCAATAAATGCACAACTTCGTATTCTTCCAGATATTCAAGACATCTTGAAACTCATTAAATTGTGATAATCCAACTTTTCGATCAAATTTTGCAAGTCTTGAGTGATATAACCATCTAACTATTCATCTGAACTATATAAACTTATGTTATTAATTTATCGGTTAATTAATATCTCGTTTAATTAATAAATTCTGGTGATCCCGACAACATTAATTTATAGAGTTTCTAATGTATCTTAGTTGATCAAACCGATACAAAGGAGTTTATATTGATTAAACGAAAGAACCTTTGTAACTCAACTTATCTTTGATTAACATGTTGATCTAGGAAATTGATAGAGCAGTTATTGTAATAGTTTAGTCCTTTATTGTTTCATAATACGATTCTAAGGAGTTGAGTGCTAGAAGTCTTCACAGTGGGTGAAGCGACATAATATAGTGGGCTCTATATTAAGATTCATGTGCGTAGACCAGATTGGTAGTCGGCGCAGGGATACTGAAAAAAATTGAGAAACTTGGAGTTAGTCTACTTGGTCTCGAATTTAGGAAGTTGGTAGTAGTCTTTGTATAGTGGCTTAATTCTGAGAGTATTCAAAACTGGACTAGATCCCAGAGATTTTCTGCATTTGCGGTTTCCTCGTTAAAAAAATCTTGTTGTGTGCTTTTACTTTACTTCCGCATTATAATTATTGTTTTAGTTATCATAAAGTGAACGCACGAGTACGTTAATCAAACACTTGGTTTGATCCCATAGTTGGTTGGTTTCGGACTTTGACTATATACTAAGTGTACATCTTGTTGTTGCCATCTTCTTGACAGTTCCTATCTATATTAGATCACACAAGGTGTATCTTGAATTGATGAATGTCGAAAAAAATTATCTCGTCATTTTGTTTTCATCTAGCGTTGATTTGATAGTAAAATAAACAATAAAAATAGTTATAACGTAAATCGGACATATACTTATTTTTAAGAATACAATAGTATGCAATACGTAAATTTATATGCAAAATTTTGGACAATTTTGCTAAAATTATTGTAATCACCTTGAATCAATATGAAATTACTTCATATACAAATATTTATAAGATAATGCATTGGAAATAAGTAAAGTAAATATGCCGGCACGACCCAGCACATCACATCACATCACATCACATCACATCATAGTTATTCGTGTGTTGTGCCCGTAAATTATGCTAAGATTAGTTTTTGAGTAAAAAAAACACGTCTCAATAGCTGGTATAGCATAGTACGTAGCACGTGAAACACGCAGCTTCGTGTGCCAGGCAGGCAAGTTTTATCCCAGAAACTTCAAAATTTTATTATTAACTTAATGTTATGTTTGTCGTTGCTGCATACTCGTTTATAGCGAGTAAGACGTCAGTTGGTGTGATGATGACCCCACAGTCCCAAGTACCAACACACATATCATAGTGTCTAAAAGTATATGTGTGTTGGATTTCTGGATCCACTTTTAACACATGTTAATTCTTATTACGAAAGTGTAGTTCTATATATCTGCACATTAATGGCCCTGTGTAATTTCTTGATTTCATGAGTACTCCGGAGAAAATCTAATATCATAGCAAGTGGTCTCACCTTCTTGTCGTGCTTAAGATTAATCGCTTCCTTCCTTCGCCCAAGACCTTCTCCGTAACAAAAAAACTATGCAAAAATTAATCAAGAACACGAGAAATAATACTTGTTTTGACGATGTGCCTACTCCACTGTAGAAGAGTAGATTTCTTATTGAAAACTTAGAGAATAGTCAACTTGTTTCTTCTCACACCTCTCACAATTCAGACTGATAAAATAACCAAAAGGTTATGACCCCTATTTATCGGCTTATGATATGCCTTGAAATAAAAGTCTTAAATAGAGAACTAATTCCTAGTATAACTTAGAAGTTATATTCCTAAAATAACTTAAAAAGGTGCAATTAGATTTAGAAAATCTGTTTGGTGTCTCCTAAATCGAGCCAATATCTAACAGTTCTCCACCTTTGCAAGATTTCAAGGACAACTTCACTATTCTCTGATTTCTCGACCTTGGCATGAAATCAGTAAATGTACTTAAAACTAACTTGGCGTCTCCTTTGAAATTCTTACGTGATAAGTTCTTATAGAACTTCCATTGCTTGAGTAATAATTCGAGATTTATCAAATACTAGCTTGAACTCAAAATTTCTTTTTGGAATATTCATAATATCACTAAAGTCATACAACATTGTCTCATTAGATAGAAAGGTAAAAAATATGAGTAAATAGGATAGTCAGTCTTCACATATGGTTGTTGATGAAGTCCTCGTGGTTGTCTCCGTTGTTCTTCAGTTTTGAATATTCAAGGTCAATTGGTGAATTCTGATATTCAACTACCATGCTCTATTCCTAGTCCGAGACTGACTTTAGTAGGTTATAAATCAAGATATAGTTTTCATTAACTAATTTAATAACAACCTTGACATACCAAAACTTGTAAGTTTGACTGATCAATGCACTTACATACTTTACTCTACTTTATATCTGGTGTAAATATTTATTTTGGAGATTGATAAGTGAGTTAGTCCTCTGTTGTTTTGAGTTACGACCCAAAAGAGTTGAGAGAGGAAGTCTTCACAGCAGTGAATCATCTCAAGATAGTGGATGATATCTATGTATTCACGTGCGTAGATCAGATTGGATCTAGGCGTATGAGTATTTACTCGGTTTCAACTATACAAAGTTGTGGTAATAAATTTGTATAACAACTTAATTAGGAGAGTATGCGGAATTGGACTGCGTTTCTGGGTTGGTTTGCTAAGAAGTTTTCTTTGTTAACAAAATCTTCTTTGTTGTGCCATCACTTTACATTCTACATTATAGTTACTGTTATTGTTATAATTAAAATTGCACTTGTATGTTAATCCACATGGTGACAATCCCACAGTTAGTTCGGTGTCAAACTCTAATTATGTTCACCTTGTTGAAATAATCTTTTGGCAGTATAGGGAATTGTGAACCTTTATACGAACTGATGAGAATTTTTATTATCAGATGAATCATTAGAAAGAATAGTCGATGCAGATGAACGTTTTATATTCGAATGTTTACATGGAATTGCAAATTGAGCAGTTATGGACAGAGCTAATCCGAGTCTTGATAACTGCCAATGAATTCTCTAAAATCGTCAACCGATCCGAGTGAGTTTGCTACACGACAACAACTTGTTGTACTGTTGGTGGTTTATCTCCTCCTCTTGTTGGTGGTTTGTCTCCTCCTCAGGTGCCCATAAAAGTATCTTTGATACCAATTGTCATGTTCTAAAATAAGGACGGTCTGATTAATCACATACAACAGCCTTCTCTTCTCTCACATAGGTTGATCTAGCCTCGGTTAGAATTTAATTCAACAACGATCCTAACCTCATCGCTTACAATCGTACATCATAAATAGTATTTACTAAATCTATCTCATAAATAGATGACAACAATCTAGCCGTTAAATACAGATATGGAAAAAACTACCATAATCAATTATTATCTCAAATTTTTGGCTATTCTTGTGGATAGTCACTGACGAAGGTTTCATAACCTTCACACTCCGGATCTACCGCCATCGCACCATCAACAACTATTTGGCTAGCTATAACTGTTGTGTATCACACCAACTATGGATTCAGACACCGAATCAAGAAATAACAAAGATTGTAACGAAACTATGCAGGTATCAGGAATCAAAAATCGCAGCAATATCAACGCTATCAAGGGGATAAGGTATAATCGAACAAGACGGTCAGAAGTGAATGCTTATAATTGGGAATTAGTTATGCTAATGTTTAATTTACCTGATTGTAAAGACTGGGAATGCTACGTTCCTAAACTATGTAACCCTCGACTTTCGAGCCTTTAAATAAAATTCTCCTATTCAAAAAAAAAAAAAAAAAAAAAAAAAAAGGATAAACAGACAGAATTAGCTAACTGAAACTTTAAAGCCCACCAAAGATGCCACAAACAATTTTTATAATGTTGTACAACTTGTACTACTTTTAACAATACCAAGCCCACATATTGTTTTATGCAGTCCTTGAAATATTATCGTGCACTACTATGATAAAAAGAGCATTTGCATTCATACTGACTATAGTTAAAAAAAAATGAAAGCTAGAAAAAAGATGTTATTGAAATATTGACTAGCAAACTGATTCTCAATCTCGTCATCATTATTTCTACAAAAAAAAGAAATTTGAGACATGTCATAAACAAGAGGCCCTAAATATAATCAATCTGATAATACATTATAGATCTCAAAAGTGGAATAAACCAATTCAAAAACCATATACGATGCAAGCCCTCAACTCAACCGTTTTACATCACAAATGTAGTTTCAAATTATTACATTTAAGCAGTATATCTCTGCTCTTTCACAGTTTCATATCCCGTTCACTGCAACAACAAAAATCCACCTTAGCTAGTTATAGGAATGTCTAGATAAGTATAATTTATATATAATATAAGAAGATTATAGATCCTACTTTGGATTCGTCAGTTTGTTCCAATATGTTGTAATAAATCAGTAGATGATCTCATAAAAACTCTTTCTGTGTCTTGTTTAAGTTGGGAGTGGTAGATTGAAAACACTTATAGTGGACTAAATTAGATGTAAAATGCAGTTCAGTCTAACATGGCAATGAAGTATTGGCTGTGCACGATTTTCGAATAAAAACCATCATTCTCAAAGGAGTTCCTCACTCTTAAATTCAGAAATTTCGATTTTATCCACCTAGTGTCTTATATTAGGACTAACCAAATAGCTTGACTTATCACCGTATTTCTAAGCATCTCACGTAACTACACATGTTAAACCCGTTTAATAGTGAATGCTTCTTCTGTTCTTGAGAGATAGGTACATCTATTATTTGCACAACTCTTAAAGAAATTAAAAAAAAAATAATGCAATTTAATCTATTTTTTTCTACGTATACCTTTATGCATAATACTGCAGCGAAATTTATAAATAGAGTGATAATAGAGGAACTAAGGAAAAAAAATCCCGCAGTGAGTTCTGACTTTGATAGAATTGTGAAACCGCCACCACGTTTTGTGTGGCGGGCTCCGCAACTCTACGAGAGTTTGGACTTGGGACTCAATGTGGGATTTGTACCCCGGTTCCTTTAGCATTTCTGTTATAATAAGATATCTCTCAAACTACAACTATGAGTAATGTTTAACTTTATACCTTTTTAAATGACCTAATCAAAATCAATAAGTATAAACATGATTATTAAATTAAATATATTTTTTATACTGAAATTAAAAACATTGGTTAAATATCAGCTTATATATGGGACAAAAAGACGACGAAAAAGGTCTGTACGTTTATTTGCCTCTATCCTATTTCGGCCATGTTCACAAATGAATTAACATATACCTGCTTTGTTGTGAAGGTAAACCCTACATGAAGATCTCCAGCCCGGCCTTGAGTTAATTCACCGTTCTTATTTTCAAAAACACTGTATTTGCGGGGTTCCACCACTGCCTTTCCCTTCTCAACACCCAATTCCACTATATCATTCACGGATATCCTACTCAGATGTAAAAAATAAATTCACATTATGGCATCATTATTTTTATAAGATCCAAGTGGAAAAAAGTTTGAAGTTAATATGTTTCTCTTGTAAAGCTCTAAATCCAAGTGGGAAAGAGTTTGAAGAATTAGAGAAAAGTTAATAGCCGAAGAATTAAGAAAAAATCACGGTTGAAATTAAAATTTGTGGATAGTGAGATTTTGTATCTCCAAAAATGCTCCTTTTTGGTAGGAATGTAGAACCTTACCAGATGAAAATGTCAGTAAAAATTTAACTTCGGACTTGTTGTTTGGATTTTAAAAAAAAAAAAAAAAAAAACGTCACAATATCAAGATAGTTTCATTTTAACAATGTTAAGGGATCCTTATATAAACACTATAAAACTCTAATAATCATGACCTAAACTTATGTTTTAATTCAAGAGGTTAAGAATCTTAAAATCTTTTTACGTGGTTTCTCCGATCAAGTCGTCTGCCGAAAGTGTGTCTCTATCGAAGATTTTGAAGCGAACATCGTAGTGGCCGTTTGGATCTGGATAATCAACCCATAATGTGAATTTTTCATTCCATACGGGGTTACTACCTTGTCCTGCTCAATCACAAAAATAAATAAATACATCAATCACAAAAATAGATAAATACATCAATCAATCAATTTCAGGGGCAGATCTACAACTTAACTTAGGCTAGCTCAAGCCACCCCAAAAAATCCAAACAAACATAACCTATCAAAAAAAGACAAACAAACATATTTTTCACTACCTAATTTGATTAGAAGATGATATAAGGGCTTAAGCCAGGCCTAAAATATGGGCCGAAACCCAGCTAGCTTCTCAAGCCGGCCCTTAACCATATTTCTAGCTCCGCCCATCAACGAGCAGTCGGGCACGTATAGTTTTATCTTAAACATAGTTCACATAAACTATAGGCTGGCCGAGTGAATCATTTTGCTGTCACTCGCTAATTTAGTGCATTTTTATATTATATAACCTTAATTGTAAAGAAAGATTTACATTTTTTGGATCAAAAGAGGAGAAATTGACGATATTTTTCTTTTGTCTTAAAGAGCATCCATGATTCATCACGTTGTTTCTTAGATTTTCAATGAACAAGCATACCTAGTCTATTTTGTATAGAGCATGATTGGGTACCAACCTTTGGCAACATAGCTCTTAAGTTTATGGGTTTTGTACTGAATCAAAACATATGGATCCATCTTTCCTGAAAATTAAAAACTAAATTTAATCAAAAACATTGAGTAAGAATTAATACGAAATCTTGAATCAACAATAGTCAGGTAGACAAGATAAAGGGAGGAGTAAGTATAAATAAATACCAACGACATCAGACTCCGGCAAGCCCTGTGCGTCAACAAGCATGATTTCCAATAAACCACTCATGGTGTGATCTAAATCTGTCGATTGCTCAATCAATTTAGTTTAGTTTTCCTTTCTTTTCTTGTTCCAAATGATGGATATTATATCTATAACACAGAGATGTGCAAGCAATTGAATTCTACCAAGTGGCAAGGTCAACTATGAGTCATATAATGGGCAAAATAGATTATCATGTCATTTAATTGCTGACCAGTCATCCTACGACGAATCACTCATCAAGAAACTGAGATCAATCAAAAAAAAATCTGCCAAGGCCAGGTGTCTCCCCCCTAAGGAGAGTAAGGCCAAAGATTAGCCAAATTTTTGGTTCACCAAAAGGAATATATTCCTTTTAATAGACAGGAATATGGACTATACACCGAACGAGATATGGACTTATAAGGAGGATACCAGTCCCACCAAGTGCCGATACCGTTTTATATAAGACAAAAAAATCTCATCAATCCTGGCCGTTGGATTGATGAAATGGTATCAACACTTAGTGAGACTGGTATCCCCTTTCTAAATCGTGAATATTAGGGATCTGGGGATAATATGTATAATTTACAATGACTTAAATAGAATTATGGTAGAAATTATTTATTCGAAAATCCAATTTTTATTAAAATAAAATAAATAGGAATTTTAATAAAGTACCTCAACTATGTATCACGATTTTATAAAATAACCCCATGTTTTTCCGAAATATGTAAAACTAGAAAAAACCAGTATCACAACTGCATTGGTTAGGACCCTGTAATATGAGGCCCTAATTTATATTTAATAAAAATAGAGAAAGTGTAATGTAAGCGTTTATCTAATTTAATTATTATGTAGTTTACTTTTTGCTATGAAAATAGGTGGCAATCTATTCTGAGATCTGGTTAGATCGAATTCCACACATTTTGCTTTTGGTTATGTTACTGAAAAATTCGGATTTTTCTGAAATTCTGATGTAAATAGTATGTAAATTCAGTTTATCCGACAATAAATTAAGAATAATTATTGAAATTAAATTGTGTCAATTCTTTTATTTTGTTATAATTTATTTACTACAATTCATTAGTTCGAATCCGCGTGAAATGATCAATAAATATAATTATTTCCGCCAAGCCGTTCTTCCTCGATTGCGTATGCTATCAGCTAACATCCTAGGTTACGCGCGCCCCCTAATTGTGGTGAACCTTAAAAACACATTCTAAAAGTTGACCGGGACTTCTCAAATTTTAAAAGTTAATAATTTGCATGAAAAGGGGGGGTTTACGTCCCACTCAAAAGATATTAATCTCGTTAATATAAACATATAATATGGCGGTATTACAACCAATAATTAACTTTAAAATAAAAAGAAAAAGTAAAACTCTACAATTTTTCATTTTTTCATTATGTAAAATTCATTAATAGAGAAAAAAAAAGAGCAATCGTCACCCAAATCCAAACTTTTGGGTTTTGGTTCACGTACAGCCCTACTTTCCATTCAACCTAAGTTGACGGACAAAATGGGCTGTCCGTCCATTTATCTTAAGTTTTGTTTTGTTTTTTCCATGTTTACCCCTCAATCATAGGTAACAGGAACCAACCGTAGTTACTTTTTAATCGGTTAGAATATGAACAGTTTATAAGCCCCAGATGCAATATGGATACTATATATATATATATATGGAAGATTAAAAAGTCTCTCACAAAAGCTTGTTCACCCCTAGGTTTTGCTCAACAGAGCATCAAATTCACCAATCTCCTCAACTCAATTCTTTGTTACAGCAATCGTTAGCAGTTGATCGACAAACCCTTTTTTTTTGAAGAATAATTCTTTTGTTATTGTTGTCTTGTATAGTCAGAAATAGGAGAAAATTGGTTCCAAAGTTGATAGACATCTCCTTCTCTCTCGAACCCTTCTCTCCATTCTTCATCCATTTTTCAGTTTCATATTCCGGGGTTTGTCACTAGCGTTCTAAATAGCACAACTCCAAACTACTTTGAGTAAGTATTTGAGATCATTTTTTGCTCGATTTGAACTGTGATAGTTAATAAGATTTTATTTTTACAACAAGGCTTTTTGAAATGGATGCTAACCGCACCACTACTGACCTTTAACGGCTAATCTGTATCTGAATTTAGGCGAAAAGACTCTTCTCGACCTCTCTCTTCTTGATTTTGCATGTTAAAGAATTAGGGTCTAATGTGTTTCTCTTTATGTCTGAGATTCGAAAGCGAGTCTACTGTGTGGTGTTTTTTACATTCTTATTGATTTTAGTTTGTTCTGTATTCTTCATTTTTGATAAATTGTATTCTTTTTGTATTTAGGGGTTTTTTATTTTATAATTTTTATGGCTTTCTTTAGATGATTATGGATATTTTTTTAAGGTTCTGGTTAAATCACTGGTGGTACTGATTTGGTGTTTTTTTTTTAAACTAATTTAATGGTATGTGATTATTCTTTTCAGGTAAGATTTGGGGTTTCTGTGTATCATCAGCATCAACAACTCGGAAGGGGATTATCTTATATTGGTGGGTCTCTTTTTTTCTTCCCTGCTTAACTTTTTTTTTTTGATTCATTTTACAGTTTGAGCGGGGTTGGTTTTTTAGTTTAGTTTCTGCATTTGTTTGTTTTATATGATTTTGTATGCTTAGAAACATGTTTAGTCAATGTTGATAATTTTTACAAAACAATATTACTATGAAATCTTACATTTTTTATGTTTACTTATGCCTTGTTGAACTGTGAATAATTTTGAATGCACACTTCATGAAAAACTAAGCCTTGTACCGATTTTGAAAAACTAAGCCTTGTACCGATTGTGAATATTGCTATGCAGCTACCAATTTTGATTTCCGTCAAAACAAAAAAACTAAGCCTTGTACCGACTTCATGAAACAGCATATTACTTGTTTGAAAAATTGACTCAGTGAACTAATACTTCTCTTTTACGCCACTTATGAATTTCTCCCATTCTTTCTTGTTTTGTCATTTTTCTTGCATCTCTAATATGCTAACCTAGTATTTTTGTCTTACTGCACCAGCTGAATATGTTAAGACCCATGTTTGCATAATTCTACAGTACCTGAAACGGTCTTCCATATGAATTAGATTCATTTCATACCATTTGTTTGACTTGAGTCATTTGTATTAATTTGGATACTTTGTTTGCCTTTTACTTCATTGATAACCTCTCGGCATCCATCCATCCAGGACTAACTTGCCTTGATAAAAAATTCATTTTGTGACAGTACGAGTTGTTGCCCTGTTTTAAGTTAAGACTTATATTAAGTGATCAGTCTTTCGTAGATGCGCTTTTATCGATAATCTTGTTAGCTTCTTATAGCTAATATTTTAGACTTCCTTTGCAGCATATTGGTTGGTGTTGTTTTTTTTGTTTACAGAGCTATTGAATCCCCTTTGTTGTCAGATATCTATGTACTGCAGACATATTCATTAAGTGCTTGTTTGATTTTTGAAACTCTTGAACTTGGTTAATTTTGCTGTGTTGGATCCTCATATAAAATGTATATGTTTTCTCTACTGTTTTAGCATATTTTCTCTCTCTATTATGCACTTCAATTAAGTACCCTAAAGTCGTTTCTAAACTGTGTTTCTTCACTACACTAGCAAGCCCTGTTTTATATCTTACGCCATTCCTATTTTGCATTTCTAAGTTTGTACCTGTAACAAACAATAGATGTCAGTCAAGTCTTGTATTCTAGAACTTTGTACTCAACAAGGGGCACGAACTGCGTATAGTTTCTCACTAATATTGTTATATTGTTGTTATGAACTTCACAGAGGTTATTTTCTTGTTCTATTAGCCATACCAGTGTTTGTATTTTAAGACCCCATCTCAAAATATTTTTCCTTGTTTGTTGTAAACTGCTATTTCAGTATTCCATATAGGGAAAGATGATTGAGAGGGCTTAGAAGAAGCTTGAACTTTATGCTTTAGTGATTCAAGAATGATGACTAGATGAGCAAAAAAGTAAGAGATGTCGATCCTTGCTATTTGGTAGTCTTAATTAACATGCTCTGGTTAATTTCTCATTGGCGACGGAAATATTGCTTACCATTTTAGGTTTATCACTGAATTATTATGCATCTTGGTGTAGCTATTAGTTAATATTAGTTTGTAAATACTTTTTTATTAGTCTCACGTTACTGTTTTCCAGATGACATTTGAGGGATTTAATTATTATTATATTTTGTTTGAATTACACTGAATTTGAACTCTTGTATACGTTTAATTTAGAGAAATATAAGAAAGAAATCACCGGTAGAACGCTAAGTCCGACCAGAATCCAAGAAAAGCAACCAAGATAGGTGCAGGAGTAAAGAAGAAGTGTGCTCAAAAAATCAAAACTGTTGATAATGTAGACACAAGGGTGGAATCTTCCACCGTGGAGGACAAAAGAGTGGTGTCTTCCAATGGCGTTGAAAGGTAATTATCTTATTAATTTGCATGCTTGCCCGTCTTAAAAACTTACTCTAAGAACTTGTATGTTGTTATTCGTTTAACTATTTATGTCTATATTGTAGGATGTTTCTTCACCCTGCCAGGTACCGGAATAATACGTGCAAAGTAACAACTTACTCATGCCCGAGGGTTTTACGGAGTGTGCGTAAGCTGCTGTCTCCTGTTGAGCAAAAGAAATTTAAGTCAACTGCAATTGGCCCCTTACCTGGACGTGCCCATGCAAACGTGGTCTAGTGTTATGTTTTCAAAATACAGTATGTCTGCTTCCACGGTAAATAGGTAGCATGTAAAAAAACTCTCTGCAGTTTTGATGACATTGCGCCATGAGTTCACTACCTACCAAACTTTTGCTTATACTTTTTCGATTGAAGGCCAAGAGGAATCTGGCATATCGCCTCATGCGCCTAAGAAAGTTTAGTGGCATACATAGTTACAGACTTTTAATGTCTTTTATTTTGTGTATGGATTTTTTTTTTTTGTGTTTTCTTCTGATTAGAGATGCAAAAGAATATCATGAATTAAGCTTGCCTGTCATAAAAAGGAATGGTTGTATAGAAAACACAGTACAAATTATAGCTAGCTACTTGCTAGTATGTTACCCATTTTATTTTATATGATCGTCTATCTGTTTAATTTTTCATGCCACTAATTTGTATGTTTTATGAAGAAATGTTATGATATCATTAATCCCAACACAACCGGCCGATGTGTATACCAATTTATATAGTGCCCAGAAAGATATCAGGTCAAGAAAGGGAGAATACGGAATATCAGATTCGGGCCCAAAAAAAAAAACAATTTCAAAACCCATATAACCCATATAGAAGGGTTAACTACGGTTGGATTACTTATTAACTATGATTGAGGGTAGAGATGGCAAAAAAAACCAAACTTAGTAAACACAGAAGGAAAAAATCTGTTTGTCGTCCGTCTAGAAACTTGTCTGTCTATAAAGGTTGGCTGAAACTTTGGGATTTCAATGAGGATTGATCAAAAAAAAAACACAAAATTGGTTAAAAAGACCAAAATCAAAATTTCCTGGGTGAAAAGGACAATCAGATTTAGATACTGTTTAAATGGACAAAAATTTAAAAATAGGCAGGATGTAACCAGTTTCATCCTGTCCATTTTCAAATGTTTTTTATTATTTTTATTTTACACAGGATGCATCCAGTTTCATCCTTGCTATTTTTTAAGTTTAAGCCATGATGAATCCAGTTTCATCCTTGCTATTTTTTTTTGTCCATTTCACCCATAAAATTTTTTACTCGTCCATTTGAACCGTGTTTTAAATTTTTTTGGACAAATGACCCATTTTCCGGAAAAAAACCTCATTTTAGAACCAAATATAAGTCAATTTCTTTTTTAGGATCAATTTTATTCGATTTTTAGTATTTGGCTTATAAGTATTCCATTGAAGTTACAAATCCAAGTAGCTAAAACTCAGTTCGGTTCTTTTTAAATACATTTTGACGTGAAAAGTACAACTGTGAAATCATTCAAATTTTACATTTAAAAGTTGAGTACATGCTATAATTAATTTTTTAGAATTATTTATAGATTTTGTACTAATAAGATTTTCTATGGTCTCTTTTGGTAGCTTTGACTAAATAGGTAAGTCTTTGTAAAGCTTTAAAAATCTCATGATCTTTAACATTTTCTATTTTTTTTTTTCGAAGCATTAAATTGTATTAAAGTTAAGAAGAAATAAAACGAGGGTACATTATACCCATAGAGTATGCCATTACAATAGGACCAATACACGATGGTGTTTTATGGTCCCAGATTGTTGTGGATAGATTTCCCGTTGTGCTGTCATCTGCTGCTTTGTTTGCTAAATCGTCTGCTGCCTGATTTCCTTCCCTGTAAATATGTTTTATGGTGCAATGCGGAATTTGGGCCAATCTAAGCTTGATTTCTGCCATCATATTGTTTAAGTACCAAGGTGGTTCGACTGTCGAGGTTAAAAACCTTAGAAGATTTTCCGAGTCCGTTTCGAATTGCACCTTTGGCCATTCTCGATCTGTAACCGTTCTTGACGCTATGAGCATGGACCAAGTTTCGGCAGTGAGCGTTGTTGTTATCCCTAATGGTTGTGCAACTACTAAGATTGTGATAGCATTTTTGTTTCGGCAAATAATTCCCGCTCCTGCCAGTCCCGAATGTTCTCTAGCTGCTCCATCTGTGTTGATTTTGATCCAGTCCGGGTGCATCCTACTAAAATTGTGATTGACTTGGGAATCTGATGCATAATGTTCGTAGAAAATTGCATTCCTGGTAGCACCGGTGGGAGGTTCTGTTGAGCCCAGGTGTATTCCTGTTGTAGGAGGGTAGCCATTTGGAGTATGTTTGTTGGGTTCGTTTGCTTTTGGTTGTATACGACGTCATTTCTAGATAGCCAAAGGGGACAGAAGAGAAAGCAGAATGTGGTGGTGGTGTCATTACCGATTTTAGCCTGAAGAAGTAGGAATATAGATGTCTGTGGGTTTATTGAAGTGGGTATTCCTTGGTGGGTGCTCTGTGGAGTGGATATCCGGGGAAGTAGTAGGTTCCACGAATCCATAGCGATCGGAAAATGTAGCAGGATATGCTTTGCAGTTTCAGGGTCAGAATTGCATTGGGGGCAAAGATTGGAGTTGGTGAGGCGGATGTGATTGAGTAGTTTGAGGGTTGGTAAACCCTCGTTAAGTGCTTTCCACAAGAAAAGTTGTACTTTTGGTAGACAAGGGAGTGTCCATAGGAAGTTGGTTGGAGGGGGTGGTGGGTTGTGCTGCAATTGGTCTGAAATGTCTGTCAGGCATTTGTATCCTGAAGTCGTCGTGTATTTTCCTGATTTTGTGAAGGGCCAGATTATTCTATCCGGTTGGTTCTCATGTGGAAGGTGAAGGTTGACGATTCTTTGCACTGTGTTTGGTGGGAAGATGCTCAGCTTTTCGTGGTTCCAAGACCGGGTTAATGGGTCAATGATATCAGCTACTGATTGTACGGGGTAGCAAAGTGTTGGGTTTATGTTATTTTTGAACTGGGGGATCCAGTTTGCTTGGATTGGAGTGGTGGATCCGTTTCCTATCTGGTGAAAAAGATGTTTTTTCAGGGTTGGTATGAGGGAAGGCAGATTTCTCCATAGGGGGCTTGTGGACGAGGGAGGAGGAGCAATGTTTTGGAGGATTGGTTGATGTTTAATGTATTTCTCGTTGTACCACGAGGCCACTATAGAGTTTGGTTTCTCATGTATGTTCCAGATTCTCTTCATAAGGAGGGCCTTGTTATGCTCTATGGGCTTCGAATTCCCAATCCTCCTTTTGATTTAGGTTTGATGAGTTTATAAAATCCTATTGGATGAAGTTTCCTTACGGTTGAGTCGTGTCCCCAGAAGAAGTCTCTAGTTATGCGATACATTTTTTGGTGGATATGATTTGGAAGCAATTGGTTTTTCATAAGATGATTGGATGTAGGTGTGAGAGAAGTTTTAATGAGAACTAATCTTCCTGCCTGATTTAGGCATTTAGTCATCCATCCTTTTGATTTTCGAGCTAGTCGCTGAAGAAGGGGGGCAAAAATATGCTGAGATGTTCTTCCTTGTTTAAATTGTAATCATAGGTATGTGGGTAGGTTTGATGTTGTTGGCATACCGAAATTTTGTTGAAGTTCGATTACCTGATGTTGTTCGAAATTTGGGTGATGGATTATTGTTGATTTTAAGGTATTGGTATGTTGACCTGCTGAGGTACTGTAAGCTTGTAATAAGTGCTTGAGATGGTTTGTTCCCTCTGTTGTTGCTTTATATGTTATTAGCAGATAATCCGCGTACATGAGATGCAGTATTAAGGGGGATTTTTGAGAGATGCGCAGTCCCTCTACCTTTTTTTGCGCTTCTAGGTTTCCCAAATTTGTTGAGAGGATTTCCGCACAGATAATAAAGATATAAGAAGAGATGGGATCACTGATCGGTTGTCAATCCGTCAAAAATAATTTCACTTTCTTACTCACTAAATTTAAATGAAGTACAAGGTAAGGAAGAGTTCGTTTCCACAGAGAGGCAATTGTTGTTATGCAATTTTCAGTTTCTAATGTAACCAAAGGGGGATGTTTGTTGTTTTAACGAAATACTAAAGTAAAAATAGAATAAAGCAAAGCAAATAATTGGAATAATCAATAAGGAGAAGATATTGGTCACGGGATAGTATCTTTCACAAACATGTATGTTCATCAATGATTAGAATTGGTATTTTAATCTCTTATTTACTAAAAGTCCTAGGATACCTTGATCGCAAGTATATCCCGCTAATTCCCTGTTTTCATCACAACCACATTAAAATATGCATATGTGAATTCTTCCTAGAAAGCAACCTAAAGTGTAATAGCACAATTAGATTTAACTCCCTAAAAGCAATAAGTTCTATGGAATAAGACTAATCAATGCAAACGAATGTGTAAAAGCACTAATCGTTTTAACAAAAGTTATGATTCACTTGTGACTAGTAGGATATATCACAACAAGCACTACCCACAATTATGCTACTTAGAATCAGGGATAAACAACTATTTCGTATTGAAAACCCTAATATAGCTCTAGAGATGAATATAAATCGGATTGATTCCGGACTCAATCAAACAAACTATCAAATCATATAACACTATTAATTGTGAATCAGAAACAATAAAATATTGAGACAAAACTAATTCATTGAATCATATAACATATTGAGAAATCAACTTTATCCCATAACCAATAATATTTGTTTAGCTACTCATATCTATGGAGTTCATCACGAAAATATTAATTGAAAAGAAGAAGATGAACAAAAGCAAACCCTAGAAGCGTAAACAAAACCGACTCTCCAAAGTTCCAAGAATAATATATCCCCTCAAAGTTTTAGAAGTATTTTCTTTAAATAGCTCTCTTTTTTCCAAAATTAGGTCTAGTCTTCAAAGGTCCAAAAGAAAGAAGTCCACCAAGCCCATGTATGAGAAAAACCCATGTAAAAACTATGCCCAAAAACTGTCGTCGGAAAGTTGTTATTATGGCCGGAAATTGGCCGGAAAAGTCGCCGGCAAACTATTTCAGGTGACCGGCAAAGTCCACTCGGTCACCGGTCAACGGGTCAACTCGTTCGGGTCAAATCGGTCAATTGAGTCGACTCGGGTCAACTCGGTAAGTCAGATGACTCAACTCAGCTGGATGGGTTGAGTTGCCAAAGCCATTGCACTGGCCTAAGCTGTGTTGCACCAAGATTGTGCTTCACCATCTCCTTAGCCAGCCATCTTGGCCGTGCATAACTTTGCACCCATCTTGGCTCTGTATGTTGCATCCCTGATTGACAGCAGCAATGCAACTTCTTCCACTTAGCAGCAACCACAAATTCCATTTATCCCTACAGCTCAAACCATCAATGTAGCTCCATTTCACTAAATCAGTAGCTTTATTCATCTTCATCCAACTCTGGCCCTGCGCTACCAATTTTAGTTCATGCCTGCACTTGAGTTCATACCTACAGCTGCACTATTTCTCTTGCCTGCAAAGCTCCAAGTTTTCAGTTCTGCATTCATTCATCCTGTGCCATCTCTGTAGTTGCATTTCATCACCAGTTCCTGGCTCAAAACCCATCTCATGCCAGTCTTCTCAACATTGCAGTTGCAACCCCTGCAACTCTGCATTCATCACAGCTATAGCTTCTTCCTCCATTCATATCACCCATTATCTCAAGCTTGCACCTTCCTACAGTTAAGTATCACCACCAACAACTTCAGGCCACCAGTCCATTGCAGTGCCATTTCAGATGCAATTCCATCTCACATTCTCCCATGTTCACTGGCTACTTCTTGACTGCAGTTCAGCTCAATCAAACCCATCATAACACTCAGATTCATTCATTGCAATACTATAATACTCCACCTGCTCAGGTCACCATTCTTCATCTTTGCAAATGCTCCACTTCCGGCTGCTGCTCATTGAGCACAGTATACTCGAGCCATTCCATTCTTTGCATTATATCTCAAGGCCAACACTAACACACATATAGCTCCTTCCCTGGCAGCAAACACAACACCACAAGTGCATCACAGACCATTACTTGCAATTCATTCCTCCTAAACCAGCAACTTCATTTCAGTTCCTTTGCCTGTAATCTCCAAATCCCTAACCTGTGGCCTAATATCTTAACTCGCATCTCTTGACACCTAAATTACCACCTGCAGTTCCACACAACAGCAAGTTCATATCATCTCCATCACCAAACTCGTCTGCTTCTTGCGCACACCGGATCTGCAATGCATCTTAAGCCAAAAGCTGCACCAACAACATCAGTTTCATCTCAAACAAGCCTCAACACAAATGCAACCTTAACACTATTCCTTTAGCTTACAGCTCATAGCATCAGACCCATCTTCAGTTGCAGCTCAAAATTAAATCTCAGAGACAACAGCAACATCACCAGATTTAATTTCTTCTCTTTTTAATCGAAACCCATCTCTCCAATTACGGCATCATCATCTTGAATCAAACCCTAATTTCATTTCAACTCAAATTCATACTCTCAACATCAGCAGGTTCTTCTTCTCAATGACCCAACAGCCACAGATCCATCGTTTCAGAGACAACCCCAGTTCAGAAGCTCCGAACCCATCTGATTTCGAGAACCCACTCATATTCAAGTTCCATCTCGCTCTTAATTTCTCCATCTTGTTTACCGAAACAACAACCCTAGCTTTCTTCACTGATTTTACACCAACGGCAACACAAATTGCTCTTGTGCTTCTTATCGAAAGCTAATAGATACCCCATCCTCTCTAAATTTCTCAGCTTCCTAATACTGCCGATGTCTCTTTCAGGTAGTGATGAAGAGATAAGAAGAAACAATGATGAGAAATGATTTTCTCTGAAACTTAGGTCTTATGTAGTAATATGAATTACTCGGGGCACCCCACAGGAGTCAATAAAAGAGCCACCACAACATGAAAGCCCCTCATCTTCCATTGTGCTCTCGATAACACATGTATATGAAATGACGCTTTCGCCCTTCTTGCTCAAAAAGAGTGATTTCTTCTTCTTTTCCTCCGTGTGACTCCAGAGTACCTAATAACTCAAAAACACTCATAAGAGATGCAATTCCCAAGGAAAATAGCAAAGAAAGCATAAATACTAGATATAATATTAGGTGTTTACAACACCTATCAGATTCCCCCACACTTAGACTTTGCTAGTCCTCGAGCAAATCAAACAAGACAATTCTAAAATACATAAAACTCCGTGTCGTCGAGGCTACGGTCACTTTTAGCATAAATAACAAGCCTTTAAACCCCTAGGTGTCCCTAGTGGACGAGTTATAGTCTCGTGAGGGTTTACTAGAGATATACCCACAAAACCTACTTTTCCAACTTACTAGTTCTCCGAAATGATAGTATCCAACGCGCTAAGAAGACATAGAAATTCTGCACACTAGTCATAAGAAGTTAGACACATAAATGAACACAATCTCATCCTTAAAAGTTGAGAGAGAAATAACCATCCCTTCTCGAAAGAATTCGGGTTTGGAGTGATCGAAGGTCTCGACTCTGCCTCACAAGAAAGGGTTTTATGAAGTTGATCTCAATAATAAACAGCTTTTTATGGGTCACACATGTGTCCAGGTTGGAATGAAGAGAGAATCCTGCGACACGTTGAATGGTAGGAAGGTAAAAACCCTCCGAAGTATTTTGAAAACCCACATATTTTATACATTTTTGAAAACCCATTTTTCTGACGATCTCTAAGAAAGGAAATCAACCATTTAACGAAGGTGAGAATATGCTTACTTACCTCGTTATCCGTTCGACGTGCAGCTAGCACCACTCTCACAGCATCCATAGAAATGTCTTCGGTCTTCAATCGGTGTCTTCATCTTCGCTTCGGTCTTCAACTCTTGATGATAACTCTTGAACTTCGTAGAATCTTGACAATGTAATTTTTTTCTCCTCTAATTCCTTATTGCTTGAAACTTCTTTGTAGATATTCCTTCTTCCATTGGCTTTATTGAAAGAATACAAAACTAAAAGCGAACTATACAAACCAAAATATAATTATTTTTTTTTTCCTTTTTTTTTTATCAAATTTTTTTTTTTGATCAATAAAAAATAAAATAAATACAAAATAAAAACGAAATAAAACAATAAAACTAGTAATGAACCTAAAGAAATTTTCTCTTGTCTTTTCTTTTTTATGAGACAAGAGAAATAAACACAAACTGAAAATACAAATAAAAATGCAAGTACAAAGGCCATGGTGTAAGTACTTTACCGCTTGATTCTTCACAACTTATATGTCTTGATATCATAGACTTCTCGAACTCTCATCCTTGATAATTTTCACTCTTGTACAATAGTATTCAACTTATAAACTTTCTGCTCCTTGTTTTGTTGCTTACTTGAATCTGAAATCTTCTCAATTCTGTACTGTTGCTTGTAAACCTTGAACGTGTTCAACTTTCCTTCAAATTTGTGATGCTCCTCTTGTTGATGATGATGGTGTTTCTATGGATCTGTTAGTGTAGAGAGAGATAAGGTGGATGGTGCTAACTGCGAACAAGATTACAAGTGGTATGTAAGTTAGCAATTCGATGTCACCATCATGATTGACAAAATAGCACTCAAGAGGTCAAAATAGTGCTTCTATGGTGGGAGGTTGGGAAGCTCACCATTCTGCCTGGAGTTTACGTACGGTGACACACACTCTAAAAGCACAAATTTAGACAGGTACAAAGAATTGAAGGTTGGTGCCTCACATTATGTAACATGGGTAGTCTCCACTATAGGGGATCACTACTCTAATACCGAATTCAGTCTGTACCTTATTCGCCACTGGCATGGTTAAATCCAACTTTAACTCTCATACAATTAAGAAACCCGATCATGTTCTCTCTCATCATCTCTAAGTTCAAATCACTCTTATGAGATTCTCGATGTAATCTTAGCGACATGTATACTATGTGACTCTAAACTAACCATAAGTTGGAGTTTTCTTATTCACTAATTTGCACAAACGTTGAAAATTTTCAAAAATTTACAACGCAAATGCTTAACCACTCCCCCACACTTAAACTTTACATTTTCCTCAATGTAAATTGAATCGTCCAATGAAAGTCAAGGTGGGAAATTCTAACAAAAAATCAGAAAAAATATAAACAAGAAAAGAAAAACTAAAAACAAGACAATAAATAAATACAAGAAAAGAAATACTCATCCGATGGGTTACCTCCCATTTAGCGCTTGGTTTAAAGTCGTCAGCCCGACTATCTCCTTGCTTTCTATGACTCCTCCAGAGGGAGCACATCCACAAAGTTAACTCCTTCCACCACTTCGTAAGTGAAATTCTCATAATATGGTTTCAACCGGTGCCCATTAACTTTAAGCTCTTTCCCTGTAGCTATGCTACGAATTTCCACTGCACCATGAGAAAACACATTAGTAACAATAAAAGGTCCGATCCATCGTGACCTCAATTTACCGGGAAATAAATGCAAGTGAGAATTAAACAAAAGCACTTTTTGCCCAATGCAAAATTGTTTTCTAGAAATCATGTTATCATGAAATGCTTTCGTCTTTTCCTTATAAATGCGTGAACTTTCAAATGCATCATTGCGAAGCTCCTCTAGCTCTTGGAGTTGTAACTTCCTTTGCTTTCCAGCCCCATCTATCTCCATATTGCATTGCTTAATATCCCAAAACGCCTTATGCTCAATTTCAACGTGTAAATGACAAGGTTTACCATACACAATCCTAAAGGGAGACATCCCGATAGGTGTCTTGTATGCGGTTCTATAAGCCCACAAAGCATCATTAAGTCGCATGCTCCAATCATTCCTTGTTGGGTTTACCGTCTTTTCTAGTATAGACTTCACCTCCCGGTTAGACACCTCGGCTTGTCCATTTGTTTGGGGATGATAAGGTGTTGCAATCTTGTGCGACACATTGTACTTCTTCAACAAGCTTTGTAAAATCCTGTTTTTGAAGTGAGAACCCCTATCGCTAATTATGGCTCTTGGAATTCCAAACCTTGCAAAAATATTAGCTTGCACAAAATCTGAAACCACTTTAGAATCATTAGTTGGGGTGGCCTTAGATTCCACCCATTTTGAGACATAATCAACCGCAAGTAAGATATAAAAATTCCCATGGGAGTTTACCCCATACATCAAAAACTTCAATAAATTGAATAAAAGTTTGTGGCATTTGATTTCGGGCACCTAGATTGCCGGTTCTTTGGCACCTATCACAAGTTGTACAAAGTATATGTGCATCCTTAAACAAAGTTGGCCAATAAAAACCACTTTCAAGTACCTTGTGAGAGGTTCTCTTACTCCCAAAGTGTCCTCCGCAAGCATAGGAGTGACTAAAAGACAAGATAGAATTAAATTCAGATTCGAGAACACACCTTCGTATTACTTGGTCACTACCATGTTTCCATAAGTATGGATCATCCCATATGTATTGGTTCCCCAACTTCTTAAGTTTGTCCCTCTCAGCACGAGACAAGTTCTTTGGGATTTGTTTAGAAACTAAGTAATTAACAATATCAGCATACCATGGTTCTCCAAAGGCAATTGAGAATAGTTGCTCATCCGTGAAACTTTCACACAATGGGATAGTCTCGTTATCTACAACAAGTCGGCTCAAGTGATCCGCAACGGTGTTCTCAATTCCTTTCTTGTCCTTGATTTCAATATCAAACTCTTGCAAGAGTAAAATCCATCCTATGAGCCTCGGTTTCGCCTCTTTCTTTGTAAGCAAGTACTTAAGCGCTGCATGATCAGAAAAGACAACAACTTTTGTACCAATTAGATAAGAGCGAAACTTTTCTAAAGCAAAAACAATGGCTAATAACTCTTTTTCAGTGGTTGTGTAGTTTTGTTGGGCCTCATTTAACGTCCTAGAAGCATAATAAATAGCATGAGGAAGCTTCCCCACACGTTGCCTAAGAACCGCACCAACCGCATAGTCACTTGCATCACACATGAGCTCAAAAGGCTTGCTCCAATCCGGTGGTTTAATGATAGGGGCTAAAATCAAAAGTTCTTTCAAACGATTGAATGCCACCATACATTTTTCATCAAAGTTAAAAACCACATCTTTTTGCAATAAGTTACAAAGTGGTGATGCTATCTTGGAAAAATCCTTGATGAATCTTCGATAGAAACCTGCATGACCAAGAAAAGAGCGTATCTCCCTCACCGTAGTGGGAGGGGTTAGAGCACGAATAAGGTCTATCTTAGATTTATCGACTTCCAAGCCTTTAGAAGATATTATATGGCCTAAAACTATGCCATGAGTTACCATGAAATGGCACTTCTCCCAATTCAAGACAAGATTTGTTTCAACACATCGTTCAAGGATTAGAGACAAATTGTTCAAGCAAAGGTCAAATGAATCACCAAAGACACTAAAGTCATCCATGAACACTTCGATTATGTTTTCAACATATTCCGAAAAGATACTTACCATACACCTTTGAAAGGTAGCCGGAGCATTGCACAAGCCAAAAAGCATCCTTCTATAAGCAAAAGTACCGAAAGGACAAGTGAAAGTGGTTTTCTCTTGGTCCTCCGGCGCTATCACAATCTGATTATAACCTGAATAGCCATCAAGGAAGCAATAGTAAGAGTGTCCAGTTAAATGTTCAAGCATTTGATCTATAAAAGGCAATGGAAAGTGATCTTTTCTAGTAGTGTCATTCAATTTTCTATAATCAATACAAACCTTCCAACCGGTTTGCACACGAGTTGGGACAAGTTCATTCTTATCATTCTCCACCACTGTCACACCTGATTTCTTTGGTACTACTTGTACCGGGCTCACCCACTTGCTATCGGATATGGTGTAGATAACACCCACTTCCAAAATCTTGAGTATCTCCTTTTTCACAACTTCCATCATAGGGGGGTTCAAATGACGTTGTGCTTCCCTTGTAGGCTTTGCATCATCCTCCAAATGAATTTTGTGCATACAAACGACAGGGCTTATACCCTTGATATCGGCAATTGTCCATCCTATGGCCGTCTTGTACTTCCTTAGCACCCTTAGAAGTTTTTCTCCTGTAAATCATTAAGCTCATTAGAAACAATCATAGGTAACTCTTCATTATCACCCAAGTACAAGTACTTTAGGTGATCGGGAAGAGGTTTCAATTCTAACTTTGGAGATTTAACAATTGAAGGTACAAGCTTTTCATCACTGCATGGTAAAGAAATAAAAGAGATATTATGAGTTTCCAGGCATCTTGTAGTGAATTAAGATCACCAAGGGCTTCCTTGACTTCATTACCACACTCTACACCATTATCCATGGATGTAGTTAACACGGTTTCCAAAGCATCATCACCATTTAATTCAAACATTTGTTTTGCCAATGTATCCATAACATCAAAGGAGAAACAAGAGTGGACATCGCTAGGATATCTCATCGTCTCGAAAATGTTGAAACGTATTGTTTCTCCATCAAACTCCATGGTCAACGTTCCCTTGTCCACATCAATTATGGTTTTCACTGTTTTCATGAAGGGACGCCCAAGTAGCAATGGAAGAGACGAGTCCGGTGAACCTTCATTCATCTCTAACACATAAAAGTCAGCTGGAAATACAAGTTGATTAACCTGCACAAGAACATCCTCAACAATACCCATTGGGTAGACATTAGGGCGATCGACTAATTGTAATACAATTTCAGCCTTTTTAAGAGGACCAAGATCAAGTGAATTATACATTGACGCAGGCATAACATTAACGGATGCACCTAAATCCAACATAGCTTTGTTAAATGTTGTGTTACCAATTGTGACGGGAATGTCAAAACTATCGGGATCCTTGCACTTAAGTGGGAGTTTGTGTTGTAAGATTGCCGAAGCATTCTCCCCCACACTAAGCACTTCATTACCTTTGAGCCTTTGTTTATTGGTACACAAGTCCTTCAACACCTTTGCATACTTTGGAACTTGCTTGATAGCATCAATGAGTGGTATGTTCACATGGATCTTCTTTAGAACGTCTAAAATCTCCTTTTCTAGTTCCGCCTTCTTAGAACTTGCAAATCTGCGAGGAAAAGGTAAAGGAGGAACATAAGTAGAAACCGGAGTTTTAGAGTTAGGAATAGGTACCTCAGAAGTTTGGGGAGAATCCTCATTCTTCTCCTCCAAAACAGTTCCTTTGGTGTTTCCACCTTGCCCGAATCGGAACCCGGGTTGCACAAGTTGTGTACCACTTCTCAACGTAATAGCATTGACACCCTCTTTTGGGTTAATAGGTTGAGAAGGGAGTTTCCCACTATTTTGTGCCTTCAATTGGTTCAACTCAATAGCCATGAATCCCATTTGTGTTTGCAACTCCTTGATAGCACTCTTAGTTTCCTGTTGACTCTCTTTAAACATGGTAGAAATGTCTTGCATCATTCTTTGAAGCTTTGAATCAATATCGGAACCTTGATTTTGCATTGATTATTGTGCTTGTGGTTGCTGAAATTGTTGTCTCGGCTGGAATTGTTGTTGTTGGGGTTGAAATCCACTCGGAAAGTGGAAGGTAGGTTGTTGAACCGCTCCTTGCTTGTTGGCATAGCTAAAATTGGGGTGATCTCTCCATCTCGGATTGTAAGTGTTTGAGTAGGGATCATACCGTCTTTGTTGATTTGGAAAGATCGCATTAGCTTGCTCGTCCTCATAAGCTTGAGAGGAACTTGGTATAACCGCGGCTGCAACTTGTTGCATCATTGCTGACATGTTACCCATTTGTTGACGAAGTTCCTCAACCTCGCTCACTTCATTCACTCTTCTTAGAAGCACATCCGAACCACGATTCAAAAATTATTGGGAGTTCGCTGCCATATTTTCAATCAACTCTCTAGCTTGTGCCACCGTCTTGCTAACTAGTGCACCACCACCCGCAGCGTCAATAAGATTCCTATCACTTGATTGGAGTCCTTCATAGAAGTATTGGATGATCATAGCGTCACTGAATTGTTGGTGAGGGCAGCTTGCCACCAATCTCTTGTATCGTTCCCAACATTCATATAAGGATTCTCCCACGTTTTGCTTCATCCCACAAATCTCCTTGCGAATTTGAGTAGCCTTTGATGCAGGAAAATATCTCTTTAAAAAGAGTTTCTTCAATCCATTCCATGTCGTGACACTTCCGGGAGGTAAATAGTATAACCAATCCTTAGCACTATCCATCAAAGAGAAACGGAAAACTTTTAACATTGCACCATCCGCCTCAACATCCGCTGGAAGCATGGCCGTGACAATGGTGTGGAAGTCCATAAGATGTTTGTTTGGGTCTTCATTCACCATGCCATGGAATTTTAGTAATTCTCTAATCAACCCCGGCTTGATCTCAAAAGTAGAGTTCGTTTGAATACACCCCTGATGTGTATCAAGACTATGAGAAGCTAACTCCTTGAGTGAACGATTTGCATCACCCATTGCTTCTTATTCTTCAACTTGTGGTTCGTCTACGATTGGAACCTCTTGTTCTCCTTCTAGTTGTAACTCTCCTTCCACTTCTAACTCGTGATTTTCTGTTGTGTCTTGACTTGGTTGGAGTATTATGCCTCTTCGAGTAGCTATCCCGCACCTTGGGTAGTTCCAATCTTTAGAAGCCATGGATTAGGTACCTGAAAACAATTCTCGCAAATAAGTGAGAAACAAGACAAAAACAAAAAGCAAAGATAAAAGCAGAAATTATAAAAACAAACTAAAAAAAAACTTAATAACAAGCCGTATGCCTCCCCGGCAACGGCGCCAAAATTTGATCGGTTGTCAATCCGTCAAAAATAATTTCACTTTCTTACTCACTAAATTTAAATGAAGTACAAGGTAAGGAAGAGTTCGTTTCCACAGAGAGGCAATTGTTGTTATGCAATTTTTCAGTTTCTAATGTAACCAAGGGGGGATGTTTGTTGTTTTAACGAAATACTAAAGTAAAAATAGAATAAAGCAAAGCAAATAATTGGAATAATCAATGATGAGAATATATTGGTCACGGGATAGTATCATTCACAAACATGTATTTTCATCAATGATTAGAATTGATATTTTAATCTCTTATTTACTAAAATTCCTAGGATACCTTGATCGCAAGTATATCCCGCTAATTCCCTGTTTTCATCACAACCACATTAAAAGATGCATATGTGAATTCTTCCTAGAAAGCAACCTAAAGTGTAAAAGCACAATTAGATTTAACTCCCTAAACGCAATAAGTTCTATGGAATAAGACTAATCAATGCAAACGAATGTGTAAAAGCCCTAATCGTTTTAACAAAAGTTATGATTCACTTGTGACTAGTAGGATATATTACTACAAGCACTACCCACAATTATGCTACTTAGAATCAGGGATAAACAAATTTTTCGTATTGAAAATCCTAATATAGCTCTAGAGATGAATGTAAATCGGATTGATTCCGGACTCAACCAAACAAACTATCAAATCATATAACACTATTAATTGTGAATCAGAAACAATAAAATATTGAGACATAACTAATTCATTGAATCATATAACATATTGAGAAATCAACTTTATCCCATAACCAATAATATTTGTTTAGCTACTCATAGCTATGGAGTTCATCACAAAAATATTAATTGAAAAGAAGAAGATGAACAAAAGCAAACCCTAGAAGCGTAAACAAAACCGGCTCTCCAAAGTTCCAAGAATAATATATCCCCTCAAAGTTGTAGAAGTCTTTTCTTTAAATAGCTCTCTTGTTTCCAAAATTAGGTCTAGTCTTCAAAGATCCAAAAGAAAGAAGTCCACCAAGCCCATGTATGAGAAAAACCCATGTAAAAACTATGCCCAAAAACTGTCGCCGAAAAGCTGGTATTATGGCCGGAAATTGGCCGGAAAAGTAGACGGCAAACTATTTCAGGTGACCGGCAAAGTCCACCCGGTCACCGATCAACGGGTCAAATCGGTCAAGTGAGTCGACTCGGGTCAACTCGGTAAGTCAGATGACTCAACTCAGCTGGATGGGTTGAGTTGCCAAAGCCATTGCACTGGCCTAAGCTGTGTTGCACCAAGATTGTGCTTCACCATCTCCTTAGCCAGCCATCTTGGCTGTGCATAACTTTGCACCCATCTTGGCTCTGTATGTTGCATCCCTGATTGACAGCAGCAATGCAACTTTTTCCACTTAGCAGCAACCACAAATTACATTTATCCCTACAGCTCAAACCATCAGATGTAGCTCCATTTTAGCTAAACTGTAGCTCTATTCATCTTCATCCAACTCTGGCCCTGCGCTACCAATTTTAGTTCATGCCTGCACTTGAGTTCATACCTACAGCTACACTATTTCTCTTGCCTGCGAAGCTCCAAGTTCTCAGTTCTGCATTCATTCATCCTGTGCCATCTCTGCAGTTGCATTTCATCACCAGTTCCTGGCTCAAAACCCATCTCATGCCAGTCTTCTCAACATTGGAGTTGCAACCCCTGCAACTCTGCATTCATCACAGCTATAGCTTCTTCCTCCATTTATATCACCCATTATCTCAAGCTTGCACATTCCTGCAGTTAAGTATCACCACCAAGAACTTCAGGCCACCAGTCCATTGTAGTGCCATTTCAGATGCAATTCCATCTCACATTCTCCCATGTTCACTGGCTACTTCTTGACTGCAGTTCAGCTCAATTAAACCCATCATAACACTCAGATTCATTCATTGCAATACTATAACACTCCACCTGCTCAGGTCACCATTCTTCATCTTTGCAAATGCTCCACTTCCGGCTGCTGCTCATCGAGCACAGCATACTCGAGCCATTCCATTCTTTGCATTATATCTCAAGGCCAACACCAACACACATATAGCTCCTTCCCTGGCAGCAAACACAACACCACAAGTGCATCACAAACCATTACTTGCAACTCATTCCTCCTAAACCAGCAACTTCATTTCAGTTCCTTTGCCTGTAATCTACAAATTCCTAACCTGTGGCCCAATATCTTAACTCGCATCTCTTGACACCTAAATTACCACCTGCAGTTCCACACAACAGCAAGTTCATATCATCTTCATCACCAACCTCGGCTGCTTCTTGCGCACACCGGATCTGCAATGCATCTTAAGCCAAAAGCTGCACCAACAACATCAGTTTCATCTCAAACAAGCCTCAACACAAATGCAACCTTAAATTTATTCCTTCAGCTTACAGCTCACAGCATCAGACCAATCTTCAGTTGCAGCTCAAAATTAAATCTCAGAGATAACAACAACATCACCAGATTCAATTTCTTCTCTTTTTAATCAAAACCCATCTCTCAAATTACGACATCATCATCTTGAATCAAACCCTAATTTCATTTCAACTCAAATTCATACTCTAAACATCAACAGGTTCTTCTTATCAATGACCCAACAGCCACATATCCATCGTTTCAGAGACAACCCCAATTCAGAAGCTCCGAACCCATCTGATTTCGAGAACCCACTCATATTCAAGTTCCATCTCTCTCTGAATTTCTCCATCTTGTTTACCGAAAAAACAACCCTAGCTTTCTTCACTGATTTTACAGCAACGGCAACACAAATTGCTCTTGTGCTTCTTATCGAAAGCTAACAGATACCCCATCCTCTCTCAATTTCTCAGCTTCCTAATACTGCCGCTGTCTCTTTCAGGTAGTGATGAAGAGATAAGAAGAAATAATGATGAGAAATGATTTTCTCTGAAACTTAGGTCTTGTGTAGTAATAGGAATTACTCGGGGCACCCCACGGGAGTGAATAAAAGAGCCACCACAGCATGAAAGCCCCTCATCCTCCATTGTGCTCTCGATAGCACATGCCTATGAAATGACGCTTTCGCCCTTCTTGCTCAAAAAGAGTGATTTCTTCTTCTTTTCCTCCGTGTGACTCCAGAGTACCTAATAACTCAAAAACACTCATAAGAGATGCAATTCCCAAGGAAAATAGCAAAGAAAGCATAAATACTAGATATAATATTAGGTGTTTTACAACACCTATCAATCACCTTGCCTAATTCCTCTAGTGGGGGTGATGTACCCATGCGGAGTGTCGTTGATGTTGACTGAGTATGTTACTATGGTGATGCATAACATGATGTAGTCCACAAAGAGTTGTGGGAAACCCATTTTGGTAAAAGCTCGTTTGATGAATCCCCAATCTAAAGAGTCATAAGCTTTTTGTATGTCAAGCTTGAGAGCCACTTTTGGGTCCTTGGTTCGGCTAGAGGATTTGATATAATGGTATCATGAATAGATCTTTGGGGCATAAAGGCATTCTGGTAGGGGCTTATGAGGAAGGGGAGAAGAGGTCTTAAGCTGTTGACTAATATTTTTGAGATAATTTTGTAGGTGACATTGCATAGTCCTATGGGTCTGTATTGAGAGGGTTTAGAAGGGTGATCTACTTTCGGGATAAGGGTGAGGTTACTGTGGCATGAGTGGGTGTATGTTAAGGGAGTTAATAAAAGCTGCGTACCATATCAATTAGTTGCGTCCGGGTTGTTTCCCAGAAAACTTTGAAGAAACTGCTAGTGTAGCCGTCTGGTCCTGGGGCACGTTCGGAGCCGATGGAAAAGAGCATTTTTTTGATTTCCTCAGGGGTTACCTCTGAAGTAAGAAGATAAATTTTTGAGGGGTTAGCCTCGGGGTAATGTCTTCAAACAACTGGTCATCAATTCTTGTACTTGGTGTTGTATATTGATTGGTGAAGTGATCTAGCATAATTTTGATGATTGTGTCCTTATCATGGATCCAATTATTTTGTTGACCTTGGAGTTGTGGGATGTTATTGCAGATTCGATGAATTGTAGCCTTGGTGTGAAAGAATGTTGTGTTTTGATCTCCCAATTGCAACCACTGTATTCAAGATCTTTGTTGCCAGTAGGTTGCATGGCAGTCTAGCAGTGTGAGGTGATATATGCGAAGCTGTTTTTCTTGGAGGAGCCCATGGACCAGCGCTGGGCCCGTATGCGTAGCACATTGGTGTTGTTCCTGCTTGATTTTGGCGGTAGATTTTTTAATTAGAATAGGTAAATGGCCGAAGGTTACCATATTACATTCCGTCAAGGTTTTGGTGGTTGATATGAGCTTCAGTTGGAGATATAAGAAGGGGTCTGAGTCATGCATTTTGTCCCAAGCTGAGTTGACCACTTGCTGTAATTGCGGGTGAGATAGCCATAAATGTTCGAATTTGTAGTTCTTGTTTCCTTGCCAGTTAAGGGCTTTGGTTTGTAGAAGAATGGGGGCATGATCTAAAGCTATTCGTGGAAAATGCGTGACTGCCGTGTGAGGATTGGCAGTTCTCCACTGTTGGTTTGATATAGCTTTATCAATGCGTTCCTGGATATTGTCTTGTCCTTGATGGTTGTTTGTCCAAGTATAAGGGTCGCCTCGGAATCCTAGGTCTAAGAATCCCATCTTATCAATTAGATTAAGGAAAGGATGAGTTTAAGCATAGGTGATTGGTCTGCCGCCTTTATTTTCGGATTGGTCAATCACTTCATTAAAATTTCCGATGAGAATCCAAGGAGTAGATGTGCTGAGGTATAGGGATGGGAAATCTTGCCAAAAATCTTTCCTAGCGGCCGCCTGTGGTGGACCATATATACCGGTGCAAATCCATGGTTGGGGGGGGGGTGGTGACAATGGCGTGAATAAAACTTTGGGATGTCCTTAAGATTTGTAGGTTGACATCATTATTCCATAATAGGCAGAGACCTCCTTTTCTTCCAATTTTGGGGACAGAACAATGGTTCTGGAATTGTAATATTTGAGCAATGTGAAGCATTTGATTGTTATTGGCTAATGTTTTTAAGATGAATAATATGGTTGGTTTATACATAGATATTAATCCTCGTAGGTGATGTGTTGTTGGTGGTTGGTTTATGCTCTGGCAGTTCCATACCAGGATTGACATGGTTAGGGAGGGAAAGAGTTGGTTAGGTTTTGGGTTGTTTGGTGTTGGTAGAGGTTTGAGGTAGGTGGGAATTGGGCTTGGGCTTTTAGATGTTTCCAGGACGAGTGTGATTGTAGCCTGAAGGGAACCTCGGGTCAGCGAATGGACGAAGAGATACTGAAATTCAGTAGGGGAAGAGGAGGCAATCAGAGTTAACGAAATCCTTTTAGATGTTGAATAGAAGTGGGAGGTTTATGCCTTGACAATTCCAGGATAAAATAGTCATAATGAGCAATGAAGGTTTTAGAAATAAATGCGGCAGTGCTTGGCTGAAACGTAAGCATAAACTATTGATTAAAATAATTAGGAACGTTGAGGTGTCGTACTTGAAACAAGATCGAGACCAGAGACAGTTGTGAAATAATTGAAATATGTTGAAATGTGCAATAAAATGGATAAGGCATCAAAGAAAGCACCCAAAAAGAAAATAAAATTAGATTGATTCTTCCCAAGAAAAAAAGAAAAAGAAAAAAGAAAGCCTCCTCAAAATAAGACATTAGAATATAGTGGAAATTTAATGAACCCAAGTTTGATGCCTATCTCTTCTCATTAAGATGATATATATATATATATATATATATATATATATATATATATATATATATACCCCAAAATGTATCATCTACGGTTAAAAATAATAGTTTTGGATTGATTTTATAATCTCAAATGTTTGTCATGACTAAAACACACTTTAACCACTTGTTTTTAGTAACAAATTCGAAAAAAGATATTCACTAAAATTCACAGTCCATTAATTTGTTAACTTAATTACCAACATTTCTGGCGGGTAAATTAAATTGTTAACGAATTTGTTGCCAATATTTTAGCTAGGAAGGTCAATAACTATACATAGTATCTACATTCCACGTTTAATCTCTTTCAAATTATTTAATCTCTTTCAAAATCTTGGTCTCTCTTCTCTCACGAGGATAGAATATCGTCATTATCTTAAACCACCACGACATATTGCCAAACCAATTAGAGAATTCTACAAACTCAAAATCTAATGAACGACATAAGTGCAAAAACAAAGTAGATGTTGATTCACTATGATCATCACGCCAAAGAAAATGCCTTTCTTGACGATGTTGACGAAATTGCTACGGAGTCCCCATTTTACGATGAGTCATCTGAAATGTAAGATTCAGAATTATCTAGTGGAGAAACGAAGCCGTCCCAATGTAAAAGAGTAGGAAAACTAAGTTTTCGATAATCTCGCTTGATATTAAATATCGATGAAGGATAGCAATAATTGTGATTATCAATAGGTAAAAGCTAGAGTTTTTATTAAAAATTGCAATTTTCACCGACAACACTTTATTATTAGGAATAAAAACCGAAATTTTCACCAAATATAATTAGTGTGAAAATGGGAAGCTTCACCAAACAATGCCTTGTGAAAACTGGAATTTTCCTAAACCTTCGTCGGTGATAATTGAGTTTGTTTACTCGGTTGCCATTTTCACCAAACAACGCCTTGTGAAGACTTGAATTTTTCTAAATCTGCACATGTGATAATTGGGTTTGTTTGTCCCGTTTCACTAAAAGAACTAATTATGGGATAACAAACCAAACGGGATAAAATGAAATATTTAGGCACGTTTCTTTTGGGAGAGAAACAACCAAACGTCATCTAGCTAGGGAGATATTTTAGGAGTGAATCATGCTCGGAAGTCAAAAGAATTAATTAGGGAGGTTTTTTAGGGATTAATTAATTTGTTACATACTGTTATCTTTTTCCAATTAAGACATAACCAAATTATTTTTTTTGGTAAAAGGTCATTTACGTAATCAACTCCTACTTATAAATAAATATGGGTTCTCTATATATAGAATTTTAATGTTGGGTTTCATATATAAAAAAAGAAAGAAATGGGCTAGAGAAAAAATTCCCCTTAGAATATATTCCCTCACACAAGATACGCCGGTAGGAAATATTTATGGAAGGGTCAACCTCCTCCACACACAAAAACCCAAGGACTTTTACGTATTCGTGAAGCTGCGGTGTATTCAATCCATTTACAAATTGATTAAGCAGTCACTATAGCTGGATAACTATTTGGGCTAGTGTACATGTATAGACGATAATAGGTACTCTCATCCTGCACCACTTGTGTTAATAATAAAATGAAGCAAGGAAAGATGAAGGGGAGAAAATAGGACTGTTCAGCTTCTTCCATTAATCATTCTCAAAACTATACAGACGGGGTATATATAGATGGAGTACAAACAATGGATAAGGATTACCCGAACACACCAAGGGATACATATCCCTAAACATGAGACACGTTAATATGCTAGGTGTCTTCACATGGTACATTTGCGGGCCCATATTAATATTTGTCAACCGGTAGATCAACCAACTGATTAATCTTCGTATAACACTCCCCCTTGGATGATCCACCGTTTAAGGCACGTTGCGTCAGAAAAATTATTTACGACAAAATCTAAACGTCTGTGTCAGGAAAACCGCATGGGGCAAAACCTGAGAGCCGGGGGAAAAGAGTACAACGGACGTCGCCTGGTAATAGTGTTGGACATGTGTATGCTGCCTTGATAAAATGTTGTTAGGAGAAACCGTGTATGGTAAATACTCGAACCAAAATAATAACGCCATTATCCGATACCACATCTCAAGAAATTCTATGGATATATTTAGATGGTGATCACTGTTCTAAATTGATATCTCATTAAAAACCTCGTCAGGAAAATCCAGTGAGACAAAACCTGAGCGTAGGAAAACATAAGTTCTCAGAACAATGATATACCCGCAGATGTTGCCTCGTTAAAACCTTTCCCGGAAAAACCCATAGGGACAAAAACCAGGACGAAAGAAAAAGAGTACAACATGACGAATTACGGATAGTAGTGGACTCGCATGCCTCATTAAAACCTTGGCAAGGAAAACCCAGTGGGAAAAAACCTTGACTAAGGAAAAAGATTACACGACGTAATGTCCAACATTCATAATATCCATAGTCTTATATGGATTTACTCCCCCTGATGAGTAGCCTTCTCAATTGATCATTGTGCCATACTGCATGGAGATCACGAACCATCTTGTAATTTCTTCAACGACTTCCTTTAGTTGAGAAACTCGGTCTGATCTTGTTCAGTACAATTTCTAATGATCATCTAGTTGTATCAGCTTTTTATTCTCCACTAGCTTTGTCTGAACAATCATAATCGATCGAAGGATGAACAAGTATCCTCTACTACCAGACTATTAGCTAGGAAAATGTTTAGCTGCTTTATCAAACCTGCCAAAAATCAAAACTTAAACAACCTGATTATCTTTTCTCTGTGGGAGACATCTAGCGATCTTTTATGCGAAAGATCAAGCTTAATGGTACCAAGAAGATGAAGGGGTTCTCTTCGGACCAATGTCTCGATATTGGTGCTGGATAGAACCAGACTTACATTTTTACTACAGATCCAATATCAGGTACCTATAACACATCTCAGTTAATGTACCATTAGTTTACACATCTTTTGTGTAATACAAACCACAGAGTTATACATCTCCTTGCTTGAGATGTAAGTCGGTCAATCTTAAAAATAAGAGATCGAATGATTAGCTTATCCATTTAAACATGTCTAAACCTTTATGGTCGACGAAATTAAAGGACTTCTGGCTACAATGCTCAATCAAATTGAGCCCTCGTTTTATCGAGATTTTCCATCTCGAACTCCTGCTTTAAGCATTTTTGTGCTTTGGAGAATTCTTCAGGAGTTCCAATCAAATAGATGTTGTATATTTCAAATCTAGTAAATGCACAATTTATGAGCATATAAAATGGTTCACATATCCCTGGGTAATATAAGCATTCACTTAGACTATTGTTAACTTTCGTCCTTATTGAGTAAATGCTATGACATGGTAATTCTACTGAAAAAAAAAAACTTCAGGAATTTACATGCAGTTTTCTGTATCTAGTCTTTCATACAGATCCGCAGTAACCACATCAACTAGATGCATGTCGAGTCCTTAAAGGACTTCCAGACAAATACCATAAAGGTAGCTGCATCCATAATATGGAATATGTTACAAAGAAATCCATCTCAGGTTCCTGTAAAAGACTTTGTGCCATTAGTTGACTTTATTTTTCTCACTATGCACATACACCCACCTGTAGCTACTAGGGGTTACATTGTCGGATGTCGGAACTGCAAACACCCATTTGTGGCCAAGAGTAGTTCACATTATCAAGTGTTCGGGTTGCAATACCAAATTTACGCATTTTTCGCAAGAAACTTTTATTTTTCTTTGATCTCTCCTGGTTATCCAATCATACCTTTGATGACATTCCCATAGAGAGTGGTTTAAACCAACAACACTTACGATAGTATCAGTGGATACTTTGACTATGTCATCAACAATCATTGGATTACGATCGCAAATTTCTCTATTTCATGCATGCCTTATGAAAATCCTCTCATTTTGAGGTTTCACAGCCTTTGCAGAGACATTCTCTTATTAGGAGAACTATACTCAGAGAAATTAGATCTTCCACTGATAGTCTCTTTGAGAGCACTATCTTTCAATGATTGTGACTGGATCTTCCTTTTGAGGGATGCAGAATATTTCAAGTCAACTAGTCATCCACGCTCAAGGTGTATTCTAAGTGACACACTTGCTACTAAATTTACAGCTTCTCAAGGAAGCAATTTGATTTGCAATCTATGAAGATGTCAAATCTTAGACATGTCTTTCAGTGATGAAAACACTAAGATGAGATACATCCTGGTTTATCTTTGTGCAAACCGGGATACTTTACGCAGTTTTTTAGGCGATAGCCTTTCCTCCCCCAAACGGTGGGAAGACTTTCTCATCAAATTTGCAAATCTTGTAATAGAGTAGTAACATCAGTGGAATATAGCACGTCTCAAATAGAAAAACATAACAATGGTTACATGAGTAATAAGTTCAAAGTGCGCAAGAAAATCAAATGTGCTCACCATCAATGCCCAGAGCATTACTAGGATGATACAACATCAACGGATGACAAACAAGAGTTTCATTTAAAATCTATATGAGTATAGATACACAGTTACCACCAGGTGAGATGTCGAGTCATTTATGACTACCAGACCATACTTTCATCAACCTGGTTAGTGTCTGCGGAAACTCACTTTCAAGGGGTTACGCTGCACAACAAGCGACCTCAATTAGTTTTCTCACATTACGCTTTTATACAAGCATCAAATTTGTTACTGATGCTAAGAGTAAGATCCCAAAAGCGTACACAAGGGAGAAAAATACCTCAATATGAACCGATGTCCATATCTGCCAATCATATAAACTTTGTCGATAATTCCTTTGCAAAGGGGGATATCTATCCACAACAATTTTAGTAGCTACTCTGAACATTATCGGCACCCAAGTTATTAATCAGTTAATAACGATATCACATCATTCTCTCGAGTAAGAGGATATTCTAATCCATTGGTACCAAAATAGTATGCGGATATTCCTCTCCATGAGATATCGATGCAACTTTTATGGATGTGCTCCTCGTCAGGAGGGATATCAACTCATAACTCAAAGAGAGTATGAACGTTATCTGATTAGATTGGCATACCTCGTACGTACAAGAGGTTTTCGTCTATGCTTCTACGCATATTTCCAGACGAAACAATCGCTGTGATTACATGGCAAGCCTTGCAAGGACTTTAATATATGCCGAATCAAGCAAGCGTACTCTTGCTAAATATAGAAACAGAGTAATCTCCAACACCTCAGGCATTTCTCGGGTGTGAGAATTTAGACGAGACACAATTGGAATTAACCAATGTCATCGACGACTCTCCCCCTGATCCTCAGGCGGGAATGTCTCATCAACAGATACTTTAGTTCCGCATTACTCTACCTATCAAGGGAGAAACTAGGTGCAGAAAACAATAATAACACGCAACCCAAGAGAGGTAACTGATCAGGTTTCCTCTTTTGTTTACTGTCCAGCTGGAATAATTTTTAGAATTTACATTGCCATGTAAAATTAACAGTAAACTGTAAACAAATTTTGTGACCATAGACATTATCTCAATATCGGTACCAGTCCTGCCAAGACGACCGATAGAGATCAACAACAATGAACGACATTTCAAATGCGCGTATCGTGTCTTTTATGTCACAACGATAGCAGAGCTCTTCCAGGCTCAAATATGGTTATTCACCCAATCATTATGCTACCGTCCCGTATTATTCCACTTCTGGTGGTATGGTGCTCATCAGGTTCTTAAACTCGAGAACTATTGTGGTTCACATATTCAAATATGCCTACCACAATTGTATTTTCCTTCTTCGCCAAAGATAAAGTTATTTGCATAGGTACTAGTGCAAATTTAATTCACCAAATTCAGGATTTTAGGTAATAGCTCAGGTGACGAGAAGACATGATATTAACTCTAAATATCATTTACAAAAATGCAACACTCGTTATCGCTCGAAATTTGTATATCTACAAGGCGCAATTAACATTTGCAGCACTAGGTGTTGTTGACACAACATATACAAATGCAAGTTAAGCACTAGCTCCTTAAAGCTCGTCGATGCATGTAATTGGCGCATATGATGCACGACGTAAAGCTAACAGGAACATATAAGGGCGCAAAATATGCGACTCTCCTTATTGCTCGCCGCAATATTGTATACGGTGCATATATCTTCTCTAAAATCAAGCCGAACTATTTACCACAAAAATCAATGGTGAAACAAGGAAGAAAATATTCAAAATGTAATATAACCGGTTCTAACATAATACCGACAAATCTCCAGCTTCGTCTATTAGGATACACGAAATACTAATTTGTCAAAGTTGAAATATGAACACATTCTTTATCTTAAAAGAAATTATCTCAATATCAATTGCAGCTCATTTCAAGAACCGCTGATAGAAACTGGCAGACATGTTACCCATTTGTTGACGAAGTTCCTCAACCTCGCTCACTTCATTCAGTCTCCTAAGAAGCACATCCGAACCACGACTCAAGAATTGTTGGGAGTTTGCTGCCATGTTTTCAATAAACTCTCTAGCTTGTGCCACCGTCTTTCTAACTAGTGCACCACCACCCGCAGCGTCAATAAGATTCCTATCACTTGATTGGAGTCCTTCATAGAAGTATTGGATGATGATAGCGTCACTGAATTGGTGGTGAGGGCAGCTTTCCACCAATCTCTTGTATCGTTCACAACATTCATATAAGGATTCTCCCACATTTTGCTTCATCCCACAAATCTCCTTTCGAATTTGAGTAGCCTTTGATGCAGGAAAATATCTCTCTAAAAAGAGTTTCTTCAACCCATTCCATGTTGTGACACTACCGGGAGGTAAATAGTACAACCAATCCTTAGCACTATCCATCAAACAGAAACGGAAAATTTTTAACATTGCACCATCCGCCTCAACATCCGCTGGAAGCATAGCCGTGACAATGGTGTGGAAGTCCATAAGATATTTGTTTGGGTCTTCATTCACCATGACATGGAACTTTGGTAATTCTCTAAGCAACCCCGGCTTGATCTAAAAAGTAGAGTTTGTTTGAATACACCCTTGTTGTGTATCAAGCCTATGAGAAGCTAACTCCTTGAGTGAACGATTTGAATCACCCATTGTTTCTTCTTCAACTTGTGGTTCGTCTACGATTGGAACCTCTTGTTCTCCTTCTAGTTGTAACTCTTTTTCCACCTCTAACTCGTGATTTTTTGTTGTGTCTTGACTTGGTTGGAGTATTGTGCCTCTTCGAGTAGCTATCCCGCACCTTGGGTAGTTCCAATCTTTAGAAGCCAGGGATTAGGTACCTGAAAACAATTCTCGCAAACAAGTGAGAAACAAGACAAGAACTGAAAAGCAAAGATAAAAGCAGAAATTATAAAAAAGAAACTAAAAACTTAATAACAAGCCGTATGCCTCCTCGCAGCTGGCGCGCAAAATTTTATCGCTGTCGTAAGCGTCAAAAATAATTTCACTTTCTTACTCACTAAATATGAATGAAGTACAAGGTAAGGAAGAGTTCGTTTCCCAGAGAGAGGCAATTCTTGTTATGCAATTTTCGGTTTCTAATGTAACCAAGGGGGATGTTTGTTGTTTTAACGAAATACTAAAGTAAAAATAAAATAAAGCAAAGCAAATAAGTGGAATAATCAATAAGGAGAAGATATTGGTCACGAGATAGTATCATTCACAAACATGTATTTTCATCAATGATTAGAATTGATATTTTAATCTCTCATCTACTATTAGTCCTAGGATACCTTGATCGCAAGTATATCCCACTAATTCCCTGTTTTCATCACAACCACATTAAAAGATGCATATGTGAATTCTTCCTAGAAAGCAACCTAAAGTGTAAAAGCACAATTAGATTTAACTCCCTAAAAGCAATAAGTTCTACGGAATAAGACTAATCAATGCAAACGAATGTGTAAACGCACTAATCGTTTTAACAAAAGTTATGATTAGAATCAGTTATGATTAGATATATCACTACAAGCACTACCCACAATTATGCTACTTAGAATCAGGGATGAACAACTTTTTCGTATTGAAAACCCTAATATAGCTCTAGAGATAAATGTAAATCGGATTGATTCCGGACTCAACCAAACAAACTATCAAATCATATAACACTATTAATTGTGAATCAGAAACAATAAAATTGAGACAAAACTAATTCATTGAATCGTATAACATATTGAGAAATCAACTTTATCCCATAACCAATAATAATTGTTTACCTACTCATAGCTATGGAGTTCATCATAAAAATATTAATTGAAAAGAAGAAGATGAACAAAATCAAACCCTAGAAGCGTAAACAAAACCGGCTCTCCAAAGTTCCAAGAAAAATATGTGATCCATCAAAAGTTGTAGAAGTCTTTCCTTTAAATAGCTCTCTTGTTTCCAAAATTAGGTCTAATCTTCAAAGGTCCAAAAGAAAGACATTCACCAAGCCCATGTGTGAGAAAAAACCCATGTAAAAACTATGCAAAAAACGGTCGCCGGAAAACTGGTATTGTGGTTGGAATTTGGCCGGAATCCGGCACCGGAAAGTATCTCAGGTGACCGGCAAAGTCCACCCGGTCACCTGTCAACGAGTCAAATCGGGTCAACTCGGTCAGACCGAGTCAGGTGGTCTAGTCAGACGAGTCAGGTCTGAGTTAAGGTGTGAGTCAGTCACTGACTCGGCTGACTGAGCTAATTTGGCCTTGGCTCAGGCCATTGCATAGGCCATCTCTGTGTTGCACCAAGATGGTGCATCACTGTTCACTTCCAGCCAAGATGGCTGTGCATTCTGCACACTACAACCCTCAGCTCAGCTTCATCTTCTTGTTGTCAAATCTCCATTTCTCCTTGCAATTTCAGTTCACAAGCAAACCACCAAGACTAACCAACAACACAGCACCATCTTCTCATGCAAATCCTCCATGACCATAGCACCATTTCAGTTCAAGAGAAAACCACAACTGCAATTAAATCCTTAATCTGCAGCTCCAGCCATTCCACAACTCATGCCTATTCCCTGCAATGTCTTTACTCCCTTTAATGCACAGAATCACACCTCCACAATCTCCATTATTTCAAAGCCAACAGAATTGCATTCAATCATCAAAACCACATCAGACTTGAGCTATCACCCATAACCATTCTGCAAATCATAACTCAGACCAGATTCTCTTTTCTTCAACTCAGCTCAAACCATTTGAGCACTTATCCATCCCTGGCTTCAGTTGAGCTGCAATGCACAGCCAGCACCAAGCATTCCCTGTGTAAGTCACATTAACTCCTC